>OX578137.1:100866271-101283771 GCA_951213105.1 Amaurobius ferox
AAAACTATTTTTCAAAATGAAATATCCTGAATTCCTAAATTTAAGAGATTCATTAATTCTATTTAAACAGTTAAGCAAGTATTTACTAGCTGTAGTGGTAAAGGTATTATGTCCACAAGTGACTGTTCTAAAACTGATAGTGATTTATGGAATTTAGGAACCAAAGTAACATAAGGAAATTTAAAAAACTTACAATTATTATTTAATTGTGTATATAATTTTTGCATTTTAGTTTTGATTTTGATAGACTGATTATTAATGGATTTAAAAATTCGATTATTTTTTAAGTAATTTTGAAACAGAGAAACATAATATTTTTTACAAATAATGGCATAATTATTAGAAGCTTTATCTACATAAGTTATGACAAAATGTTGTTGTAGTTCTTTAATAGCAGATAGGAGTTGTTTATAAGGATACTTAGGCTTCGTTAATTTAATGTTTATATAATATATATATATATATATATATATATATATATATATATATAACATTTTTAAGTAGATGTAAGATAGTATACTTCCATAGATGGAATGCTTCAATAGGAATGAAATGTGAACAAGCAAGTTGATATATGAATTTATCAAAATCAAATGATATAGACTGAAGAAGTTGTTTAGGATGATGGCAGAATGGAATGCGAAATTTAGACCCTTTATTCATAATATCCCTAAGTATATCATCCTGAACTATACTGAGATCCCCAGTAATAATGTGTCCATGAGAGGAGTTGACATAAGGGGCAAGATTTTTATTGCTGCATACACATGATGTAAGGTCATCCGAATTTAATGTCCTGGAAACTTCATTGTAATTGTAAATAGTTCTACCAATTGGTAAATTATATTTGAAGGATTTTTGTATTTTGATTTCTTTTACGGGTAACAAGTGCTGATGTTTTGCAAATGAATTATTGAAGTTAAGAGAATTAAGAATAGGGTGTTTAAAAGAAATTAAACAGTAAGCTATTTTAGTATGTAGATTTGGTTATATATATATATATATATATATATATATATATATATAGCAAATGTAGATTTAATTTTAATTTGGCGAATAAAGAGTATATTTGGCGATTAAGTTGGCAAAAGAAAGAAAATTAGAATACCCCCCCCCCCTCCTCGACTGTACGCATCTCTTGTCAATGTTGAATCACATAAGTACACAATTCAATTAAACCCAAGTACATTCGATAACATTTTTACCATTAATCCCTTCGAAGTAGGTCAGAATAAAAAGAACTCTCAATAGGTCAAACGGTAACGGGCAAAGAGAGAAGGGTGTAAAGGAGAAAAAATTAAACAGGATCGGTCAGGTGATTTTTTTTCTTCTTTTTAGCGGCTTCTCGTTTTATCTTCTTATTTTCCTTCATTTTCTCTGCAGGGGTGTGTTACCTGTTTACGAGCGGGCCCAACAGGGGAGGCTTCCACTGGCTACCAGTAGCCACGGGACTCCTAATCTGGGTTGCCAGACGTCCCGGTTTGGAAAAGAAAAAGCCTGAGTCATATCCACTTCTCACACTACTTCTCAGACTATTCAATCCACAAAAGAAACAGAAATGTGAAAAAAAGATATATTTAGTTTTGAATTGAGTTGTGAGAACAGAGTGTAATCTTGGTAAAATATGCTAAACTCTCAGAATAGTCTATAAGGAGGTTATAAAAGTTTGGATAACGCTTCCATTGCAGATAAAAGCATGTATGGACAAGTTTCACATTTTTTATGTTTTAGACAGCATGAAATATCCTACAATCCGCAATGGCAACTTTTTCTGCTGCCACTGCTGGTACCTGCTATCCCAAGCTAACGAGTTCTTTAAAGGTACAAAACCGGTCCATGGCTGCTGTTATACGCAATGAGAGCGCGATCCCGAAAATATTTTGTTGAAAATTAACAGTTAGTTTTGCTGTATGTAGTGAAAATAATGTATGGCTGGCAATTAAAATTATTGTATTTTCTATATTTATACAAATTTTTAGATCTTGACTTATAGAAATATTATATTCGGAATACTTTCCTATCAATAATAATTTTTCATGATGTAAAAGAATGCACACAAAAGAAAGAATTGATGTATCAAAACAGAATTATAGAAATATGATACTTCATATTTTTATTACAGAGGGTGTGGGAAATACTTAAGTATTTCAAAGTTCAATGCAGTTCCTTTTAAGACAGTTTTCACTGTATTTACTTTCAAGGTAACTGTTTCTTGAAAGAAAAATATCTTAGTCATGAACTAGGACGCAAATGCCCCCCGGTTTACAGATTGGAGCGAATCGGCAGATTAATTTTCGTTAAATGATCTTGTTGAATTAAAGAGACAGTAATATTTCTTTTACGTTGAAAATATTCTTTATTTATTTTAAAGTTATTTCAAAGATTTGTTTTTCAACAGTCTATCAAAGAAGACCGGGTAAATATGGAATACATATGGATGCCAATTTTCTGACTATTATTCCTCTAAGACATGGCAGATTTTGAATTTTCTCATAAAAACAATTCATCACATTGACTACACGTTTAAAGTAAAATTTTGAATTTGATTTCAAAGTAATTGATGAAAATCGGTTTTGATTTTACAGTAATTGATGAAAACTAAAATGATATACATACTTTAATTTAATTTCTCGATGGAATTAGACATGCAACACCAATTGGCGGGACCGAGCCCGGACATCAGTCCTTTGGCAGTTTTAAAACATTCGGGCCCACTGGATATCCAAGTACGAACCCAGCCAGGCCAGGGCTGAAACCTCATGTATGGACTTACGATAGGTGGGACTACGACATCGCATACCGTCCGCAAGACAGAAAAAGCAGTGTTGCGAAATATTTTATCACAAATTCGGCAGGACCAGAATATTTTAAAACTACGCACGAACCTGGCCTGATCCAAAACCTCGCATGTATATTTATGATAAGAGAAGTAAGAGGTCGTTTGGAACTTCTTAGGCAGTAGATCCGATGTTGCTAAACCTTTCTTTTTTAATTTAGTGTGAACTCCATCTGGCCCAAAGTATGACGTGGATATCTAGTGGATATCTTTGATATCTAGTATTATTTAAATAAGTTACTAAATCCTAATCCCACTAATACTATCTACAAATTTTACATAGAAGTTTTTTTGCCTGTTATAATAGCTAAAAAAGTTTGATAAATTATTAACTAATTGCAGTAGAGCTTTAAAAATTTAACAGCCAATGCACAGAAGAGCCATCTAGTAGTATATAATCTCAAACCTGATTTTAAAATTTGAGGTGTCTCGAGGTGCCTCAATCTTCCCTACTTTTAGTGACATCTGTCATTTTAAAAGTTTGGATGTCGAAAAAGTCGCATAAAAGCACAACAATTAATGTTAATAGAACAGAGAAACATTTAATTCATAATGAACATTGAAAACACCTCATAAAATAACAATTTTACAAATCTACTGCCTGAGTGGCAGACACACGGACGGACACATAATCGCAAAAGAGCCCATGAACATGTTTGTCTATACTATTCAAAGGTTGCCAGACTACTATGTAAATTTTAATTCCCGTTCTTTTCTCGGAAAGGCATTGCTTTGAACTAATAGAATTCGAGAATAACATTTGTTAACCCTTAGAGTGGGATTCATACTACACTTTCTCACTCAATAGTGGCCTACCATGACGGTACGGGAAGCCTACGACCTATTGTCTTATAGATTTAGAAGAAAATGGATAACAGTCCGCAGAAGCAGACAAAATATTTCCACTTAGACATTTTCAGCGACTTGTCTATGGCAGCACATTTCGAACAAATGTATCAATTCAAACGTCAAAATAAAGAAGCAAGTTGGTTACTTTATTTTCTTGCAAAATGGTTAAAAAAGTAATCAATATAGTTAGAAAATAGCGTAAATACACAAAAATCAATACATTTGAATGGCTACATTTTACGGAGAAGCATCAAACCGGATCTAATGAACATTTGAGTCGTCTACTGGCATGGCCGCGTCTTTTAAACATTATGATATCCATTCAATTCTCTTATTCTAAATCCATGCCCACTATATATAGAATGAAAGGTTTCACGATTCCCATTTTCACTTTTTAGATATGGAAAACTCAAGTAGCAATTTAGCAATCGACCCTAAATTTTTATATTCCTTCACGCATGGCCTTCCCTTATGGTGAGGATCACCCGTGGGCTACGGATCAGACTTTGACAAACCCTGATTTAGCGTAGTGTACTTATAGCGTACCGTTCGTCACTGATCAGATGTTTATTGTGTTAAGTCCCCATACACCTGTTCCTCCCAGCAGATAGCAGTTGCCAGTGAGATGGATAGTGGTTGACGCCATAGATCTTGGATAGTGGGATCGGAGAGACTTCAAAAGAAGCACAGGGTATCGTTTGGGAAAGGTACTGAGGGAGGTCGCCAAAGGAAAGGGAATGATGAATGGAGGTGGGTCGCCCAATTTATGCGTTTGGGCAAGATGCCGCCAGATGATAAAAAGTGGGGCCCCCCAACCTTCTCTGCGGGGTAAAAGAGCGGAGATTGTAGTCAAAAGAATTGTACTATCCTTGTTTTCGGAAACAGTGGTGGTTGAGCGTAGTTCTCAGAAGCATAGAATTATAGCCATAGATTTATAAGAAAATAGTAGATCAAAATAGATTATAAGCATAGGATCTTCTTTTTGCTTTCAAATCTTTCCTAGAAGTGAATTTGACAGTCTTCAAAAGGGAACATGATATTCACACCAACCTTTAAAAGTGAACTTTAAGAACTGTTTACTTTCATGTTCGTACCTTCCTTAGATGTACATTTATTAATTTCATACCTCTCCTGAAAGTAAACTTCATATGTTCAAAACTCCTCTTCTTCCCCATATACACTATGTGGAGAAAAGTCTCCGAAATAATGTATCCACAATTTGTTGCTCGAAAATCATTGAAAACATACCAGAGTTCAATTATTTGTTCAAGGCGTCATTTGGGCGAATGGCGGGCCAACATCTTATTTATTTTCAAGAATTATAATTTTTGTTTAAAGGCTACTGCTATCCGTAGACATTTTTCCAGGTAGCATAGATCAGTAAACCAATCCGATTGCGTACCATCCATTCTTACCGAAAGTATTCTAAATGGATTCAAAAGGCATTATAAAACGTGTCCATATGTCAACATTTCGAATTCGAAAGTATTCTAAATGGGTTCAAAAGACGTTATAAAACGTGTCCATATGTCAACATTTCGAATTCGAAAGTATTCTAAATGGGTTCAAAAGACGTTATAAAACGTGTCCATATGTCAACATTTCGAATTCGAAAGTATTCTAAATGGGTTCAAAAGACATTATAAAACGTGTCCATATGTCAACATTTCGAATTCGAAAGTATTCTAAATAGGTTCAAAAGACGTTATAAAACGTGTCCATATGTCAACATTTCGAATTCGAAAATTTTCTGGAAAACAATACCTCCATACATTATAATTAATTTAAGAAAATTTAATTTGATCAAAAGTTCATATCTAAATGCTATTAAGTTATATTTAGCATTCACTCTAAATAAAGTGATAAGTGGCTATGAGGTGAAGGTTCATCCCCTCCCACGCAGTCGGAAACAAAAAATCTTTTGTGATCCTTCTTCTGCCATCAGCAGTATTTAAAGCCTAAATCGTGAATCACGAGTGTCCAAATATGGGACCATCTTTATCTCAAGAACACAACCGTTGTTCTGTTTGGAAAACTGTCACAAAGACCCCCCCTCCGTGTGTAACAATGACATAACGATTTCTCTGGCCATTTGGAGCCGTCCGACCTACCAGAAAGGGCAGCAGAAAGTGTGAATAATCGAAGAGAAAGTTGTAACAATTTTATAGGATTATGTGAATTTATGGTTGTGGTTAATCTTAAGAAAAAAAAATAAAATAAATAAATAAATAAAATATGATGCTTGTTATAGGCTCGGCGTCAGCTACTTTTTTTAATACTTTACAACATAGTTGAAAAGTGTTTATGACTTTGTTCATTCTGTCTGTCTGTCCGTTCGCACGATAGCTGTCATAAAAATGACTTTATCAAAATGAAATTTTAGTATATTGTTCAGACGGTCTGTGGGGCATACGGGAATATAAATGAATAATATTTCCCAATAAGTTTTGGATTGGACCCGGGTTGAAAAAATGAAATACATTGAACACTATGGGACCTAATTTTTCAAAACATTTCTTAAGAGAATTTAAAATTCACGAATTGCTTTGAAAGTTTTAGGAAATATTCAAATTATCCCATAAAAATATGAAAAAAATTTCAGCAAAATATATTCGGTAGTTTTTTAAATAAAAATTTAAATAATAATAACACCCATATTATAGAAGAGATCACATGATCCACTTCAAAATAAAATATGGCATCCATCTTGTGCCCAAATCGTGATTTTTAAAGTTCTTTTTAATTGATATTCAGTGTTGTATCCGTCCTAAAACCGCTTTATTTTTGCTTAATTTCTGTGCATCTATATTCTGAAACAACGCAACTATAATATATTTGAGTTTAAATGATCAATGCCATTCATCTTGTCAAAATCGTGATTTTTAAAGTTCTTTTTAATTTATATTTAGTCTTGTATACGTTCTAAAACCTCTTTATTTTTGCTTATTTTCTGTGCATCTATATTCTGAAACAATGCAATTACAATATATTTGAGTTTAAATGATCATCAAACTTTGATTATTTCTACAACGAAGCTTAATTTTCACTTATAGAGAATGTAAACACATCAAACTGTAAGATGAGTTGTATAAGAACTACTGAATTTCTTTAATGAAAAATTATATAGCTCTGGAATCTACAATTAGCTGATATGAATGAAACGTTCATTGATTTTACATAGAGAAACAGACGATTTTATAGCAGACGTTTTCGATGAAGTTTTAAGCATAGAGTTATATTACTTTTACCTCCATGGTTTTAAGTTTTTAAGTAAAATAAATTATTGTAGCATTGTGATGAATGAAAGGAATGGAATAAAAGTGTATGAATGAAATATTTACAGCTTTTACATAGAGAGCCAGGCGATTTATATTTCAATGACGTCATTTGAATAAAGTTCATTTTTTTTCTTGGTTTTAAATTTTCAAATATAATAAGTTATTGAAGTACTGTGATAATTTTAAAAATATTATCACTGAATGTATCGCATTTTAGAGATGCTTAAATAAAATTGCATTGTAGTCGGAAAGTGTTTCATATGTTTCATAATCAATGTTTTATGCATTATTGATATTTCTTGTTTTAATATAGAGAGATATATATGTCTGTATTGTTTTACTAGCAGAGCACAACACTACAGAAACATAACATTCTTAAATAGCTAGTTTTAAACACTAGAGGCCTTTGCCCCTTTTTTTCTATAGTACCCTTTTCTATAGTATAGTTTCTATAATAATTCAGCCTCGTTTTCCACGTGTATACTGTACATACCAAAATTTCAAAAACAAGAAATATTTTTTCTTCCAATATTTGTGTAAAAGATTGGAGATAAGTTTTCATCAATCAAGTTTGAATTGTATCGGTTTTAAAATGTTTGCGTGGCAATCAAATTTTTCTAATGAATATTTTAATAATTTCAAAAATAGTTTTTTTATATAATTTTGAAAAATGTTTTTTTCAGCTATATTATGATATGTTTTTTTTTTTAATTATTTATCATTTAAGCTAATGTATCCATATTGATTAGATATTATAAGTATCGGCTTTCCGCTTTGCCCCATTGTATAGATAAATTGCTTAAAATTATTCAGCCTGTTAGTATATTATAAATATCTATAGTTGCCGAGTATATTCTTAAGTATATTTGCATGTTAACCTGGTTTTTTTTTTCCCCCATTACAACTTTAATACATACATTTTATTAAAACTTGTTTAGTTTCTTCTAGAAACAAATTAGCACTGTGTTGGTGGTTCCTGGAAGAATTTAATAAAGTGATGGTGCTCCTTGGAAGAACCTAAGATAGTACTGGTGCTCTCAGAAAACAAAATGTTGCATATTATATGATGTCCCACTATTATGTTTTCGTGTACCGTTGCATAAGAATCACTGATCTACTAATGTTTCGCACTGCCAGCCCATCCTTATTAACATAATATCACTGCAGAAGATTATTTAGTTACTGCTAATAAAATGAAAATTGAACACAATTCAATCCTTACCTTTCAATCGAATATAGAAGATAGGAATCAAATACACACGCTGGTAACTGTCAACAGCTGAGTATGGCACTGACTATCCCACGAGGTTCAACGAAACGAGATAATAAACTTTTACCAGCGACCGACAGCCCATCCAAAATGCAAGTGGACCAGGTCAGAGACGGAATCAATTACGAGGAGACTGGATTTGCTGATGACCTCCAATTGTTTCTATTAGCCATCGTCGAGAAACACGTGTTTTGATAAGACTCGGAAAGGGATGAAGCTAAAAAAGTTTTCTGCCACCCGACGTGTTTACCTTCGGGGTGGCAGACCAAAGTGCATCAACCTAATCTCCCATTTTGGAAAGATTTTTGTTGATGTTTGAAAATTGACAGGTAACCTACATAGAATCACACTCAGTAACATGAGTCATCTTATCATCTATTGCTGGTTTGATAGACATTAGACAGAACAGATGGAGGAAGACTGTTCATTCAACGATTGGCAAACAAATGCAAAACAGATTGGAATATTTTGCCTCTACACATAGGCAAATCGTCACAATTTTTTTTTTTCTCACCATTTGTGACTCTTTTTGAATATTTTTTATTTCTTTCAGCCTTTATAGTTTTCATTAATGTAAATTTAAATTTTTTACCTCATATATTTATGGTTCAATCTACTACGAAAACATAACTTAAATTTAGTTAAAAGAACAGGGCCTTACATTGACTGTTAATCTTAAGACTTCTTCTTCTGTTAACATTGGAGATCGAACTATAAGAACACAAATAGCTCGATTTCTTTGGAAAATGTCCGTTATCTAAATATTTCAAGAGTGATTTTTTTTTTTTTAATTTAGCGAACAGTTCCAGCTATGACCATTGGAATTGTTACCATGGAAAATTTGAAGTTATCAAAGTAAGAAAAATTCTTAAAAACAAAGGTGATAGTTGTATCTGTTGATTTGGGGAAACTAGTGAAAATATTCCTCACTGTATTTACAAGAAATACTTTTATTATATAATATAATTTCGTGAAATATTTTTAAGAACTGAAATTATCTGAGCTATCTATCGGGATTTCGTTTCAAAAAATGTTGACGTTCCCGAAAGGAAATCACCGTGTAATGTCAAAACGCCTCTTTCAGAAGACTATCAAAAATCAACGTCATTTGAGATACAAATTACATTACCAACCACACACGGCAAAACCTCAATTGCAAACTTCTGTCATCTTCAAACAATTATGTTTAAAATACCAACAGAACAGAGAACTGTCACACACACACAAAAAAAAAAAAGGGGGGGGGGGAAAGAAGAAGAAGAAGAAGCCAGAAAAACAAGGCAATTTCTTGGAAAATGTTTGTGTATCTTCCTCGGTTGTGGACGGACATCATAAAGTAACAGGCTTATCGAACTTGAGTCACAAATTATGGAAAAAGATTCCGTTTACAGCGAACTGTGTCGTAAAAAGAGATAAAGAAGTTTGGATAAGGAAGAAAGTTTATGCATCTTTTAACTAGGACGGCAATGATCGGGGCTTTGGGGAGTATTTTTGGAGTGGAAAAGATAAGGTGAAGGAATGACTTCATTATCTTGGACAGTTTAAGCCTGTTGAAGCAAGCCATGAAGATCTTGTGGCGCGGTCTATTAAGCCAAAACGATCATGCCCGTCTACTGCTTAATCTCTGGAGTCTGTTTTGCTTTATTTTAAGCAAGCTTTAAATGTGCCACTCGATCTAGCAGTATGTGTCACTTAATCTGATTTACTAAACGATTTATCGGAGATGTGGTTGGGAACAGTTTGAGAACGTTCGTGCAAATGAGAGCACGGTTGTGGTTAATCAAACAATTAGAGGGAAATAATTGGACAGTCTTCCGTGAAGATGTAATTAAAGCAAAAATGATCTAGTACATACCAGAAATTGAAAATGAACTGAAATAAAAGTAGCGGGAGATTTATGAAGCATGGGAACTTAAAATGCTTTTTTCATTTAATACAGTATACTTTTAAAATTTTTAAATAATGCGTTTTCTAATTTTTGTCTCATTTCGTAGTCAAATTATTTGTAAAAGATTAATACCAATTACTTTACCTTAATTTCAGTCTATTGCGATATATTTAAAAAAATATGCAACACTAAACTTTTGTAGTTTATCTTGAAGTTTTAATTGAATTTATCTCAAAACACTATTTTCTGGAGTTTTTTTTTTTCTTTTTGTGCATGATATAATGGCATCGCCAAGGGGGCGGATTTTGGGATCCTACCCCCCCCCCTCCAAGAACCCATCATAGAACTCATTGAATTTTGAAAAAATGATATATGGAGAAATGGGAAACAAAATATTTGGTTACCCCCGAAGCTCCCCCCCCCCCTTTTCTAGGAAGACATTTAATTTTTTTTCTGGAAGATAATTAAATTTTTTTTCTGGGGTATCCCGTGAAAAGATTACTAAAATTTCCAGACATTTTCTGAGTAGAAAAATGGTATAATAGTACGTCAATTAAACTATATTACTTTTGCTTTTGCTGGTAAAATAAAATTGCTGCTGAAAAAAAAAATTAAATGTTAAGTATTTTTTCTCAATTACCGTAACACTAAATATGGAAACAGCAAACATTCCATAGTCGACGAATTGGTGAGATTTTTATTTAGATGTAATAATTATTTATATTGATCCTTTCTAAAATACATTATCTAGCGCGCAATAAAATATAGGCATTTCAAAAATAAAATCATCCCTTTAAAAAAATTGTTTACCATTTTGAAATTTTTTCTACAATCAAACATTTAAATTTTATGAGATATTTCCATGTTCAACTACTGTATCG
This sequence comes from Amaurobius ferox, assembly GCA_951213105.1. Lineage (NCBI taxonomy): Eukaryota > Metazoa > Arthropoda > Arachnida > Araneae > Amaurobiidae > Amaurobius > Amaurobius ferox. The sequence continues at coordinate 100,877,274 of OX578137.1, forward strand.
ACCAAAAATCTAGCTACATATTTCTAACATATAGGTGGTAAATATAATGTAACTGTAGATCAATATAAATGAACAAAACACATCAGTAGCAAGCTTATTAATAATTATAAACATATGGGTCACGATGACAAAACCTCACTAAAAATTTATGGATAACTTAAATTAATAAGTGTGTATATAAAAAAAAATGAAATATGTGTATGTAAAGAAGATGTTAATAGAAAAATGTGTGTGTACGTAAATAAATGAATATTAAAAGATAAATATATATATATATAAATAAATATGAACAATTTGTATGAGACGATTATGCAAGCAAATTAAAAGTCAGCTATTTTCAGAGACCACAGTTTTACATAATTGACGAACAATCGAAATTTCGATAATTATTTTGAAATCAAAACTCTCACACAAAATGATTAAATATAATATTTTTCATCACATAGAAGAATATCAGAAGTTTTGGCATACTGTATTATGAGTGTAAGTTATTTCAAGTTATAAACGTCTATGGGTGATTTCTCAGTGAAGATTGATTAATAATTGATTGTTCGTATGAGACAAATTCTGGAAAAACAGTGAAGAAAGTGCGGGGGATTTCAAAAATTAAAAGACCCAAGCTGAGTGGCTTTACTTTCATATAAGGAATCCAGTTTCTATTATATTGTGCCCAGTAAAAGACGTATTATTAATGCCATTCAATCGTTTTACTTTCCATGCAATACATGGTAATGTATAGGGAAAGTATTGGAATCATGCCGAAAATCGCAACTCGTGTTTTCGACGGATCTACACGTTTCGAGACCTCTAGAATTCGAAAAAACGATTTTTAGCGTGACGTTTGTGTGTGTGTCTGTCTGTCTGTGTAATGTATGTATCCACTCTAACTCGGAAACTAATGGATCAAATTTCATAAAATTTGGTAGGTAAGTCACTTATGTGTGACCCTGGTGCAAATTAGTTTTTGGTACGATTCGGGATAAAATAACCCACCTTTTTCTGCGAAATGGTCCGCAAAAATTGCCTGTAACCACTCTAACTGAAAAACTAATAGATCAAATTTTACAAAATTTGGTAGATAAGTCACTCGTGGGATATCCTGGCGCTGATTAGATTTTGGTACGATTCGGGAAAAAAAAAAACCTGCTCTTTTTTTTTTTTTTTTTTGCGAAATGGCTCGCAGAAATTGTCAAAATCTAAAACAAAAATCTATGTATGCTCAAATATATTAATGAAATGCTTGTTTTATATGTAATTTTAAACGATCAAAAGAATAGGATCAACCGCATTACACTAAGACTAGCCGTTCTTGAGATATTTTAGTTTTTACGCATTTTCGCTACAGCACTTTAGAAAATAAGCCCAGCTACTAAATGAAAACGAAAATTGAACTAAAAGTGCAAATTCAGTGTCATTTTAAATAATTATGGTTGTTATTTCATGCAATTAAACTCAATGTAATGAATTACTGAAGAAATAAAGAGAACGCAAATATGAGTCTGCAGGGAAAGTCATGTGCTGTCCACATCAGATTTTTTATTCTATTGTACTCAATTTTATTTGATAATAACATTACTTTGATTTTTTTTCGTTATAGAAAATTGTACAAGTTTCCTAAATAAATATATGTAATTGATTTTCGACAATATATATTTCTTTCTTCTTGAAAAAGACATTATTTTTTAACAAGACATTTAATCCAATTATTGTAACAAAATATATACGCAATATTCGGAAATCTTCAAATGCAAATATATTTGAGTATAAAATTTGAATTTCATTTTAATTTTATTTACGATATAAATAATGCTTTCAGACATGCAATTCGTAAATGTGTCACGAAGTTCAACATTTATAAGTATGCCACACTCGTTGAGGTCTTTGGTTTTCTTTTTAAATCCGTCTATTTTCTTTTTCATTTCTGGCATGATCGCTCTGATAGTGATTAATGATTCCAACGAGTCCCGAGGGTTATCATATTATTGACCTAAATGGGTGTCAATGATACTTTTTTTTTATTCATGGGATAAAAGTTAACCTGATGAACACATTGCGCAAACTACTGTATATGATTTTTTTTTTTCGCAAGGTCCAATTTTGTGAGAAATGGGTCTTTTCATAAAATTTTTGAAGATTCTTCTAACTCTGAAATTCGCGATTTTAAAAAAAAAAAAGTCCAAAAATAATGATTTGAAACAGATATCTCACTTTTAAAGGATCATTGAGTTCGTTCTATCGTGAAGTTATATTAAATTAACTTTAATCGCGGCAAGGATAACTTGAATACATTGTGGACGCTATGACAATTCAATTTTGTCTTCACACGCCCATTATGTGTAGATTATAGGGTTTTTTTTTTCTATAGCAACAGAATTTTCATTTGAATATAGATCTAAAATACTTTCTTTTTTTGTTGAGATATAAAAAAATATGAGTAGAATCTAGAATATTTACTTTTGAAATCGAGTTACTTTAATCCAAACCAGCGGTTCGGTTATATAAAAATAATTTTAATTATTAATTAAATATAACTCTTATCGGATGAACTAAATAACTTAGCTTTCCTATAAACTCTATAGTTTTAAGTTAGGTTTGATGCAAGTATAAATTTTAAATGTACAAACAAAATTAGGGATTTAAGTCCGTCTAATGAACTTAAAATACGCATTTTCTGCACAATGTTAATATTCTATGTTATTTTCAAATTTAGAATCATTTTTACATGAAAGCTTGTTTTAGGACAAACAGTAAAGAATTTCAAAACTGTATAGGTACATAAATTCAAACACATCATGCGGCATCACTGGAAAAGAAAGAGTTAAATATTGAATTTTGTATCAAAGTTCCAAATAAAATAATTCTTTATAGATAAAAGTTGCAAGAAAAGTGTATAAGCATCTCCCGATCTGACGCAAAAGGGTATAACATACAGTAAACATCGGGGTAAAAAATACAGAGGCTGTTTGCACATTTTTGAACGATTTTATTACAAAAAATATAAAAACTTAAATTAATCAAAAAAAAAAAAAAAAAATTCTGGAAATAGCACATTGTATAAAAGCTAAATTATCGTTTGATGAAGTTAAATTTTGCCAATTTTAAAAATAGCGCATGTAAACAAACTTTGGATTGAAGGATAGGTTTTTGTTCTTTCTGAAGAGAAATAATCTTATTCTGTAATTAAAAGACGTTATGAAAACCATGGAATTCGCATTTTTAAATGCAAAATAAGCAATATTATTATTAATGAAGGAAAAAATCGTCAAGCACTGCTTTTAACCGGAAAAAGAACAACGAATGAATGCCCAAAGATGGTACGTACACTAGCGATTATTTCAAAAATAATATATCTCTTAAAAGAAAATCCATCGACTCAAAGAACAATTGCAGTATCTTTAAATACCGCTCTAGCGACTGTTAACAAGATAATAAAGATTTAAACCTTAAAAAAGCTAAAAAGCATAATGCTCACCGCCTTTTGCCAGAATACACTGTAAAATTCTGAAAAATTATAGAATTCTGTGAAAATCATTTAGCCGGTAACAGATGGAAATGTATTGTGACAATTGATGAAGCATGGATCTATTTAAATGGCTAACAATAAAAGATCGATTTACTATCGTAAAAGAGGAGAAAAAACCTGAAACTTTATTCCAAGAATTAAAAGGAGGTTTCAGTAAAGGAGTCATAATTATTGCTGCCTTTTCGTACAACATAAATTAAAGGAAAGTCGAAAAAAATGTTAAAATCAATTCAAGATATATTACTTTAACTCCTTTATTTTTAAAGAAGAAATACCATATCGTTATCCACAGAGTCTTAATAGAGTATGACTTCATCAAGATGACGCTACCAATCAAAACCCACTGCTAAATTTCTTTAAAAAATGATAAAAGATACAGGTATTAAATCTATACCTTTTGCTCATATTCCTTCAAATTTCCCCCAATGTGTCACCAATGGATTTTTGTGCTTTTGGATTGTTAAAAAGGGTACTTTCTAAAAGCAGACCTAAAGCAATAGAAGAACTATAATGAAAGCTGTGAAAGAAAATTGGAATAAAATACCACTCATATGACAGTCATAACGTTAAGAAAAGCTTTCCTATCTTGAAAATCAAGAATGATAGAATGATAGTCCAGAGAAAGGGCATCACATAGAAAGAACATTTAAGAAATAAATATACTGTTGCTTCATCATACCTAAATGCGTGTAAACAGCCTCATTATTTTCAACATCATTTTTTGAAACATTTTCAGTTCTTACGGCAGCTTAGAAGAAGAGTTGTGAAAACTTCCAATACGTTTAACCTTGTTTGCATAATACACGAACCATTTATTAAATAATGAAATAATTACATTTTATCTTAAGTATACATTACTTATATAACTTTGAATCGTGTAAGTAAAGTTCAATGCCCGCTGTATACAGTTATTTGATTCTTAGTGTGTACATTTAAGTGCCTTTGCATATCAAAGTCCGTCACTGCAAGATAAAGATAGTAATGGTAGTGTAAACGGATTGGACCATACAAAATAAAAAAATATTTTCAACCAATTGAAAACCTTTTAAGGTGTTCGAAATTTAAGAATAATGTACATATTCGAATGGAAAATTACATGCAACGGATTTAAAAAGTATGTTTTTATAATTTCCTATGCTATAATTTTATCCAGGTTTGGGGGAAAATTGAATATATGAGTAATGGTATTCCCTGTAACAGTTATTTTTCTAAAACAAGTTTACTTTTCTTTTTAGTGAGAAAACAGTAACTGTAACTGTACTCAATAAGAGTACATACATACTCTTGAACTTTGTCCAAATATTTAATATTTTTTTAATTCACTAATTTTTAACTTTTAATTTTCTGCATTTAATGTTTTTTTAACTAATTTTTAACTTTTAATTTTCTGCATTTAATGTTTTTTTTAACTAATTTTTAACTTTAATTTTAAGCATTTTATCTTAATTTTTAACGAGCAAAAATGCATAAATATATTCTGTGCGCATTATTGTGCTTTTATCATATTGCTGGTTATCATATTATCAAATTATCTAAAATTTAATGCTTCAATTTTTGCTCTTTTGTCCGCAAAACCCATCTTAATCACAATAATAATAATAAAAATAAATAAACAGAAAATATTAACAGTTTTGAGATCAAAAATTTAACGTGTTTACTAAATGGAAAATTTTGACACACAGATGCCTTGTATAAAAGAAAAAATCTATACAGTACAACTCTATAGTGGGTTAAAAAAAGATAAAGTAATTTTGTGCTTTCAAAATGAAATTAGCTTATAATAAATAAATGTAAGATAAATTGAAACTGTAATGCTCAGATTCTTCATTTTACTATCTCTTTACATTTTCAAAATAATTATATCCTTACCACGATTATATCATGTCATTTGAAGCGCATTATTACCAACTTTACTTGGACCTCATCAGTTCGAACAACTGCAATAAAAGTCCGAGTCCAAGACCCTTATAAGGTCAATATACATCCAAAGTAAAACCTTTAGGAATCCTTTGAATTTCCAGCCCTCAAATCCTTAAGAGAAAAAAAATTCCAAAAAAAGAGAGTGCTAGTCTAATGAACTCTAAGACAGTAGGCCGGATACAACTCCGAACTTGGGGCGTGATCTTCTTGTTTGTTCTTTGGAAGGAAAGGCCAAGGACGCGAGAACACTTTGGAACAGGTAAAGGAGATAAAAAAGAACTCGGCTCAGAACCAAATATAGAGTGAAAGGATGGCAACTCCATGGTCTTTTACTCCTGCAACCTTGCCCGAATCAGTATTCTTGACACTGAGCGAAACTCGCCAGTGAATAACCTTACCAAAAATAAAAGATTTTTCCGGTAATCGTTAATCAAAAGAACAGCCGTGAATAAGAAAATGGCTTATGACTGGATGATTGATTCAGATCGAAGGAAGGACGATTTGCTGTGTTTACTTCCTGTTTGGAACAAACATGGAGGGTAAAAAAAAAGCAAAGTGCCAATGCAAATGTAACCTTATATAGTTATTTCCGTATGAACTATTCTGATTTCTTTTTAAACTCAATGAAGTAGTAACAGGAAGAGAGTGTATAGACAGTAAATCTGAGTAAAACGAAATCTGCTGAAGACGGAATTGTGATTTTCACGTAAAATTTTATGAAAATTATTCAATGTTTTCTTTTAACTGAAGCAAGGCATTATTAAGATACTAGAACTCCTTGCCCGGCGTCGTTAGTGTCCTAAATAAGCGTCCGATACGTAAATAACACAGATGCAGATAACACTACTCAATTTCCGAAACGCCTTTTTTGAACAGAAATCATTCCAGCGCTCCGTTTCTCCCTGCACAACTATACCAAATGTACAACGCAATTTAACAACGGCTTTAGAAATATGTCACTGCTCTCCATAGCAAGGGCTCGTCCTCAGTTGGGACTTTATCAACACGGCAGAACTTAAATTGGAGCAAGCCAGAGGGAGAGTTGGAATGGAAAATCGAGACTGACTCACTTTAAAATTCAGAAATAGAGTAATACCTTTTTCATTAGAATTGCATAGATATCACTCCATATTCATGCAAAAAAATTAGAATTGTGTGAATCTTTTTCTAACACTAGAAAAAAAAAATGAAATGGCCTAAAACATATTTATTTTGATGCTTATTTAAAGGAGTTGTCGTTCAAAGCTCGTTGGAAAGAGAATTCTTCGATCTTTCCGTGATGTTAAAATTGAAACTCTCTGATAACATTTTCGATCACTAAAGAACCGATTTGTGAGAAAATCACTCAAAATTGTGCTTCAATATAAAACAACTATCACTGTACCGAATTTCATAGCTGTGAATAGATTTTTTTGATAAGTCGCCAACAGACGAACAGGCAAACATACATATTTTATTATTGTAGATTTTCAAATTCGAATATATTGGTTTATTTTATTCCATCGCTTACGTTAAGACCATTTGATTTTTTTATTCTTACTTCCCTGCAATATTATATGTAAAAGGATGTACTGTGGAGTCAAAAATCCGTCTATCGAGATGCTGCTAGATTGGCGCGTTTTGAGCATGTTTGAATACGAATGAACATTTTTTTTCAATGGTGTCTTGTCTGTGGGTACAATATCCGTTGAAGAAATTGGACGATTCAAAAGAAATTTGATAAGTTTGTTTAAATCGGTAACCGTAATCTCTATTGATGCTCGGAGTGATAGGATCCATGAAAAAGCCTCCAGTTTAAAAAAAAAATATTGCCTACTAATATTTGCCATTTTTGAGATATTATGCATTTTGATTTTAAATTAAAAAATATGACAATAACAATAAAATATTAAATATGCTCCCTTATCAAATAAGCAAATGCTTTGTAAATATTTTTAATTATAGAAATGAATGAACACAATTATTTACGATGTTAAAACGAAATAGTAAAGACAACCAAATTTGGTAAATTAAAAAGTCTTTGCTAATAACACCATTTATGACGTATATAAAATTACAAATACAGAGCGCTTTCGAGCGTCACTACGTCCTTCATCAGTTAACTGAGGAAGGGCGTTGTGACGCCTGAAAGCTTTCTGGATTTGTAATTTTATGTACGTCATAAATGGTGTTATTATTAAAAACCCTTTAATTTACCAGATTTAGTTGTTTTTATTATTTCGTTTTAAAGGTTTTGGTAAATTGGCGTGTTTCCATACATTTTGATTTTTAGGATTTATTGCGAACTGTTCTCGAGATATTAGAAATTTTTTGCTTTTCTGTAGAGAGCGTGATATCTCTCGAGAAAATCAAGCAATTTCCATTCAAATCGGTATTCCTAACTGCAATTGGTAACAACTATCTAGATTAATTTATAAGAAAGACTAAATTTATTATATTATTTTCTGACAGTATCAAAATTTGTCAATCTGTAGGAAAAGTCATGTATGGAACAAATCAGATTCCTTTTATTTACATATACCGCGTATTTTTGAAACATGGATTTTTCACGATTAGTCATGATAGAGCTTGGATATTAACTAATATGAATTCAGTATCGAATATCAGAGAGGGTAGGGGGTTCACAAAGAATTTCCATTCCGGCTTCTGGCGATGAAACTTCCGGTTTTATCGAATATTTACAGGATGGCACGATATGTAAAAGAGTATAAAAATGCTTAGTTTCGTCAAAACATGAAGTGTACACACCATTTGCCATCACATGAAGGCTCCTTCATAAATTTCTTGCTTACACTGTTTGCTGCAGAAATAAATGATCAGTGCAATGCAAATTACAGTTCAAATAATAAAGAATATTCTTACGTACTCAAATGCTCTTTTTTTCCCCATATATTTTGTAAACTGTTTTAAAACTAGGAATAAAACAGTTATTACTTCTAGTCCTAATTATAGAACTTTCATCAGAAAAAAATAAAATATATATATGCACTAAACACTGCGCTTTTCTGTTGTCTCTAGTGAGAACAGATGGAACGGAATTAACACTAGCGACACCTGTATTTAATTCTAAAAGCATTATGGTATTTTCAGGTTTTTCATCCACGAGAGATCTTCTTCTCCATGGGCCTGAAGAACGATTGACCCATGGAGGTAAAAGTACGGAGTTAGGATTTCATATTAAGAAAACGCCACTATCGTCTGAGGCAATAATTTAGGTGGCGCTGGGGTAAAATAAGTAATCCTGCATTGTATGCATTTCTATGGCAAAAGGTCTAAAATATTTATTTAAACTGTCAATTTTGTAAAAATAAATTATTAGCGCAATGCAAATCAGAACTGAAATAATAAAGAATATTCCTACGTATTCAAAATTACTTTAGCTTTCAATGTATTTTTATCTCCATATATTCTGTACTGCACTCTATCCTACAACTATGAAAAAATCCTGATTAATTATACTAATAATAAATAATAAAGGGATTCATTTAAAAATCATCGAAACCCTTAATTTAAAAATAATCAAAAATACATATACTAAATGCTACGCCTTTCTGTTGTGTCAACTAACAATAGCGACCACTTTACTAACACTAGCGACACCTAGATATATTTATCAAAGCATTATGGCATTTTCTAGCGTTTCATCCATAGGAGTTTTATCTCCTTTCTAACTCTATGGATTGACCTTTCGTTTGGATACCTGAAGTACGATTCCCGTCCAAGATGCAAAACACGGAAGTCGAACGAAATCCTCGCACTGTTTGACAACAATGTAACACCAACGCCGTAATAACAGCTGCCGTTATCGAAGAGATAAAAACTCTAAATGCTTTTCCTCACGCTGCACAGGTGGGAGGGAGAATCATCCATCCCATCACACGCGAGTCTCGGCCATATTGCTCGAAGCTGAAATGAGTGTGTTACACGATATGGAAGTAACAAGTAACAGGGTCTGTAGATAACGTATCGATGATAATTTTAATAAGTAGCAAAAATGATTTTCGCTACCTATAAACAAATTTCAATATTGTGGAAAATTTATAACACTGATCAGATTTTTTTTTTTGCTACATTTCGCTGAAAATGAATGGGCTTTTTGTTGTGAGCTATTAAAATAAACATACCAAATTTCATGTAATTAGCTTGGTTATTTCGAGAAATATCCCGCTCCTTATGCAAGAGTAAAATGTCTATAAAATCCCAAGAACGGCTTGTGATAATATTTAAATAACGGCGTCCATTTATTTCTGGTTAAGAGTACTTACACAGCATTTACTCACTTGATAATATATAGTAAATATATTTAAATATTTTACAATTTTTTATATTTAAATAACGGCGTCCATTTATTTCTGGTTAAGAGTACTTATACAGCATTTACTCACTTGATAATATATAGTAAATATATTTAAATATTTTACAATTTTTTCGAGTCTAGATCTCAGATGCACTATTTCGAGAAAGGCGCATATTATCTTTCTGTAAATTATGGTATTCGTTTTGAAAAGAAAACTACTTATAAAACGTACATTTTTTGTAACAATTTCGAATGTAATTATATTTTCATAAGGATTTTTCAATTTTCAAAAAATTGTTTAAAAAATTAAGGGTTAACTTAAAATTAAGGGCCTTTGCATATTAAAATTCCATTTCTTAATATATAAGAATGAAGATTTTCCGAACCTTTAAAGTACCTTTCGATATACACAATTCTCTATGACAGAGACAACCTACTTGGGAGAAAACTCAAAGAAGGTAAAACTGTTTTATATTCAAGGTTGTTTCGCAGCTAAGAATTTTCTTGCACAACGTAGTTAAGTAGCAGGCTCGGAGGGTGTACTAATTTATTTTCCTTATTTTGGAGCATGCTGTTCCGATCATGCGTGAAAGAATTGAGCAATAGCAGTGTACGCATAATTGAAGATGCTGAAATCTTTTTCACAATACCAGCCGAGAACAGCAACATGTATTGCAGCAAGTTGTTATTTAAATGGCAGAAAATTCAAGTTGAATGGCATTTAAACCAACACGAAGAAAAAAACCTTTTTGAAGTGTTTATATGCGATGTTTTGTATATTTACATCGAAAAAAAATGGCGGTTTTGAAACTCGCCTTGTGCCGTGATAGTATATAGCAGAGACTTTTCTAACAGGTGAGACAGGTTCATTGGAATATCTGAAGTGTCAGTTTCTAACCGACTTTTTTGTACAATTCAATTTCCCTCGACTCTCACATATTTCACAGTGTTTTGCTCTATTTATATCACAATCAATATCAGAAAGCGAAAAACATGTTTCTTTTTCAGATTTAGTATTCAAGTCATCATTCTTTTAAAAAAATTCGTATAAGTTTCTTGGAGTTTTATTTTCGAGTTGGCAATAGCTTAGTTACGTCGTTGGATGAATTTGGTCATGGAGGTAAACGTAAGGAGTTAAATCTTCATATTAAGAAAACGCCAACATCGTTTGAGACAATAGTTCAGGTGGCGCTGGGATAAGATAAGTAGTCCTGTATTGTGTGCATTTCTATGGCGAAAGACCTAAAATATTTATTTAAACTGTCAATTTTGTAAAAATTAATTATTAGTACAACGCAAAGAATAACTGAAGCAATAAAGAATATTCCTACGTATTTAAAATTATTTTACTTTCCAATTCATTTTTATCTCCACATATTCTGTACTCTATCCTACAACTATGAAAAAATACTGGTTAAGTATACTCATAATTAAGGAATCCTTAATTTAAAAATTATTAAAAATGCATATACTAAATACTACGCCTTTCTATAGTGTCAACTAACAATAGCAACTACTTTCAAACACTAGCGACACCTAGATATAATTCTCAAAGCATTATGGCATTTTCAAGCGTTTCATCCATAGGAGTTTTATCTCCTCCTTTCTAACTCCATGAATTTGGTTTATCTGTGTAAATAATCATTAACATCCAAATTATGAAATTTCCCATTTATTTTAAATTACTATCATTGCTCCCGGAAATATTGTTGATTATAGGAAATAATGCTATGAAAATTCTAAAATTAGAATAATTCCGAGTTTTAATTATGAGAAAGTTAAAATTTTTTTTAAGGAAACAACATTTTCCCTAAACAATAGTATAAGAAAATGAAATTTTGATGTAGACTGCACATTTTTCGATTTAGACACCAATTATGTTTATTCTTTCTTCTTTCAACCCTTCATTAGTCGCCGTTTCATCATACATGAAATAAACATTTACTTCAAATTTACGGTTTTGAAATAATTTCTTCCTTCATTTTGCTAAAATTAGACAAAATAATCACCAAATTGTACAAACAATCAATCAGAACGGGTTATTCCAGCATAAGGAGGTGGTTTAATTGACTTTATCAAAAATTACGTATAAAATAAAACATTTGGGAATATATTTAAGCATATTTATTCTTTTACTTTTTGCTATTACTAATATTATCATGATTATTACTATTTTGCAGGCTATTTCGAATGAGGACGAATTCTATTTCCCCAATTTGTATCAAAATTTGACTAGCATCACGATGACTGCCAAATTTTATGAAAGTTGGGCTTGTAGTTTTTGAGGCAGAGTGAATGCATACATTGCACAGTCAGATGTCACGTCGAAAACAGTGATTTCGTGTTCTAGGGTGCCCCCCAAAACATTTAAAGGCACCGTAAACTCCAATTAGAATTCTTGGTTTCATTTCACAATACTTTTTCTACATTTACTGTGGTTGTTGTTGAAACCCAGACCGTCCGACCTACCAGAAAGGTGTAAGGTAACAGTTTGGACGGTCGGGAAGTGCCACCCAATTTAGACCGGAACCCAATGGGGGGAGGCATCCACAGGGACCGTACCCTCCTTCCCCTACCACCAACCTCTCGGAAGGACTTTCGGACCCACATGTTTAACGTGATCGTACTCCGCATGAACACGGCGGCACTTTTTTGGCAGTGGCTGGAATCGATTTACTGTGTCGAACATTTACTGTGGTGTAAGAAAAGTGAAAAGTATAATGTCCTATACTTTAATGAATAATCTCCACAAATTTAATATTTTGAGATCTTTTGTCTCAGTCAAAATGTTATGTACAGATATGTCTTCTTCTGCAGCTGCTTAATGGTAAAATGCCAAGAGCCTTAAGTTCTGGGATATTGAACAAGAAAAATATCGAATAAGAAAACTAAAGCCGATTGCGTGGTAAAACTGGATTTGTCGGTCCCCATACAAATTTGCCAAATTGAGACACTGGCAAGTTTTCGTGTTGTCATTGCAGATATTAGCTATTTCATCCTGACGAGCGTAATAAACGCGAAACTGGTTCGTGGATACTGTGATCTAGAATGGACCCTCGGTTCTACTGTTGAGACCCAGACCGTCCGACCTACCAGAAAGGTGTAAGGTAACAGTTTGAACGGCCGGGAAGTGCCACCCAATTTAGACCGGAACCCAGTGGGGGAGGCATCCACTGGGACCGTACCCTCCTTCCCCTACCACCAACCTCTCGGAAGGACTTACGGACCCACATGTTTACCCACTCCGCGTGAACACGGCGGCAGTTTTGGCAGCGGCTGGAATCGAACCCGGGCCTACCGAGTGCAACTCCAGCGCGGTAACCAATGGACTACCGCGCCCTCCTCAGTTCTACTGTATAATTATTTTGAGAAGCAGCTGTAAAAGTAGGTACACATGACATGTCTGCACGGGCCGGATTTTTAGACTTTTACCCGCATTCGGCTTGACATTGCCAGTTCGAACCTGGCCAGTGCTCGAAAAAAATTTCGAATGCAGTACCTGAGTCTCCGTCCTGGTCCGAAGACCTTAAGCCTTTTTCCCCGTCCAACCCTGATATATATAAAAACTAAGCTCGACCTCAGCTAAACTCAAAACCGTCTTATACCTGGCCAAATCCGGCGAATGGGTCGGACCTATTCTAAATCAGTGAGCCAGGAGTGAGCTTGTGCAGGCTTCTATATACATATGCTACCATGGGCATGAGTTCAAGAATGACAAGGAAAATTTTTCACAGGTGATCCAAAGTTACATTTGCACCTACCATAAAAATCGAAATTAAAAGACCCATTCCGCTTAGGAAACGAAATCCTACCTTTCTGTTGCGGAAATCGGCGCCTTTTTATTTATTTCGATTATTCCGTTTTTTCTATCGCAGTCGGAGAGAACTGGAATTTTTTTTTTCTTTTGTCTACTTTTTCGCTCATCAGCGAAGGGTACAGTTAATTGGAGATTATGTTGGAAGGGAGTAAGCTTTACAATGAACGCTGTGTGGCCATCCACAACAAGAGGAAGCACCAACTAAAAAACAAGAAAAGGAGCGTGTGAAAAGTACACAATACGGATATATCCGGTCTTAATCTGTTTCGCCATCCAGGCCCAGATGCGAGGATAAACATACGGTGGGGTTTTTGCAGAGATTTTTATTTGTCTGTGGGCATCTCAATTCTGGTCATCGCGAACGCGTCACGACTCAGGTGAACCCCCCGATCGCAAAAATGTTTTTATGGTTATGCTCAGTCTGTTGGTGGTCTTGTAGTTGGCAAATTATATGGGAACTACCTGACAGTTTGGAAAGATAGCAACGCGCCATAAAAAAAGGGCTGAACGTAATACGCATGAGAAGAGAATGTCTAATTTGAATATTTCCGAAACAATGTTATCGCGAATGTTGTCGGACAAGGGATGAAGGGAATTCCTGTGTAATCTTAATTAGGTAGTGCTGAAGTAATGACAAGTGTTATGAACTTTTTACTTTTCCTACAAATATTTGTGAAAGTATTGTGGAGGGGTATGAATTTTGGGCACTGATGGATTGAAACGTTTTGAGCATTTTTGTATACGAATTAATGATTTTTGAATGAGGTCTCTGTGCGTATCTGTGAACAAGGATATCGCTCGAACAAATGGAGACTAAAATAATATTTAGCAACGACCTTCGGCAATAGTAAATCAATTGATTTTCGGAGAGATTGAACTTGGAGAAAGCACCCAATTCGTCGAATATATATATATTTGTTTTCTCGAAAATAAGAAGAAACATACTTTATATAAAATTCCCTTCTCTCTGCCTATCTATCTGTTTCACTAGGTGACACATTTGGCGCAATATCGTTACCTCGGTGACTTTTGTAAAATGTCTCCAAATTAATGTGTATTCAATATCTCGAAAAATTAAATTTTATTTCTCAATAATCATCTTTATGTAGGAATTATATTTAATTTATGGCCCGATATCATATATTTAAGATCGCGGATTTCCAAAGGTAGTAGAATACTTACTTATACAAGGGAACAAACAGGCCAAGCGAATAAAAGAAGCCAGGGGTAGAAATCCACATGTCTGTCAATGAAGAGACAGGGGCTACGATGGGGGGTGGGGGTGGCACTGAGAGAGAGAGACTTTGAACTTCTGAAAAGTGGGGAGAAACTAGAAATAAAAATGCGGTCGCGAGTGGCTGTACAGGCGCCCCGGTGTTGAGCGATAACCGTCGTGGCCATTGCGATGGCGTGGACAGAGATGTGGGTCCGCTATTCTTGATGCCAATCCAAACTACTCCGAAGTCAAAAGGTATACCTTTCTTTTTGTTATGCATAGATCGGTTTCCCTCTCAGCTACCCAGAAATTATCCCCTAAATTAATGTGGTTTCCTTTTAATAACTCGGACAGGACTGGTGATTATGTTAAAACCCTGAGGATTAGTATGGCAAAGAAAAGATATATCAGTATTACTTAGAATGTTCGTAGTGTTTGTAATAATCATAAGATTTTTGATGAATATGATGCAGAAACCTAATTGTTTCTTTGCATGTCATTCTGTATTTTATATGTGTCGGTTTGTTAATAAATGTTATTTGTTGTATTAAACATGTAGTCCTCATTTCCAGGTCTTATTATTATACGTATATTACCATTAATGCTGCTTTTGTTTTCGGAATTATCGGGACATGATGGGTTATTGTGGGTTTAGATTTTAGCTTTCTGAACGGAAGTGTGGCGTTGGGGGCCACGTAACAATAACCACTTTTGTTGTAATTACTGTCGACAGAGGAGAATTTTCGTCCCTGATGTAGTAATTATATTTTAGATTTAAAAATGATGTTTGGTAATTTTCTAGCAACCACCCAAAACCAGCACCTAGAAGCATGAACGTCCTTAGAACTTTTTTCATTGGAGAGGGTAAACCACTGCTGTCAGTGGGGCAAACTCAAGAATAAGACGTACAACATCGATTAGCTTGATGCCCACCTTTGTGACCTTGAATGTCCGCGTAAAAGGTGAAAATACTTGAACTATTTCAATTAAAAGATTGTACATAGCATGTTTTCTCTATATGGAAAACAATAGTAATTCCCATTATAATGATGGCAGTACACAGTATTTGGGGAAATTGATAATTTGAATAACTATGTTAATGGAATAACAATAGTTTATATTAACACAGAACCAAATGGAGTCAAAGTTTCAACTGCTGCCAAATTTAAATTTTTAAATAATCTTTACAAAATATTTTGAAACAATAACTTGGGTAAAGAATCTGAAAAAACAATTTTCTTCATTCTGATAATGACTGTAATACAAGTAAAACTAAATACTACGGAATGTGAATGTTTGAGAAAGTCAAGTGGAGACTCACACTTTAAATATATTTCCTGTAAGTTTCATCACGATACAATTAATACATATCTTGGACTATCTGTAGTCACTTAAACGAACCAAGATTGGTGTTTACCACCTAGGTCATACATTGTGAACCTTTCATTTCATAAGCACAATTAACCTATTATTTTCCATCGAGAATGAATCGCAGGAAAGCTCTTATTTGTGCTGCTTTCCCAGATTTTTTAAACTTGTTAACCTGTACGGGAAATCGTGTCGGAATCCTCATATTTTGTTTTATTCTTGTTTCCATTACGCAAAAACCATTACAAGAATGACTGTGCATTCATACATTCAATGACATTTTCGCAGTACATGTAACATGGATGCACGTTTGTGTGAATAGTGTATTGCGCGAATCTTGGGTTATGAATCAATCCTTAATAACACAACTCTACATAGATATTGTCCGAAGATCAATGATTATTTCAAAGAAACAATGACGCTATTCGTTCCAACACTAATTACCGATAGCGGCTATCGCAACTAACAACTGCATATACTTAATTCGTTACTGCAAACACGATCTGTATCTGTTCCAGTACAGGACTGAAGGCAATCTTTGAATGCGTGCTTTCAAGTCATTTGTAAGGCTCATTCAAATCGGCTCGGATTCAAATTTGTTCGTTTTTTTTTTTCTTCCTCGGTAAATCACTTATCGTATCTAACTACAGCCTTTCAGGAAGGCATACGTTCGCTCTTTTGACAGTTTTCCCAACCAGAATGGGCTGGATTGGACATCTGTTCGATTTATGTTCTGTTTTAAGGAACAAATCGGTGACAAATTTATGGAACTCACTGTACGCTAAAATAAGTTTACAGATTTGTTGAGTTATAATTTTGTATAAAAAGAGCAATCCTGTTTGATAGCTAAATCAAAACGGCAGATAAAGGTGCCATAACACAAAAACAAAAGTATGATATCGAAGAACTGATATCGAAGCATTGCATTTCTAGGTGTGAAGGTGTTTTAGAACCTTTTTACGTTTGGTGCTTATTGAAGGTTTCTTTCTTATAAACTTATAGCCTCAAGAAATCTGTTGAGAGTGTGCTCTTTAGAGTTTTATTTCACAAGCTTCGCCCACTGGTTTTACTTAAGACATTCTAGTACTATCTTGACGATTTATGTCAAACTAAGGTAGCATGTACACAGATTGAAACAAAATATCCGAAAAAAATTTTTTTTTCGAGCAAGTGTTCGATATTGCGGATATGACAGACAGACAAAACAAAAATTTCATGAAACAAAATAGAAACAAATTTTAATAATCAAGATGCGTAGATTTATTTCTTTTTCAAAACACCATCAAACATTTGCGCGGATGTCTTCGTCAAACATATGTTTTAAGTTCCAGGAGCAAATTTCTTGTTTTAGATTTAGAACAATGTTTTTTGTTCTCTACAGGTCGAAACAAAATGTTTCTCTAACAAGTGTTCGATGCTGTGGACATGACCGACAGACAAAACAAAATAGAAACAAATTTCAGTAGTCAAGGTGCGTAGATTTATGTGCTCTTAAACACTTGCATCGAGCATTCATGGAGGTCTTTTTTAGACACATGTTTTATGTTTGATAAGTAAATTTTCTTGTTCTGGAACAATGCTCCGAATGTTTTGCCCCGTGGACACCATTCAATTTATGATGCATGACAATTTAAAATACACACATGTTCTTTGCAGAACAGGTTTTTGAAAATGTGTTTTGTTCAAGATTTGATTCAAATTTAAAAGAGTTTTACTTGTGTTCCATATAAACATTGGTTGTTTGATTAAAGCATTCCAAGGCTGCATATAAAAGAAATAAAAGTTGGAATAGAAGTAGTTCAAGAGTTTAAGTACGCATTCGAAGTATAGCCGAATAACTCATTGGTCCAAGCCGTGCTCGAATCCTTTAAACCAGAAGTGCTGAAGTTGCTCAAATTTCTACCAGCTAATTTGGTTGGTTCGGCTAATATTTTGCTGAGCATTTACTAAAAGTTACTGGACAAATAGAAACATTGTAAAGTTAAAATTTTGTTTGAATTTAACGGGGGAAATGAGTCGATATAAAGCACACATATGAAGTTTTCAATGTTATTCTCACTGCTCAAAACCAATGCTCTTCCACCTGTCTCCTAGCTTTGCCTCACTTTAAAAATTGAATCGCAAAACTCATATGTGAAAAGAAAATTGAAATATCTTTTTCTTAAATATATTGCTTACATGTGTAACACTAAGATACAAATGAACATGATATGTATGTTTTCGTAAAAGTTATGCAATTAACGTTCATAAGTGAAGTTCTTGCTTTTCCAGTCAGAAGGGTCATCCTCGCCTCAAATTCAGACTTAATAACAAAAATTCCACTAAAAATCTGCTCGCCCACACAATGGCATGTACGTTTAAAATGTTACATGCTATTTCCAAAATGTTCATAGCCATTTGGCGACGACATTCAGCAACCCTGCTTAGAATCCAATGTTTGGGGATCAAGAGAGAAATTTGAATAGATGAAAAATGGTATGTGCTTCGAAAAGTAACAAAAATTCCATTAAAAATCCACTCGCCACACAATGGCATGTACGTTTAAAATGTTACATGCTATTTTCAAAATGTTCATAGCCATTTGGCGACGACATTCAGCAACCCTGCTTAGAATCCAATATTTGGGGATCAAGAGAGAAATTTGAATAGATGAAAAATGGTATGTGCTTCGAGCAAAGTTAAAACTTGACAAGAGAGGACGTGGAAAAACTGTTAGTTTTCGTTATGCAATACAGAGTTCCTGAGTTAAACAGTATAATAAATAAATGCCTGCTAACATTTTGCTGTTGAAAACCGACGATTTCAAATTAATCGATTCCTGAAATTAAAATTTAATATTACTCATGCTTTTTCATATTCCAATAAAAATATATATTCATTATTGTTATTCCAATGCGAATCTGTAATTATAGCATTATCGAAACTTCAGTCGAAGCATCTGTAATTATAGGATAATCGAAACCTTGGTTTCAATTGCAATAAGATAAAAAAACTCTTTTGAAAACAGTTTGAATTTTTGAAACAATATAACAGTGGCTTATTCGAGGCTCAAATAGAATTCTTTCAGGTTTTTAATGAAAAATTGCAATTTTCCATGAGTTTTTCCTCATATTTTAAGCTGAATTTAAATTTCCTGGGAATTTCATGTTATCCATGTTCTCCCTTAGGCGTATGAACCTTGTGAAATGCAAAAAGGGAGAAAAATGAAGATAAATCGACACTGCACATATCAAGGAAATCTAAGATGAGGCGTAACAAACTTTGATTTGGAGTTCTGAGATGAAATTGACAGATTTATGTTAAAATCGTGCCGTAATCGTGGAAAAAAGTTTCGATTCTCTTAGAAAGGTCAGATACGATAACCATCTATTTAGCTCATAGAAAGTTAGAAATGAATGGGCCAAAAAGGAACAATCATATGGATATATAGTTACATGGAGTTATAACTTCAGAATTTTCTTTTAAACTAATAATGTTTAATGTCATTGAAATTTGAAAAATAAAATTATAGATACATTTAACAAATTTGATATGGTCAGCACATGACTTTCCCTACACTCAAAATCATTAATTTGAGCTTATTGCACAAAATATTTAATGGAATAGATACTATTTTGAAATTACGCCAAATCTGCAGTTTTAAAATAGTTTCCTATTTCAGTTTTCGCCTTCGCACATTTGAAAAAATATATATATATGTCTGATATGAGCAGCACATGACTTTTAAGAGGAATTTGGTATTCGTCTAAAAGTATCTAAAAATTTGTTGTTATCTTATAGGTCTAAATTTGTTTAAAAATTTTCAGTTCGGGGATGGAAGGTGAAACCTCCAATGCACCCTGCAGATGTCTTTGAGAAAGTCAATATTACTTAGTTTCCAATATTATTATTATATATCATTATTTATAGTTTCTACTACTAATATTACTATTACCTATATTTTCAAATTTTTGTTTTACATTTATTACTTTCAAGGATACACAGATAAATTGAAAAAAAAAAAATGTTGTCTTTATTAATTTGAACTTTTTTTTTCATCTTATTACTCGTATTTTATTTTTTTTCAATGTAACCAGTCACTAAAAATTAATTAAAAGTAATATATTTATTTAATTTTAACAACTGGTCTCTAAAAATTATTGGTTTTAATTTTTTTTATCAACGAAATTATGTATTTTAGAATTTTTTGTTTTCAAGACGACGCATGTTGTTGTTGAAACCCAGACCGTCCGACCTACCAGAAAGGTGTAAGGTAACTGTTTGGACGGTCGGGAAGTGCCACCCAATTTTGACCGGAACCCAGTGGGGGAGGCATCCACAGGGACCGTACCCTCCTTCCCCTACCACCAACCTCTCGGAAGGACTTTCGGACCCACATGTTTAACGTGATCGTACTCCGCATGAACACGGCGGCAGTTTTGGCAGTGGCTGGAATCGAACCCGGGCCTACCGAGTGCAACTCCAGCGCGCTAACCAATGGGCTACCGCGCCCTAAGACGACGCATGTAAATCTGTTAATTTAATGTTAGGGTACCCCACCACGATATCGGTGGCCAAGGATCCTCTAAATTATGAATCCCTAACTAGTTCCGTCGATGCCAGATTTCATAAGCTCTACAACGATCATTTTCAGAAGTTAAGAAACCATCTACCTTCGTGCTCTACACCAATAATGGAGTATCTATATTTCAGCCCAAATGGACTTCTAGCATCCAAACATCTCCTTACACTACTGGGTCGTTTCTCAATCTCTGCCCAGCGGCAATCGAAGTAGTGATAAGCTCATCTTATCATCGGCGTGGAGGGGGATGCACGACAGCGGAATACAAAAAACAGCTAAGAGATGAAACAAATAAAGGCAGTAAGTATTCCCAAATGAAGACGGTTTCTCACCACGGTCAACAAACCGAAGACCGTTGCTCCCGCCACATAAAATAAAACAAAAGCTAAGCGGCCATTTATGACTTGTACAGGCGACAACCAACGGCAAGGCTGGAACAAAAGAAGTATATTGCACTCTAAACAGAGAACTGCAAACTGTTATTAAAAGCACCACAGCACAGAACTAATGTTCATTTTATCGACAACTTAATTGACAATAGTCCACACAGCAGCAGATGAAAAATTACAGGGAAGAGATGGGAAGGAAATTTAATAGATATAGAAAGGAGACGTATAGAAAAGCAATTAGGCGCCCGAAGTAAAACACCAGCGCGTCTTTTCCATTGAATTGGCGCCCCTCCATGTAAATAATACTCTATCTTTTCATTTAGCAATACCTGCACAGACTCGAGCTAACGGGTATAGGCTCGATCCGGGTTCAACTGGACTTGAGTTTAGTTTTTAAAATTTGGGGTTGAACCGGAGCAGAAGTATTCAGTGTGAAAAATTTATAAAATAAATTTAATATAAAGTACATGAAATTATTTTATTGATTTCAACTATGTCAATATATTAAAGAAAAAATCAACTTTTAGCTTAATTCTTTGTACACATAAAATCGCACATTGCGGTGTGCACGGTAATGAAATTCAGATAGTTTGGCTAAATTGTCATCCACAATGAAACCCATCCCACTGCCGCTCTAGGTGTTTCAGCGCAAGATCAAAAGAGAGGTTTGTGTGCTCTGCTGTGATTCTTGGAATAAAACTGGAATTAATCGTCACCTTTTTCGTTCCCAAAGGGATCTAAATGATCTTAATTATTTCAAAAAAAAAATCCCTAGAATGGTTGCCACTTTCGCTGCTAAGGCTAGGATAGGTCACATAGTCACCCAGACCTACTTTAATAGATTTCACCTAGCTGATTCCAATAAGTGTCGCGTCTTGTTTTCTCAGTGGAAGAGGAGACCCTGGAACACATTCCATTCTTCTGCACTGGAGTGAACTTTTTAGAACTGTTTTAACAGAAATTTGTGTTCCTCTATCTATTTTATCTGTCTTGCCTAATGTGCATTTCATGTGTATTGCTGTTTTAGTCTATAGAAGACATCGTGAAATCGGTCGCTAATGGGCCGGAATCACGTATGAAGTTGTATTGTATTGCATTGTATTTGTAGAAAAAACTGCATAAATTACTGTTTTTTGACACAGTTAAATGAACATCATTTTGGGTCAAGGGTTTTCGGGCTTCACAAGGCTCCACTTCTACATTTGAAGATTTCACGATTTACCTCTGAAAATCTTCCGAAATCGAATTGGGTTCAACCACTGGTACTGTCAAGTCGAGCCGGGTAAAAGCCTTAAATTCCGGGTAAGTGTCTCATGCAGATCTCTAACTGATATCATTTTTCATTTTGCCGGTAAAACTATTTTTAACACGAAGGGAGGATTTGGGTTCATAAAGTTTTCATATATCTTTTCTTTTAGAAAGTGTAGAGAAATTATTTCACTTGGCTGTTGCTTGTAGAAGTTGTAAGGTTTCATTGTGAAAGGTATTATAAGAGTTTCAAAATGTATTGTCGTATAGAATATATTTTAGGGCTGGCTCTCAAATTAGGGATCATGCGTTTCTTCAGAATGTTTATGGATCAAATTGGCATGAGATGTTATTTTTTAAAAGAGCAAGCCATCTTGTTTACACACACACACACACACACATATATATATATATATATATATATATGAAACTTCTATTAATAATAATAATAATATTTATTATTTGGATTTAAATCTAATTATAGAACCTACTAATGGGATAGTTACTAATTTATATGATAAAAAAGATTTTTTTAAATTTAATATTAATAAATTATTATCTTTTAATTCCTGCAACTCGATTCAATTGTTTAGAAATATTATACTTAATCCACTTTTTAGAATTTATAGATTATCAGATAAAAAATGTCATGCTTTGCACATTAATAACCTCAAAATTACCAGTAAATTTTATAAATATCCAGCATATTTAGTAAATGGTATAGTTAATAAGTTTCGATTAGCCTAAAATTCTCATAATCTCTCCTTAGTATCTTATTTTAGTCGTACATCTACATTCTCTTGAATTTATTATATTTTCATCTTTTTACCTTGCAGCTTTAACTGTAGAATATCTCATTTTATTGCTTTTACGCAGTACGGTTTTTATTACTCTCTTTGGCAACAGCAAATCACATCTTTTCATTTCTGCATATGGCAACATTGGTTTAGTCATATTTTGCTCGTCATGGTTGTACTAATGAAGTGTATTTTAAGGTATTTATGTTTCCTTTATTTTTCCAATCCATATGCTTGTCGTCCATATAACACAAGTTTATAAATAAAATCTATCTTGTGTTTCAGAAACAAGCATTTTTGTGTTCATTTCGAGGGGATATATGGATTTGACAAGAATTTTTCGAAATGAACTTATCTTAAGCCTAAAGCTCTTCCACGTGCAAGCTTTTTTGCTTGATTTTTTTGTTTTCCTATTTTCATTCCTCACCTTTGAAATTTGTTGATTGTCTTTGTCTTTATGACCTGCATTACGCTTTATAATTTCCTCTTTATGTTTTAATTTCTTTTATTTCTTTGTATTTTGTAGAACAATTTTGGAATAGTGTATTATGAGTTACTACTTACATTCTAACATTGAATTTACAATTATATATATATATATATATATATATATATATATATATATATAAATTAGTAAATCCAATGTTAGAAAGAATGTAATAACTCATAATACACTATTCCAAAATTTTCTACAAAATACAAAGAAATAAAAGAAATTAAGACATAATGAGGAAATAATAAAGCGTAATGCAGGTCATAAAGACAAAGACAATCAACAAATTTCAAAAATGAGGAATGAAAATAGGAAAACAAAAAAAATCAAGCAAAAAAGCTTGCATATGGAAGAGCTTTAGGCTTAAGTTCATTTCGAAAAAATTCTCTTCAAGTCCATATATCCCTTCGAAATGAACACAAAAATGCTTGTTTCTGAAACACAAGATAGATTTTATCTATAAACTTGTGTTATATGGACGACAAGCATATAGATTGGAACAATAAAGGAAACATAAATACCTTAAAATACACTTCATTCGTGCAACCATGACAAGCAAAATATGGCTAGGCTAGACCAATATATATATATATATATATATATATATATATATATATATATATATATATATATATATATATATATATATATATATATATGTGTGTGTGTGTGTGTGTGTGTATAATAGTTTGAAAGTCCAATGATAGAAAAGTGAGAATCTGCAACTCGAAAAACCTAACTTTCTAACAAACCTACAAAATAAAAGTATAAAACAGCAATCTTCAATCAAATGGAAAAAAATACAAATTTTGAGTCATCAAGTTAAAGAAAATCAATAAATATACATATATATATTATAGTATTACACATATATATATAATCGATTTATTAGCTTTTTCGTGGAGGTGGTGGCCTCAACTCAGCTTAATTTCTAGTTAAGAGGAGAATTTGAACAAAACACAATATTTCTCATTTTCTAGCTTTTATTTTCAGTACTGCACATTACAATTTTGGTAAATGTTGTAAATGGAACCATAGGCGTAGCTAAGATCTCGCAAGACAAGAGAGAGGGCTTAAGGACGGAATGAGGGAAAGGGGGGTAGTGTGGTGGATTTCGTTTTCCAATATGGACCTCTATGGGAAAACTAATGTCAGACGATGGAGGAGGAGGAGGGGGGGGGGGGGGAGGGTATGATCTCCAATCCTCTTTGCCTACGCCACAGAATAAAAATACATTGTGGAAATAAGGGGTAGAGGATCCTCAGAATCTCGCGAAGATTTGAAATTCCGCCACAGGGTGTGTTTACAGATTTTCAAATTGCTAGTTGTTATTCACTAAAATATATAACAATAGATAGACATTTAAATATATTGAAATTCACTGTTTCGGATATGCATGCTACACAGTGAAGCAATACTAATACAACCAGTTTGACGCTTACTAATATAACCGACAGTGTGAGAGAATGGACTGCACGCGCAGCTGTGTTACGTACATTTTAATCTTGCATAGCCGAACGACTTTCGTGTTCTGGGTGACCAGTGGCGCATATCTATCTGGTAAGATATCATATAATATAACGCGTGAGTCAGGTGGTAGAATCACCATATCGCTATTAAACGACATCCAAGCCATTCTGAATGGTTTAAAAGCGGCGTCCCAATCCAGAAAAGGTGAATAGGAGATTTGTCTGATCTCCAGGTTCAGGTTCAATATTAAAGGATTCTATGCCGTTGAACCTTTGAATATCGTGCTATTATATTTATTTTCATCGTGATAGTGTCATCATGATGATTTCCAGAAAGATTTGTGACAGATTACATGCAAAATGCTAGGCGCTTTCTGTTACATGTGATATCTGCAAATGGGCAATGAAAACAGCAGAGCAACCAGATTTACAATTTTTTGTCTATGAGCAATACTTGCAAGGAACTTTGTACAGCACGATATTTATTATCTGAATGCGATCTAACTCATATAAAATTAATACAAATAGTCGCCATTCAGGAGATTTTATGCACTTCTGCATAATTAAATATGTGGAACATAAGATTATTTATGAATGAACTGGACTTTTTTCTTTCTTTATATACATAGTATAAGGAAAGTATTGTAACGGGGTCTAAAATTCGAATTTGAGTTTTCGATGGGAGAGCACGTTTCAAGCATCCCTAAACACGAATAGGATGTTTTTAAGGTGATGTCTGTGTGTGCGTCCTTGAGTCTGTGGAAACGTTATCTCACGAACGAATATAGCGATTTGAACGAAATTTGGTACAAAACTACATTCAGTGAATACTGGAAGCCTATTGTTTATAAACACAATCGAATGTTCATAAGACTCCAAATTTTCGATTGAAATTTTGAAAAAAATCATCAAAAACTCGAAACCTTCAATAAAGTTATGTACATAATCATTTCTTATGTAATTTTTTATTAAAAAACAGTTGACATAAACTTTAGAACGTTAGCATGAACCGTTCTCGAAATATTGCTTAAAAATTCATACAAAATTTAAAAAAAATATTAACTATTGTGAAATATGTTTACTTTTCATATGCAGTATTAGACGATAAATTTGTTAACATCATTCTCGTGGATCTATTTCGTTCCATTAAAAAAGTACTTTGAGTAATAGTTTTGTCCCTTGAAGCCTAACAATTCACAGATAATCATTTATCTACTATAAGATTATGCAGTCTATCTACTATAAGATTATCTACTATATTAATATTGCAGACATTGGCGTCCAAGGACGCCAATGTCTGCAAAGGGGGGGATCGAACTGTTTGGAATAGGGTATGTCAAATTACCTGTCTTTTTGAGAGATTCTTTGTTTGGGATGGACGCTGTCCCACCCGTAAGCAAAAGGTTAAGAGAGGGAGTGGTTGCTCGAAATGATCAACATAACAAGTAAAACTATCCATAATCATTTAAACTACTACAAAATCGAACACAAATGTGTTCTAAAAAAAGAAATAAAAAAGAAGTTTGACAAGCCATAACTGTTCTTAATCTAACAGATTATGACTTTGTCGAGTCGAATCCCTACAAATATATGCCTCCAGCAGGAGTATCAGTCTCAAAACATACCACAATCAATTCCCAAACAGAACGAGTGCGATAGATAATCCTGCATACAGACGTTAGGTGCAACGACCAGAAAAATGACTCGGGATGCAGGACTAGAGACTTACTGCCTGCAGCCCCAAGAGATGCTTCGATGTGCGTGCACAGAATCGCGGTTTGCGTTTAATCACAGGCCTTGTCCATATAATGCCTTAAAAAGACGCACCGAAGCGGGATGATACCAGAACACTTTCAGACGCATAAGGTAGATAAAAGGGAGAAAAGGCAAAGTGCCCAATTTTCTTGGAAGGACGGGAAATTTGAGTACTCAGAATGGTTGTGTTCTGAGTAAATGTCGTATGTCTGCGAACACGTACCCAAAATTATGCAGTCATTTTCTGGATCGACAGACCACCTGTGGTCGAGTGGATATTGCTCAATGAACCCCAAAAGTTGGGATTATAACAGCTGTGATCAGTGCTGTGAATTCTGAATTCTGTCCAATCAGAACTAGACTTTTGAGGGTCAAAATACAGAAAATATTTCCAACTCTCCTGACCGTCGGCCGTCGAAACTTTATTCCATGTGACATCTAATCTCACTAGGCAAAGAAACAAATTTCTTCGAAGATCTTCGAACGTTTAATTCCGTGTGGCATCTGATCACACCAGGCAAAGAAACAAATTTCGGGTTGCAGAACTCATTAGGGCGATGTCCAAGACAGGAGTAGGAAAGGAGTTTTTTTGGGGGGGGGGGGGACATTCAATATCTAGTCTAACACTCCTGGTTGAATTATAAATAATTAAGATAAGTATATTAGTAGAAGGAGATATGTACGAAGTGTAATTTTTAACGAAATTTTAGCCTCTAGTACAGATACTCCTGACTATATTTCGAGGAACCTTCTCTAGGCGGAGCCTTAGAGCAGATGATGTGAATGTACGAAGTATAACTTTTAAGGAAAATTCAGTGCCCAGTATGGACACTCCCGGTTGTATTGCAAGAAATCATGCGGCCTAATCTAGACATGGTTGTAGTGGAAGGATGTACAAAGTATGACCTTAGTTATTTTCCCGGAATTGTTCTTTTTTTTCCTACAACGTCCATGGTCATGCTTAACAGTATAAAGTTCACAGGTGTGTTCTATTTGCTTACATAAGACAGACGACAGTGGCATAAATCTAACATTCTCGTGGTTGTACACTTCAATTTCAAATCTTCTCATAAACCTCATTAAGTCCTTCAACTTGCTCCAAATGTCCCTCAAGACCTACTATACACTGTAAAACATTTGCAAGCATGTTACTGAAAGTTTCAGGGGAATTAGTTGTCTGTAATGGGAAGTAAGGTCCCTGATAGTTATGATAACAGACACACACACTATATATATATATATATATATATATTTATATATATACACAAAAAAATAACACTTCTGCAGACGATAATTAGCTGAATATTTCAGAAATGAAGCTATTATTTTAATGAACGCCTATCATTGCGACTTTTCTGATAGTTTGCCGAAATTATTAACACAAAGTAACTAAAAAAAAAGTAAAGGCTGCAGAATGTTTTGCAGTGCAAGAAACCTTTTAAAAACTCATCCAGTTTGACAAGTTCAGATGCATACAATTATCCAGGAAACGGACTGTTACACGTTCTTCCATAAACGAGGTTAACGAAATCACTCATAAATAACAGAAAGTCCCATCGTTCTTCATACTTCAGTACCTATCCGTGCTAACGAATATCAGAAGCAGAAATACGCCACAACTCAATTGTTATTGAAATAGTCGATGAATTAAATAGATTGTGAAATTTATAGCCCGTGTGCAAACGGATAGGGCAAGAAGTGCTTCATCAAGTGCTATTCACTGCCTGACCTCACTTGTCAGACGGAAGACCGCATTGGAAGTGATAGTAAACTGGATTTTTCCACCGTTTATAGATACACGCAAAAAAGCAATTTATAACCTTCATGGTGAAGATTTCAAGGTTGCATGTAAGATATGAACCTAAATGTGAAATTTTAAAAATGGATACGACAATGGGAAAAGTCCGATACTGAATCGTACTAGAAAAGAATTCTTTGTACAGGTTTGCGTGGGTTGAAATTTAAGATTTTTACTTGCCCGCCCCTGTGACTTTTTAAAATGTAAAACACGAGCTACATGAGCTCGACTAAAACTATTATTATTATTATTTTTTTTTTTTTTTAACAAATAGACGAAAGTAATACAAGTGCGCCCAGAATTGCATAAAAAGCTATTTTTTTATTTAAACTTTTCTTGACACATGGCTGAAATTTAGAATCGTGTTTCGTTAAAAGATTTTGTTTGATTCGACCTAAAGTTTTTCAAGCTGAACTGTCATCCTATCTGTAACTTTCAAAAAGATACTGGACAGACCTTGACTGGACTTCGATTCATTCAGCATCTTGACTGGACTTCGATTCTAACACAGACTCTGATCTGGATGCTTCAAAACCTACAGTCCCGACTATCAGACTGGGTTATGCAAAAATCTAATGTTTCAGCTTATGCAAACATCCAGTATATAGGACTAGGAAAATACATGCATTAGAGATTGTAATAGCTCTTAACAGGTCTGAGCACAATAACGGAAATTATAAATCGTTCATATATGCAGGGCTTGATTATGATCATCATGCCCTGGGTTATACTGGTTGGCCCTGGGTGTTACTTTATTTTTGTTATTTCTATCTGTTAAACCTCTGATGTCGAAATCACACTTCCTTCATTTTGTTTTTTCTGTCTTTGCAAACTAAACTCACTTTGGCTTTTTAGTCAAGTATTATGTTAATGATATTAAAGAATATCTTGAATGTTTCTCTTACGTTTAAAATATGCTTTAGTTGAAGACCCAGACCACACGGCCAATCCTAAGGGTTATAGCAGCTTAATGTGTGGCCGGTAAAAAAATATGCTTTAGTGTAAAAATATGCTTTAGTGTAAAAATATGCTTTAGTGTAATAATTGTCTTTATATAGTAGATTTTGGGGGTTCCAATCCCCTGTAAAGTGCCTTGCACATAGGGCATTATTGAACAATTATTTTATTACTGTGATATAAATGATATACGACAAACATCACGTACTTGGTTATAAGGTCTACATCCTGTCGTAAAATGTTGTGCCCCTTTCAATTAGCACAAAGGAAAAATTGGTGCTTGAAACATCACATGAACACCACTCACTTTCAGAATGGCCAGTAAAATCGCGCACCTGTGACAGGGAAGAATAAAAAAAAATCGTAGTGGAGCAAACAAACACCAGGGAAAATCAAACCGTCTTCTTTTTTGACAGTCCATTCACTATCCATTCTTTAAATCTAGAGGGATCTTCTAAGCGATCTGTCATGAATTCTTGTGGGGGATCAACCATCAATCCCCTATAGAAAAACTACTAGGATATAGGAATCATGATATTTCAATATGGTTTTATAGATATACGCCCCCATAAATTTACCAAATAAACTAGGAATGGGAGAACATTTTCTGAATGACTGGTTTTATTTAAAAAAGTTATAAATAACTTCAAGTGTGATTAAATTTAGGGTTTATTATTTATTACCTCAACTAGTTTAAATGGGTGATTACGCAAATGGTTTGAATGATATATAAATCTATACACAGTACAAATTACTTCTGAATGAAAATAGGATAGACAGAAAGATGACATGGAGAAATGAAAAAGTTAAACATAAGTAAAATCTTTTTGAACAGTAAACTATAGAGTGGCATTCAATGACGCCAAATTAAAGAGGTTTGCAGTGACTCCAAACTAAAATGTTAGCACTGACGCAATATCCCGAAGAGCCCATGGGCAACGTCGTGCAGAGCCGATCTCAGGCTAAGTTTGGGAACTTTAAAGCCGGGCCGGAAGAGGTCAACGTTTTGAAAAATCATAAATAAATATTAATACAAAACATTTGATGACCGAATATTTTTTTTAAATATATCTGAAATGATAACAGCTTAGTCCAGGCCAACCCAAATTTAAAGATTCCCTGTAAAAGTGAAGTATAGACTGGTGGAGACCTCTGCTCTCAAGACCGACTGCATAAACAATAGAGATCAGAATCGATATTTACAAGTTTTGATATTTAAATATATTCACGTTATACTTTTTATAATATAATACTAATTGCTTCAGTTATGTAACGATTTGCAGTGAATCCCTGGATTTTACTACATTTTTTTGATGGAGATTTCGTTCGTGGCTACCACCCAGTCAGCAGGATGTCTTTGTCTACTGAGTTTTGCGTCCAAGGTCATGCCCAGTCGAACGTCAGTGCTATGATTGAATAGCGAGGGTAAAAAAATCGTCAGCTTAGGGAGTCGGACGATTTTTAGGCCCGATAACCGGATAACGCAGGCTAATGCACAATGAAAACAGATAAAATGTTCGTGCTCGAACTTGCGCGAAAATAAACCATTCAAGAGTAGTTTGACTGAAGTTGTTATTACAGGCATGTCCATCGCACGCGTCTGACAATGGCGAAATAAAGAAACTCGGTAGTTCAAAATGCCAATAAATTACACATCACGACTACACCTAGATAATTGCTTCATAGTAGATGAGACACAATGCGCAATATTTGTCCTCACGAGTTGGGCAGCATTTAAAATTGAAAATTTTGGGACCGGGCTGAGTAAACGCGTTCTGTATTTAAAAGTTTGCTAAACTATTGTATTTAGCCATGTGTATAGAAGGAAATTAAAAAAAATGTTGTTACTTTTTAACACGTTGATAACAACGTCTCATGGTTTTCAATCTTTGAAAAACAACGATAATGGGTTTGGATTTTACATTTAAAAATGTGTTCGGGTTATGACAGTGCCCTTCTGTGAAAGGTAGCAGTATGTAGTCCCGACCCAGACTTCTAATTCACTTTGCATATTGATGATTTGTGGTTGAATTGGGGAAGAGAGGTGGCAGCATCCGCCTTGTTTAAAAAAATAAATTAAATATCACGTCCCTATTAGTTAAATTGCTACAGGCGTCATGCTAGTAGCAGTTTTTAAAGCATACTCCTTGCTATTGTAGCCTCCTACTTGTTAATGACAGCTAATTCAACCACTGGCTCGATATGTGTTTTCAACGAGATTAAAATGACAGCTTCCTAAGTAATACTCAACCAGTGGCGTATTTTGATCAGACATTTGGTGGGGGATATTCATCTTTATAAGCGTATTGACGACAATACAGGCAGGTGCCATAAGGCACGCGTCTCAAATGTGCTGGCTGGCTTCTACTGCTTGCGTTGTATCTACTAGTATATCCCAATTGTTTTAAAAATATTTTGACCGAGATATATCGTTAATTCGCCTCTGTTCATATTGAAAGGATATTGAGGCATATATACGTCTAAAATTAATTAAAAATGGCATTTACCTGAAATTTTCCAGCACCCATCTCCAAAAGAAGAAGCTTCTGCAATTCACCACACGTGGGTGAAAGGTTAATTTGGTAGCTAAATTGACTACAGATTTTGACTCGGAGGATTGGAAGGGACCCACACGTTTTTTTCATTTAATCAAGAGGAAATGATGCGGTTAGATCGAATGTTTGTCGCTTAAATTGCCCGTGGAGCAATTCAAAATTATAAACTTCATAATATATATATTTTTTTTCTCTCGATATTCAAAAAACTTACACGGGCACTTATTTCTGGACGGCGGAATAGAGGAGGTAGAAAAACACACCCGTTCTGCACCAAATCACATAAACCAGATTAACAAATAAGATCATGAAAAAAATGAAGTTTCAAGCCTCGTCGCTTAGGGTAAAACCTCGTTCAATTCCTGTAGGCGAGAGATGACCAAGAGGAAACCCGCGAGTCCAGATCCGGCCCGCAAGCCCATTTATTACGTCCAGCATATTGCTCTTATATTATTCAATAAATGGCATCGTTCAAATTGACCAAAATAATATGTATAACTTCATGCAGTTTACTTGCATTCCACAATTGTCAACATAAGCATTCATTCTTAATTAAATCGTCCTTTTCATGACCCGTCTTTCTCATTGATTAAAAATGTATAGACGATTTCTCTCTGCATTATCATTATCAAAGATTCTCAGGATTGTTACATTACAAATGGAAGTGTACTTAATAGCTCTGCCACTATTCTTGGTTCCTTTAAGAAAGCAGACATAGGAGAATTAGGTGACTACAATTGTTTCAAAGGAGTTTTGAACCCTGTGTTCGCATGTCAAAAACAGTGACTACTCTTAACAAACGCTATGAAAGAACTTCTGTTCTTTCTTTGAAAAATTGGAGGGGTAATCAAATATGTTCTTTTCCATTTTTCCAAATATCATTTCTCCGAACTTCAATGGTTTCGGGGGGGGGGAGTCAGCATGACACGCACCCCCCCCCCATCCCTTGACAACGCCACAGGTGTAAAAACATTTTTTTAAATATAATCGTATTATTACAAATTATGAAAAAAGGTGTAACCGATAGCGTCTGAATAAGATTATAATCAATTGATAACATCTGTTTTAGTACTTTATTTTAAAAAACACTTTATAAAAAAACATTTTACAAGTATAAGTCTCCGATGTTATTCTTTATCATGGTCCCCAGTCATCATTACTTTAGGCGAGAGCTTTACATTAGCTCCCAAATATAGTGTTGTTAATCTTGGCGTTTAACATGATGAAGAATATAAAACTAAATAATGCGAGAAATATAAAAAGGTTGAATCGGCTTAAGCAAAATGCAAAACTCAGCGTTAAAAATAAGAGAAGAACGTAATAATTTTAAAGCAATGTCGACGTAATTTTGAGGTAGAGCTATCGTCTCGGACTTGGTGGGTGTAAGTTCGAGTCTTGCTGGTAGGGGGCGAATTCGCCGCCATACAAGAAACCCTATTTGAGTGACCACACAATTTTTTTTCAATTTAATTTCGGGTCATAGTTTTTAATGTTCTGTGTAAAATAGAATAAAACTAATTTACGTGATGCAATGCATTTTGTTCGAAGGTTAGAATCATTCACATTCAACAATTAAGGTTAGAGAAGGTCAATGTTAACAACAATTGAATGAAGGTCCTCCTCAACTTCGAAATTTGGTGTTTTTCATTCATCCTTATGAGTAAGTGTAGATTACTATGGCTGAACGCTCAACTATTATGCATTGTTACTTATACATATTAGTATAATGTATAGAGAAAGTATTGTAACGGGATCGAAAATTTACGTTCGAGTTTTTAACGGAAGAGCACTTTTCAAGCATTCCTGAACTCGAATCGAACGTTTCTGAGGTGATGTCTGTGTTTGTGTATGAATGTTAGTGTGTGTGGACATGATATCTCACTAAAGAATGAAAAGATTCGAAATAAATTTGGTACGATCATTACATTCAGTGAATACTGGAATTCTTTTCATTTTAAACGCAATTGAATGTTCGGAAGGTCACCCCCCCCCCCCCCCCCCAATTAAAAAAAATCATTAAAAAAAACTCCTTAAAAATGACAAATATATATTTTTTTCGACGTAATTTTTCATTAGAAAACGAATGACACCAATTTTAAAACGCTAGCATGAACTGTTCTCGAGATGTTGCACGTTTTTCAAATAAATTTATAAAAGAAAGTACATAAAATTATAAAGTAGCAAGTATCATCAAAATATTTCACTTATTCCACATGCCATATTATCCAACAAATTTGTTTATATCCATCTTATGGATCTGGTTCATTTCAATCACGAGACAAGATACTTTATATATCTGTTTTGTATTTTGACGCCAAAGTATTCGCCAATAGCCATTTATTTACGGGATATTCAATATTCATTAATAGTTAATTGCATTTTACGGATGATTTTGTAGTGAGTCTGAAGTCACTCTGTTTAGTTCAAGATTCCAAAAGCACCTAATTTCAACATACGTAGTGGTTAATTTAATGCCAAATTGTAGATCTTATAACACGTAGACAGATATTCGCTGCGAAAGAAGTAAAGTCATTGCATTATGTAGAGGAAGCCATGTGCTGCCCACATCATATTTTTACATGTATGATTGTATGAGTCAACTTAATTAAAATACTAAAATATTGCGAAATTTTTCATAATATAATTTTGATTTATCTAAATTTTTTAAGAGGAGTAATTAAAAGTACTTACTTTTATTAGAAATTAAAAATTTATCTGATATATATATATATATATGTATATATATATATATATATATATATATATATATATATATATATATATTTCGAATTGTATGGCTGTCCTGACAAGAATGCAATTTCGAACTAACCGCCACTTTTTATGTAGTTGCAACTGGTTGTTCTCCATGTCTTGATCTTTCATCTTGTGCTAATTATTATTGCCTTTTCTCATTTTAGTGATAAATTACCTACTATTTTTATCCTTAGTCTTGGTCTATAGTCACTTATTTGTAACAGATATGCTAGAGATGGGGTATTTGTACTAACCGTAGTTTATGCATAGTTCTCGATTAAAATAAATTTCAACTTATTTTATATATATATATATATATATATAATAATTTTGGAAGTACAATGAAAGAAAAGTGAGACGCTGTAACTCGAAAAACCTAACTTTCTAACAAGTCTACAAAATAAAAATATAAATCAGCAAATCTTCAATCAAATGGAAAAAAATACAAATTTCAAATCAAGTTAAGGAAAATCATAAAAAATCAATGGTATGGAATCGATAAAAGAAAAACAAATGAAATCCAAGCATTAATGCTATACACGTGGACAAGGGCTAGGCCTAAATCATGGATTTGTTCACTTCTCCAAAACTCTTCCAAGTATTTTGTCGAAGCAAACACAAAAAATGTATGTTTTTGAAGAAACAGATAGATTATATCTATAAACTATTTCTACTTGGACAACATACATAAAGAAGAAAAAATAAAGAAGAATAAATAAAAGGAAACAAGAATACCTGGAAAACAGCACTACAAATGCCCGAACCTGTCGAACCCGGGAACCAAGAATGAAGAGACCAGTGTTGCCATTCGCAAAGGAAAAAGAAATGATCTACTGTTGCCATTCGTAAGAAATAAATAACAGTAATGCGAAAAGCCAGGAATAAGTGATAATAAACAATGAGAGCTACTGAAAGGAGGAGCTAATAATAAAAAGGTTAATGTTTAAGTGGATGTAAAAATAAAAATATTATTAATACAAGAGAATGGAGATGTCAGGCTAATATAAAAAACTATGAATAGAATTCATGAAAATCCAGCTAATCTAAATTTTTTAACTATACCATTTACAAAATAAGAGGGATATTTATATAAATTGCTGGTAATTTTTAGATTATTTATATGTATAGCATGAAATTTGTTATCAGATAATCTATAAATTCTAAAAAGCTGATTAAGTATAATATTTCTAAACAATAGAATCGAGTTGCAGGAATTAAATGGTAAGATTTTATTAATGTTAAAATTAAAATAGTCTTTTTTATCATATAAATTATTAACAATTCTATTAGAAGGTTCGATAATAAGATTTAACTCCAAAAAATTAATATTATTACTAATAGTAGCTTCATTAGGAATTAATTCCAAATTGTCTGGATAGAAGTCTATATCTATGACATAATTTTCAGTATATACTAAGCAAATCAGATCATCAATATATCTGTATAATGTGTAATCTATTGAAGTAAAAGCTTGTTCCTAATGATAAAGGTATAAATTAGCTAACATACTGATACTGCAGCCACCCTGTGGATATATATATATATATATAAAACAAAAATAGTGTATGATATTCCAAATATATATATATAAACAAGGTAATAATATCCTTGGATTATCAAACTATTTTTATTATATATATATATATATATATATATATATATATATATATATATATATATATATATATATATATATATATAATGTTCTCTTTAGCATCTTCACAAGCTTGTCGTATAGTCACTATTGATTTCAAATAATCACTTCAGACAAATTTTTTTTCCATTTTTGCTATACAGAACTTTTCAATAAATGATCAATCTCAGGTATATATAATACAAGTAAATTAAAATTCTTCAATTATATATATATATATATAAATACCGTAGCATAATTTAAAATTTAAGGATACTTTGCAAATATACAAAGGTAAAAAATGAGTAAATAGGAAATATATATATATATATATATAAATTGTAGGATTTTAATATATATATATAATGTGTGTGTGTTAAAATCTGAAATTTTAATGATGAAAAATTTTCCCTATCATGATCGGAAGAATTTCCATCTTTTTAATGGTCAATAGTTTAGTACATATTGAAATATATGCTATATGTCTATCATTTCTTTGGATTATTATGAACTATACAATTACATATATTCATCAATATAAAGGAAATTAAAAATATGAAATAAATTATAAAAGTACTCCTTGCTCACATTATTTTTCTCTTATTCCTACAAATCTTCTTTATCATATAATCATATAATATAGACGCATTATTCAGAATGCATATATATATTATACAGATCACTTTTAATGTTCAAATATCATTTAGACTGTTTTGGAGTTCGTGCAGAAAAGAAAATGTGCATCACATGTTTATACTCAGCACAATAAACAAAATAAAATTCAACTCACCGATTTATGATAATACTTTAAAGTTACCCAATCTTTGACAATTGGATACTCAAGTTAATTCCAAAACGAGCGGCTCAAAACTTCGTACACAGAGAAAAATGACAAGCGCCGTTCTTTCTGTTCCCAACCTACAGCAGGCCACACACAAACAGTCCTGATATTGCTCCCACAGGCGAAGAACAACACAACCGCAAGCGAACGAGGGAAGAACACAACTGGGATCGCAGTCTGCCTGCCAACTAGTCCAGTATTCTTTTTTCCCACACACTGTATGTATGCATGTGTGTGTTGCTTTACACAAAGCTGGTCGGGACAGGAAGTCGGAGAGCCGGGTTTGACCTGCCCTCCGGCGTTGCTTTTGCCAGTTGCTGAAGCAGCTTCAATAATAAAAACGAGTCGAGAAGGGGGTACGCAAATCAGAGGGGGGCGGACATCAACAGAGCAAGCGGAGCGTTGCAAACAGCAACAATGGGAAAAGCGACAGCACAAGAGACAGGCACTGTAAATTTTTTTTTTTCAAACCTGAGTTTGTTTATTTATTTTTAAGTGGGGTGGGGTGAATAGGTACACTTTTGCCGACATTCATAAATCGTCAGGTTTACATCTTTCTAGGAAAAAGGGTTTAGTTGAGACGTTTTTGATTGATGTTGAAAGACATATTTACTTTAAAATTCGATGGCGATAAGATAGGATAAATATAGAAACGTAGCCTTGTGTAGAGGTCTGCACGGGTTCGGGTTGAATTTTAAGAAAACTACGTCAGGCTGGGTTCGGGTCGGGCTGCGTAAAGTAAATAAAAAAGCCAAAAATAAATTAAAATTTAAATGAACAGAAAAATTTGAAATAAAATTCTAAATAAGAGGATGGGAGTCTCCCTGTACCATATTATTTAATAAAATTTTGCTTTGTACGATGAACGTAGATGGGTGAATTAGAACCGGATACTGGAAAATAATAATTTCAGATAGGAAATTGAAGACTTATTTATTCGAAAACATTCCGAAGTTAAAATAAAACAGTGTTCTTCGGAACTTTCACCTGCTGATTAGAATTGCTGTAATATAATATAATGTAATATAATTTGTGTTTAATTGCATAAATAGCAAATTATGATGATGATAGGAAGCAACATTGTGTTAGCTTTAGATAGGCTTCAGTGTATTTAAAAAAAAATCGAACCAGGCCGGGCGTTGAGTGATTTTCGGGTTTATTGGGAAGTTCGTCCACTGAGCTTTTAAATGTAATAAATCTCAAATTAGAATGTTTTTCTCAGACTTTTGAGTAATAAGATGGCGGGGTTACGAGCGCAGCCGCAGGTTTACCCATATCCTTAACATATAGGGCTGAGGATTTAGCCAATGTAGTTTTACTTAACATAAACAGGAAAATTTATTCGTTTACTAAAATATTCTAAACTATGAACAAAATTTTGTGTTTTATACGACTTGAATGTATAATTTCTTTTTTTATTTTCGGCGGTATTTTCTATATCATTTCAAACATTTTTATTCATTTTAACTATCTTAAAGTTTGTTTTTATTTAGATCACGTTAACATATCTTTTAATGAACTATCTTTGGAAAGTCGGGTTACGTGTAAAACTAGCATATTTTTTATCACTATTATATTTTATTGATTCCAATACAGGTCAGTATGAATGTGCTAAGATTATATACCCCTATTACTTATATTCTCATAGATTAGAAGATATACTCGTATATTAGTAGAAGACTACCCGTACTGCAATATATGAGTCTCAAAAATATTTGCTAAAATAAAACAGATAACGTAGTAAATTGAAAATATCAATAACCCCTTAATCTTTAAACCCGAAGGCCGTAATAAATGCCAATATCAAAATTAAAGCGCTAAAATTGTATGGGAAGAGAGATATGCCCGTACTACTTACATTCTCGTAGAAAGTATACCCATGTCTTAGTAGAAGATTACTGGTACTGCATAGCCGTTTTTCGTACGGAATATATAATATAAAGAAACATAAAATTCATAATCATATGCAAATCCCTATACTATTTATTCAAAACATTCTATTAAAATATATTTAAATTAATGCTCCTAAAAAGAAGTTTTAGAATCACTGTTCTCGCTATACAAAAATTATCTTCACAAGCATATCTGAAGAATAAAACGTTCTGGTCCCGTTTGTAAACAAATTAAAAAATATATATATATGAAATTGAATCAATATATGCTAAAATGAAAGTGCTAAAGTTGTATAGGAAGATATAACCGTACTACTCATATTCTCGTAGATTAGAAGATATACCCGTGTAATAAAAGAAAAATGCCCGTACTACAATATATGAGTTTCAACCGTTTTTGTCCAAATAAAACAGATGACGTACTAAATTGAAAATATCAATAATCCTAGTAATTTTTAAACTTGAAGGCAGCAATGGATATTATCCAGCCAAAAATACAATTTTCATAAAATTCATTTTGAATATATTTCTTTATTATTTAAATAGAAAAAAACTTAATAAAAATTGTCTGCCGCATAAACACATTGGATTAAAATCCGTTGCTAAGTGACATGATATCATTTTCTTCAAATAAATTTACGGGAAATAATATCGTCTGCATAATGCTATGTCTATGGAAGGTTTAACTGTGCGTTTCTAATTAATTTCTAGACAACCCCTGGATCTAGAAACTCGAAACATGGATAAAATTTTAAGTAGGGCTATTCCATGGTTACCCACAAAATTTCATGAAATTCGGTTCAGCCGTTCTCCCATGTTGATGAGACAAACACACATACATACAGACAGACAGATTTTCAATTTATTTATACTATAGATGATTTAGTAAACGAATAAATTCATCTGGTTCTATTAAATAACTATCGGCTGAATCCGCAGCTCTATGTTAAAAGTATAGCTGTAGATGTGATCGTGCTCCTCTCCATTTTATACTCCTAAATATCCTATATAATAGATGGTTGACACGGGCTTCCAAAATGGACCAACGATTTTTCTTAGGTGGGTTGGGCCTGAACACAAGGCGTTTTTTTCGAATGACCCCCTATTTCCGCGAAGTAATTAAGAAAGGGTATCGGCACTTATGATCCGCACGGGTGGTCGATGTTCAAATCCCATTAGCGTACGAAAAAAAGAAGAGGACATAAAGTGATTAACAGTTGACGAGTAGAATGTCAAAGACAAATAGCCAATCAGAGGAGATTTTTGACACGTTCTCGTCAAAACCAAGAGGTCAAAGTAAGAGTTCAGAGAGAAATGTTACACCCGGATTTCTGTCAGGCAGCATCGGGCGCGGTTAGTACTTGGGTGGGTGACCACCTGGGAACACCGCGTGCTGTTGGCACATTTCGAGCGCGGTAGTTCGGTGGTTTGCGCGCTGGATTTGCACGCTGCCACAACTGCCGCCGTGTTCATGCGGAGTACGATCACGTTAAACATGTGGATCCGTAAGTCCTTCCGAGAGGTTGGTGGTAGGGGAAGGAGGGTACGGTCCCTGTGGATGCCTCCCCACTGGGTTCCGGTCTAAATTGGGTGGCACTTCCCGGCCGTCCAAACAGTTATCTTACACCTTTCTGGTAGGTCGGACGGTCTGGGTCTCAACAACAACAACCCCCGGATTTCTAGTATTGGAAAAGATAGGAAGACTCCATCTATTTTTGGGGATATCTGCGCTTATAATACCCTTTTCCATCTCCCCTTAAATTTGTTTGCATTCGTAGACCACAAAATAGTTTTGACAGGCCAGATGTGGATCCCGAAGCTCCAATTAGGTAGTCCCGATTCCAGCACTATCATCCCATTTAATAAGATTCGGATTTGTCTGACATCAGGTTGCTTGATATTCGGATCACACTCCATGAAATCGAATCCTCCTATGAACAATTAAACTTAGTTATAAAATGCAGCTATCACTCTCAAACTATGAAAAATTGAACCAGACAAATCCGCGATGGTATAAAGCTTGTTAGCAGATTTGAACTTATCTTGCAGACCAAAGGTACAGTGGCTAGAATAGCTAGCTTAGTTCTAGACACTGTACCAAAGGCAAGCATCCACATCACAAATATAAATGGATGTTATCATGATGAAATCAATATGTAAAGCGTTGCATTTATATAGTAAGACAATAGTTAATGCCATTAATCTTATAATATCTGACCAACTTATAATATCTTAACCAACTTATAATATCTTATAACCAATCGTATAATATCTGACCATTGTGCTAAACGTCTGTAACCGCGTTTATCTAACTATTCCATCACTACCGTGGAAATGCGGAGCATAATTTCGAATCTTTCACTGCTAAAATTATTCTTTGATTCCATTTACGAAATAGTTCTATCGAACGGTTTGTTTTGTTTACAGTGAAAATCATTAGAAACGGATAATTCCGTTCAATTTTTGTCATAAATTTTCGGTTTTCGTTACGGCATATTCTAACAATTGAATTGCA
Source organism: Amaurobius ferox (assembly GCA_951213105.1). Taxonomy (NCBI): domain Eukaryota; kingdom Metazoa; phylum Arthropoda; class Arachnida; order Araneae; family Amaurobiidae; genus Amaurobius; species Amaurobius ferox. The sequence goes on from OX578137.1 coordinate 100,919,072, forward strand.
AAAAAAAAAATGTTTCCATATTAACAGATTCCCATTTATCACAGATTATACTAGATACTCTATACCAAATGTTTTTGCCGGCTGAACAATTCTCACTTTACTGGAATTCGAGTCTTCAATTTGTTTTTGAAAGTTGTAGTATAAAAAGTTAATATATTTAATTGATTTAACCAATCAAAACAGATATTTATAACACAAATTCATTGATCAATATAAAATGAAGTTACAATTATAAGTGTTTCGTACACATACACTGAAAACATAGATTTATGGCAATTCAAAATCCATATATTATTTGGTTTCAATTTATTGTGATTTATGTTACAGAAATTTATTTTGCCATACTAATTTATAGAGAAGGTTTTCTCAAACATTATCGAATTCAAGATCTTGTTGGATAAGAGCGCTTTTCAGACCCTCTGGATCTATCTCAAACATTTTTGGAAAAGCGTCCGTCTCTCTCTCTCTCTCTCTCTCTGTGTGTGTGTGTGTGTGTATATGTGTGTGTGTATACGCGTGCGTACGTGTGTGTGTATGTGTGCGTCCGTGTGAGTGTGTGTGTGCGTCCGTGTGAGTGTGTGTGTGCGTCCGTGTGAATGTCCGTGAGTCTGTGGACGCGATATCTAACGAACAAATGAAGCGTTTCGAAAATAATTTGGTACGATTATTACAATCAGTAGAACCCTTTTGACTTTAAACACAGTCAAACGTTCAAAAGAACCCTTTTCCCCAACTTTTTAATAAATTAAAAAAAAATATCATTAAAAATCAGAATCTTCAATTAAAATTGTTATTTCAGACAATTTTTCATTGGAAAACGAATGATATAAACTTTAGAACGCTAGCGTGAATCGTTCTCGAGGTACGGTGTTGAATGGAATGAATTTAAAAAAAAAAAAAGAAGAAGAAAAAAATCATTAAAAAATCAGAACCTTCAATACTGTCAAATAAATAATCATTTCATACGTAATTTTTCAATTTAAAATGAATGTCATAAACTTTACTCGAGATATTGCATGTTTTCAAAATAAAAGGTCGAAAAAGTAGTAAGTATCACCCAATATGTCCACATTTAATATGAAATTTATGTAACAAATTTGATAATGTAAATCTCGTGGATCTAGTTCATTCTATTCGCGACAGAAAATATATTTTTGTAATAGTTTTGTATTTAAACGCCAAAGAATTCGCAAATAGTCATATATTTCACGGGATTTTAATATTAAATGTCAATTTCATTTTAATCAGAAATTAGCACATGAGTATGAATAAGTTATTTCATTTGAACTCATAAATTGCCAAAAGCGACAAATTTCAGTTTATATGGTGTTAATTCAAAGCTAAAAATTTTGTTCTGTAGATTTTGTATGCTGTTATGTGAAAAATGCAACAACATTGCACTATGTAGAAAAGTCATGTAATGCCCACATCAGGTTTTTATTATTATTATTATTTTGATAGCTGATTACGATATAAGTAAACTGGAGTTAAATATTCCGGCATATGTATGTATGAGAAAGTCTAATGGAGACTCACACTTATAGATAAACTTTTTTTTTTCTGCCATTAGAGTTGCATCGAATTACGTCCCCACCTTTACATGTGTGGTGTGGAAAACAATGGGAACTTTTTGAGAGTTTTTTCTTTCGTTTTAATTTCTCACACACATCACAGTATTTTGAATCTACCATTCGGTTTCGAGTATCCAAGGTCGAGCTGTGGAGGGATATTTTACCCAGAAGAAAAATTCCGCAAACAAAGAGATAAACGTGCAATCCATGTTCCTAAGTCAGGGATAACCACTTTCAAAGAAAATAAATAAATAAACCCGATTATGTGATTCGAGGGTTTGAAGATTTTACGGAATCGAAAGTATATTTGCGGCAAATCTAACGTGACGTAATATGACTAACATGACGTAATAATAATAAGAAAAACTGTAAAGTTATATAGTCCAACTATTTTAATAATTAACAAGAAACATGAATCATGCATAAAGTTTTGATTATGAAACACTTTCCAACTGAAATGCAATTTCATTTAAATATCTCTAAAATGCGATACATTCAGCGGTGATATTTTCACTTTCCCTGCAATACATGGTAATGTATAGGGAAAGTATTGGAATCATGTCGAAAATCGCAACTCGAGTTTTCGACGGATCTACACGTTTCGAGACCTCTAGAATACGAAAAAACCATTTTTAGCGTGACGTCTGTGTGTGTGTCTGTCTGTCTGTCTGTGTGTCTGTCTGTGTGTCTGTCTGTGTGTCTGTGCAGATTTTGTATCCACTCTAACTAAAAAACTAATGGACCGAATTTCACAAAATTTTGTAGGTAAGTCACTTATGGGCGGAGCTGGTGCTGATTAGTTTTGGGTACGATTCGGAATAAAAGAACCCGCCTTTTTTGTGAAATGGCCCGCAAAAGCTTGTATCCACTGTAGCTTAAAAACTAATGGACCGAATTTCACAAAATTCGGTACATAAGTCACGTATAAGTCACCCTGGTGCTGATTAGATTTTGGTACGATTCAGAAAAAAATAACCTGCCTTTTTTTACAGAATGGCCCTCAAAAATCGTCCAAATCTAAACTAAAGAACTACGTATGCTCAAATATATCCATTAAATGCTTGTTTAATACGTAATTTTTAGCGAAGAAAAGAATAAGACCAACCCCATTACATTAGGACTAGCCGTTCTCGAGATATTTCAGTTTTTCGTATTTTCTCTACGTCACCTTTGAAAATAAGTCCGGTTACCGAATGAGATCGAAAATTGAATTAAAAGTGAAATAAATTTAATTAAAATAAAGAGAACATGGATATAAGTCTGCAAGGAAAGTCATGTGCTGCCCACATCAGATTTTTTAAATTATCGCAGTACTACAATAATTTATTTTACTTGGAAACTTAAAACTTTGCAAAAAAGAACGAAAGCAATGCTATAAAATCGTCTGCTTCTCTGTAAAATCAATGAATATTTCATTCATATCTAGATATATAAAGAAGAAAAATATGTATGTATGTATGTATGTATGATCCTGATCCAACATCACGGGAGAACGGCTGAACCGAATTTGATGAAATTTGGTGGGTGGTCTTGAAATAGCTCCACTTAAAATTTAGTCTATGTTTCGAGTTTCTAACACCAGGGGTTGTCGCGATATTAATAAAAACAAAACTTTCGTTTGTCTCATCATCACGGGAGAACAACAGCTGCACAGCTGCACCGAATTTGATGAAATTTTGTGGGTAGCTTTGAAATAGTCCCCCATAAATTTAGTCTAAGTCTCGAGTTTCTAAGACCAGGGGTTGTCGAGATATTAATGGAAAACGAAACTTTTTCCTAGGAGTTCTACCATCTAACTCCATGATTCACAACGAAAAAGGTTGGAAATCATTGGTTTAAAACGTAAAAGTCAATTAAATCTCTGTGTTTTGTGGGAGTTTATTGAACGTATTAGTCATCTTTGAAATTCGCAGGTTTAAAATATGAATATATGAATATACTTTATATATATATATATATATATATATATATATATATATAAAGTATGTATGTATGATCCAATGGATCTGATTGGCCAAAGAGTGGCCAATCAGATCAATTTTTTTTTCTTACATAATGCAATGAATTTACTTCTTTCACAGTTAAAAAACAATGTATATAAGATTCACGACGCGATATGTTCCGGTGTAATTTTTTTCAGAGTTTTACATCGTAAATGCCCAGCAACGCCGGATAATCGCTGCTAGTCACTTATATTCCAGATTCTAAAGATAAATAATGTTACGTTAAAAATTTTCAGCAATTCTTATACAATTCGTCTTACAACCTCTTCATTTGTTTACATTCTGCATACGTTAAAATTAGGCTTCGTTGTAGAAATAATTAAAGTTTAGCAATCATTTAAGATAAAAATTATTGTAATTGCTTAGGCACAGAATTTAGATACACAGATAATATGCAAAAATAAGACAGTTTTAGGACGAATGCAACACTAAATATAAATATAAACGTTCCTTAAAAATCACGATTTTCACTAAGCAAAAAAAAAAATGTATGCCATATTTTATTTTGAAATGAGTCACATTATCGCTTCCTATAATATGGGTGTCATTATTATTTCAATTTTTATTTAAAAAAATACTTAACATATTTTGATGACATTCTTTTTTACACATTTTACGTGATAATTTGATTATTTTCTAAAATTTTCAAAGTAATTTGGGAATTTTAACTCCGCTTAAAAAATATTTGAATAATTAGGTCCCATAGGGTTCAATGTATTTCATTTTTTCAACCCGAGTTAAATCCAAAACTAATTGGGTGATATTATTCTTTTATATTCCCATATGTTCCACAGACCGTCTCAACATCATACTAAAATTTCATTTTGATAAAGTTATTTTTACGACAGTTATCGTGCAAACGGACAGACAGGCAGCATGAACAAAGTCATAAGCACTTTACAACTATGTTGGAAAGTGTTAAAAACTAAAATTTTGCTGCATTAAACTTATAGTTTATTTCAAATCAGACGATTTCAATAATTAAAATGTAAAATTATATTCGTGTTTTTTCATATTTCAACAATAGAAATATTCTAAATGGATATTCAAACTGAAAATTTTGTTGCTATGAAAATCATCTAGACAATGTATGCATAATGGGTGGAGTCATAGCGTCCACAATGTATTCAAGTTAGGCTTGCCGCGAGTATAGAATATCTTTTTTTGATGAGATATAGAAAAACATGAGTGATATCTGATACGTTCTAATTATATTTAAAAGCTAAAATTAATTTTATAAACCAATGGCTTGAGTTTAAATCAATTGATTTTTAATATAAATATTCAAAATGTTACTCATTTTTCTATATTTCAATTAAAAAAATATATTCTATACTCACGGTAAGACTAACTTGAGTACACTGTGGACGCTATGACCGTCTAATGACTCAGTTTTGTCTTTATACTCACATTATGAGTACATTAACTGAATGATTTTCATAGAAACAAAATTCCCTTTGAATATTCATTTAGAATACTTCTATTATTGAAATATGAAAGAACACGAATATGATGGTGAATTTTAATTATAATAATCTGTTGATTGGAACTCGGTTTAATCTATTGATTTAACACAGCAAAAGTTTAATTATTTTAATTAATAGCGTTAAATATATTAATTATATAATTTAACAAAGGACAGTTTTTCTTATTACAGTTTTTCTTATATCTCTTCAGTTTCAAGTTTGGTTGCCGCTACTGTAAATGGATATTCAAAATGCATTCTGTCGCTCAGAAAATCATCTAGTTAATATACATATCATGGTCAAGTCAATAAACACATCACAGCCAAGTCAATATACACATCATTTTCAAGTCGATGTATGAGTTCTATGACTGTGAACGTAGCCATTGCAGCCTTATGCAGTCTGAGCTGAAGTCTGTTCTTTAAGACATTTGATACTTGAAGCCGGTTGTGTGGCATGATTGAACCAAATTGCGGCACGTGAGAACCGTAATAGTAGCAAGAAAACTTGCTACTATTACAATTGTCATCTATTCTGTGCTGAAGGAAGCTAAAAGTGCGAAACCGTCCCACAGATGCTGGTATCTGCAATGGAAGATTCATAGAAATGTATAAAAGACCTTGGGAAATTTTCAGATAGGAACGAATGACAGTCGTTGCTCCCGCGTCATGCAAATAAACTCATTACAACACAGTCTCATAAACTGATGATTCATGCAAATAAACTCATTCCAACACAGTTTCATAAACTGATTTTGCGCAGTTGCTTTGTTTCTGCTGGATTACGGATGAACTATTTCATGCGTAGAAAGATAAAACGCACAAACCATAACGAGATGAACAATACGCCTATATATTGTGCCCCTTTATATCCTGTCACTTTAAACCAATCCTGCAGAAATGTATTTTTTATAAAATTAGCCTTCAATTTTCCATTTCCGCTTTGAAGAAGCACAATTCGATATTTAAACATTTACGAGTCAATTAAACCAAAGTTATTTTTTCTGTTTTACCATTCTTCTCCTTTTTTCATACGACCGACCCTGAAGTTCTTTGGCCAGAACACCCAACCCTACAGTCAACATGGCCGACTATTTTGCTCCTGTGTATACACGGATTCGCACCGGCAATGAAGCGTGGACCATCCATTTGAAGTTCACATATCTGGTTGCACCCAAAGCTCTCCTGGATAGAAAAAGAATAGCTGGGAAAAAAGAATCCAATCGCAAGTTAGAAAATTGTCAAAAGTAAATCGTGGTAATGGTACGCCGCTGATTTCTGGCGTTGAGGTGTTGGATGCACCCAGATAAATGTCGCCATCAAGTGGTTCAGAATGATATTCGAAGATCGCCTTACTAACATTGCAGTTCGGGTTGATAGGCTTTTTCGCCATGTTAACTGTGGAAATGAAGAAGAATTTTTTTATTATTTTGCATGAACAGTTTAAACAAACTAGACTTTAACTCAGGGCTGATCCAACACCACCAATATTAGAAGGCCTCTGAAAATATGAAGTCACAGTCAGAAGACATACTAATCGGTACATAAATTCATGTATAGACGCTAAGTACGATACTTACATTTTTTACCTTCCTTTTATACATAATGTATAAGGAAAGTATTGTGACGGGGTCGAAAATTCGAATTCGAGTTTTCGAAGGGAGAGCACGTTTCAAGCATCCCTGATCACGAATCAAGCATTTTTGAAGTGATGTCTGTGTGTGTGTGTGTGTGTCGGTGAGTCTGTGGAGACGATGTCTCACGAACGAATGGAGCGATTCAAATGAAATTTGGTACAAAAATCATAATCTGTGAATACTGGAAGCCTATTGTTTTGAAACATAATCGAATGTTCAGAACCCCCCTAAATTTTCGAGTGAAATTTTGAAAAAATCATCAAAAAATCAAAACCTTTAATAAAGTTACGAAAATAGACATTTCTTATGTAATTTTTTCTTAGAAAACGATTGACATAAACTTTAGAACGCTAGCACGAACCGTTCTCGAGCTATTGCACATTTTTAAAACAAATTTATCAAAAAATCTCATAAATTAAAAAAAATATATTAACTGTTGAAAAACATGTTCACTTTTCATGTGTAATATCATGCGATAAATTGGATGACATCATTCTCGTGGATCTAGCTCGTTCCATTCATGAGAAAAGATACTCTGAGTAATACTTTTGTATTTGAACACCAATAGTTATTTATCTGCTATAAGAATAACTTATTTCTCCGTCCATAACGCTTGACGAGATTTTGGCGCCGAATTTGGCGGAATGTCGCTAACTGGGCGACTTTTTTAAATGTTGCCAAATTAACGAAAATCTCCTCAAATGGATAAAAATGGCGCTAAATCAATGATAATGACGACTAATTGACGAAAATTCAATATCTTGGAAGGAATATAAATATCTGCTATGATAAAAACCTATATTTTTATTGTAAAAGTAGTAAATTCATTGCATTATATAAGGAAAGTCATGTATTGTTCACATCAGATTTTTTTTTCTCCCGAGTCTTGTCAATTAAAGGAATTATTTCTTTCAGTGTCAACGCATGTAATATATACGTGAAGATCTATTTAATTTACGTGTTGCATGGGGAAAAAATGTAGAATGCTAAAGAAGTTTCAGGAATGTAAAATTTTAAAAATACATTTTCAACTGCATTATTAGTCGAATTTTCTAATTTTGCGAAAGCAAATTAACTAAGTTGACAAAATATAGTTATACATATACTAATTTGCAAGATACAACAATTGTATGTTTAAGGATCAAAATCAAACAAAGCAATTAGTATATTAGTTGTGCAAACTGTTATTTCTGAGAAATTACCATATAATGCAAAACCAATTAAAATATAACTGCTAAGCATCGATGGAAAGTCGCCAATATATTATTGGTTAAACCGCTTGAATAACTGAAGCACATACAAATTTAATTTAAGTAGACAATATATTCTAAACATCCAATTCCATTGCGCTCCATTTTAGAGACCATAGTATGTTCCTGAAATCTGTAATGATCCAGAAAGTGCTCTTTTTTGTGTGTATGTGTGTGTGTTTGTTAGAAAACGAGTGACACTTGTTTTGAAACATTGTCAAGAATAGTTTTCAAATTGTGTCCCCCAAAAGTGCTGAAATTTAAAATGTGATAAATACCGGCGGACCTGAGTATCTTCTCTTCGACCTTTGGGAGAGTCTTCTCCAGGTCGTCCATCTTGGTGCTCCAAACCTTCGGGGGACTGAGCTGAACGGCTTGGGTTGTGAAAAAATGTATTAAATATGGTTAAATAAATACGTTAGTTTTCCAAATGCAATACCATGTGACAAATCTATTTTCAGCATTCTCGGGCGGTTAGGACATTCTATTGGCAAGAAAAATCCTGTTTTCTAATAGTTCGGTCAGAGTTTTTTAATAGTTCGGTCTCCACGGTATGTATAGGAAAAGTCATGTACTGAGCACATCATATTTTCCAATCATAATGAAATCAACGCTTATAACACTAGGTAAGCGCTTGATGATACTTTTAATTCAGGTAAATCGCTTTTTACTTTCCCTGGGTTGATAGAAGTAGGCGTGAATGAACAAGGTGGAAAAATCATTGCTGCATTTTTGACGATTACTCCTATAGAATGATATGAGGTGTACATCCGCATACATCACATCGGCTTCCATTCCACGACTTATTCCATTCATATTTTGCTTTATTTGCCTCAATGCATTCATTCTTCCTCGCTGCTTTGAAAGGTAGTTGACATTAAAATATACTCTATCACATATGATGATCCACGGAATGCAGGTGGCTCTCTCAAAACGCAGGTGCTGCACAAAGGAATGGGTTGAATGAAAATCTTGCTGAAAAATGACGGAGTATACAAGAGAACGTTCTCACGGATTAATGAACGCTATATTCTTCGCACTGCTGCCTCTCTGGACCATAATCCATATTATTAAAATCATTTTCTGGATGAACTCAACTAATAATGATTCTCACTCGGGCAGTGCCGTACAATAGCGCAAGGTGGTAGTAGATATTTAGAATTATGGTTAAAGAAAGGATGTCACTTATCAATAGTGGTTCGTCTTTAGAAAAAAAAAAGAGCTAAAGTTCTAAAAAAGTTCGTTTTTAAAATGATTTTTGGAAAAACATAATTAAGTTTAACATAATTAAGACATTAAATTTCAAAAATTATTAATTTAAATAAATCGAACTTGAGAATGCATTATCTATTATATCGAGTGTTTCACGAAGATTGTTTGAAAGAAATATAAAATCAAGGGTTAATCATAGACGTAAAGAGAAGAGAAACAATTAGAATCAGCAAACGAAGTAGAATTTAGCTATCATAGTTCTATGAACTGATACTTTCACAAAATTGCAAAATTTTATTTTTTTTTATACAATTTTAAATATTTGTATTTGTAGAAGACATTAATCCCTACTGAACATTATCTTCCGTTTTGTTCTGTGATATAAACTGTGCAATTGAGGCCTTTTTTCTTTTCTTTTTTTTTTTTTTTACGGCTGTACGTTTTATTTATGTCGATAATCCAGCCTTCGTAATTGATGAAAATAAAATTGGAAGGTACTTAAAAGCTGATTAGCCGTTTGACGCAGTATAAGAGATGAAAATTTCATTAAAGTATTACTTTGAAACCAAGAAAGAAAAAAGAAAACTTCACATTGACAGAGAATTCGTTATGAAAGTGTATGCTCCCACGCGGCTCCCAACCCTATCATACTAAGAAAAAATAAGGCATCTACAGCAGTTGATTCATTTTGCATAACGGCTTTAAGACGATTTTAGAAAAAAACAATCTCCCAAAACGCATACTTTAGTCATCCAAAAGATATTTTAATAGCTATATTTTAAAGATACTTTATTTCTCATATTCTAAAGTTCATATGAGAAAATTGGTTGTGAGACGCCTTAAAAGAAAGGCAGCAAAATCCTAAGAACGCTGCGCTCTTACTGATACTGAAGTTAAACTTCGATGATGAAGATCATGTCGATTTGATTAAAAGGAATAAATGCCAATTAAACGAGCCTCTGTTAACAGCCAACAACAAAATCAACAACTGTTAACAACTTAATCAAGAGATTCAGTAAATGTTGAAGTGTATAGAAATAACAGATATAAAATTCAAAATTTCCCCATGCCATCTGCAAACTATTGAGCAAGATCATCACTGAGATTACTTCAAAAGTACATTCGTGTCAAACTGGAATTAATCAAATAATTCCTTCTGTTGGACTCAAGGAACAGTTTTCTAAGTCTCCTAACTAAAATTGAAAAGTACAAAAATGTAGAAACAGTGTGAGGTTGTTGACTTGCCATATTCATGTGGTAACTACAGGGCTTCTATGTTATGTTCAGACGGTATTACAATGTTATGCAAAATTACTTTTAACTATTTTAAATTTTAAGAACTTGGAGAAAACTCAGGGCTGTAGAATGAATCTTCACTTACATAATTTTACGGGGTCACTTACATAGTTTTAAGGGATTACTCAAAAATTCAATTCCATTCTCCAAACAGGAGGATGGGAGAGGGATTCTGAAAATTTTTCGACTATTTCAATAAAAATATTTGGGCTGCATATGACAGCCAATAAGACAGCCTTTCTGCACTAGCCGTGATTGAAATTAGAATTTTTTTTTCAAATCAGCCTATTGGCGATGTTTTAAAATGCGCTAAGTCACCAAGTGAAAAAAAAATATTTTAAAACTGCAAATTGGATATTATTTTTTAAAATCTGATGTGTGCAGCAGATGACTTTCACTACAGACTCAAATTCGTTTTCTCTTTCTTTTGTAATGCATTAAGTTGATTTTAAGTGCATAAAATAGAAACAAGAATACTTTATGAAATGACACCTAATTGACCGTTTAAATTAAATCTTTGTTTTCATCTGGCGATTTCGCGTATTTTAAAATGTCATCGCAAAAATTTCGAAATACTGAAATAGCTAGAGTCGTCTGTTCGTCTTATAGTGATGGGGTTAGTCTTATTTTTTTTGTCGTCCTATAGTGATGGGGTTAGTCTTATTCTTTTTGTCGTCCTATAGTTATGGGGGTTAGTCTTATTCTTTTTGTCGTCCTATAGTGATGGGGTTAGTCTTATTCTTTTTGTCGTCCTATAGTGATGGAGTTGGTCTTATTCTTTTTGTCGTCCTATAGTGATGGGGTTAGTCTTATTCTTTTTGTCGTCCTATAGTGATGGGGTTAGTCTTATTCTTTTTGTCGTCCTATAGTGATGGGGTTAGTCTTATTCTTTTTGTCGTCCTATAGTGATGGGGTTAGTCTTATTCTTTTTGTCGTCAAAAAATTTAGTCGTATAAAACATTTAGACATATTTAGTTATTTTTTTTACTTCAGAATTGGGATATTTTTGTGGACTATTTCGCAAATAGTACGTTATACTTTTCAGAATTGTACGATATCTAATCAATACCAGGATCCGCATGAAACTTACCCATCAAATTTTGTTAATTTTGAATAGATTTTGAGCCAGAGTGGATACGTACATAGAACACACACACACACACACACACACACACACACACACACACAGGTGTTACATTCAAAATAGTTTATTTGTGTTCTAAAGTGTTCGATACGTGCAGATCCGTTGAAAACTCGAGTTCTGGTTGTTGACTATTCCAATACTTTTCCTATATAATTGCTGGTCATTTTTGAAAAATAAAAAGGGGTAAGTTCTAACCTATCTAATCGTATCAAAATCGAATCAGTACCAGGGTTGTGACTCGATTCGGTTGTGACTCGCTTAATTGCTAAATTTGAGAAAAGCTGAACGGATAGTTTTAAGGATAGATACAAACTTCTACACAGACGCACACACATAAACGTAAGGCTAATATAGTTGATTTCTTTTTTGGATGCACAAAATCTATAAACCTATCGAAAGCTCAAATTCCAAATTACGACCCTATCACAAAACTTTCCCTATGCATATACCATGTATTTAAACGCAAATAAAATCATACTTTTGTTTTAAGGTCATAAAATATGACTTTAGAAAGAATTAAATACATGAAATACAGATAACCTAAAAAATTTGAAAGAAAATAAATAATATAAATAATAAACGAGTCAAACGCCCATAATAATAATAATAATAATAATAATAATAATAATAATAATAATAAAAGCAGATTACTTTGAGAGCTCCGAGAAAGATACCTATTCAGTAAAAATCCTTTAAAAATGACAATAAATAAAGAAACACAATAGCATGTCAAATACAAATAACAGTTCTGATCGAGCGAAAAGTTTATGCATCGTTGATGGGTTTGTCCTTCTAGCCCATTCAATAAATCCTCACTTTGCTGGATGCAATGGACATATTTTACTTTTTCATATTAATGTATAAAAGATGTGCTATCGAGTTTTTGACTGACAAGCACGTTTTAAGATCTCCTGAATCCATTTCGAACACTTTTGGGAAAAAGGTCCGTCTGTGTGTGTGTGTGTTTATAAGGTGTGGATAGGATAATCGAAGAACGAACGTATCTACTGATTGAAAATGTTATGTGTAGATAGATTATGTGAAAAACTAGTATTGATAAAAGTTTTAGTAATTCTTATGGCTATAACTCGAATTCCACGAGTTGTAAAAATTTTTTGGCATTATTTTCTATGAAAAACAATGATAATTCCCAAAAGAATGATGGCAATGTAATACAGGTGAAAGTAATATATTGAACTACGCTACGGCCATTTATGGTATCCAAAAATATATCGATACTAATATATGGATACTAATATATGGATATATGGATATACTAATATATGGATATAATACTAATATATGGATACTAATAACTATTTATGGTATCACAAAATAATATGGATGCTAATTTGAAAATATATCAAACAGATTGCTTGAATTCAATTTTCGTTTTTTGTTAGTAATTGGTTGTATTTTCAAATGACTGCTTATAAAAAAAAAAAAAAAAAAATGAAATATCTAGAGAACGATTTGTCCTAGAGTAATGGGATTGATCTTATTATTTTCGTCGTCAAATATTGCGCATAAAACAAGCTTTTAATCGATACATGTCAACATACTTAGCCTTCATGTTTCCACATTTTGGCACTTTTATTGACCATTTGGCAAAAATAGGTTGATTCTATTTTTCCAAATCATACCAGGATCCGAATCTTTTCCGAATCATACCAATTTTGTGAAATTTCGTCATTAGTTTTTGAGGTAAGTGGATACATATATTGCAGAAACACGCGGACAGACACACATATAGACGTCACGCTGATTATGGTGGATTCGTGTTCTAGAGTGTCCGAATCATGTAGATCCGCAGGAAACTGGAGTTCCCATTTATAATCATATTCAGATATTTACTATCTCTATGCATTACTATTTGTTGTGGAGACATGTGTGCAAACGTTTATATCAACATATATAAGGCATGCAATTCACCGGCATTACTATAGTCTATTACGAACTTGAAAAAAAAAAAAAAGAAACTAAACTTGTAAAGTATTGTTGCATAATACTTTACAAGTTTAGTTTCTTTAAAAAGAAAAGAAAAAAAACTTTGAGTTCGCAATCCGGAAAATATGCACCTTTCTTTTTATATCTTTATGATAAAAATTGAGCTTAACCTTTTGCTTCGCCAATGTCTGCAAAGGGGAATCGAACTGTTTGGGATAGGGTATGTCAAATACCTGTCTTTTTAAGAGGTTCTTCGTTCGGGATGGACGCTGTCCAACCCGTAAGCAAAAGGTTAATGTAATATGGCTGTATGAGAAAGTGGAATGGAAAGTCGAAAAATTATTTTTAATATTTAGCGATTTAAAGCAAAATTCAATAATTTTACTGTCTGTGTTTCAAAATAATTTGAATTAGAGCCTAAATTAAGAGTTAACGTGGAGCCTAAAGAACAAAGCCTAATTTACGCTTACAACTTTGGAAGTATACATTCCTTTCTTTTCAGCATATCCGAATTTCACCCCCTCTGACATTTCTCTTCAATAAAAGTAAAACCAGCATTGTTATCTTTTTAACAAAAACGAACTCTACCACGAAAAATATCCATGTATCAGACGCATCAGGAAGTGAAACTGGGGACACAATAGGGCTCCCCTACCAGACACAATGGCTTCTGGATGCTTCATGATATCCTCTATTTGATTAAAGTAGCCACTGCCTCATTACAGGGAAGACAATATGAGAAGAGAACCAATCTGGATGCTTCGTTAAAAAAAAAACTAACAGTGCGAGCAGACATTAGTTGTAAAAACAAGGCACTGCTTCGACAGGCCACAAAACTGAATGTAACCCAACCATGGGAGAAATGATGTGGAACAGATAGCGACTGACACATTAAACGTTAATGCATGCCTTTTAGGGTGTAATTTGATCACGATAATAACATAATCACGTGTTAGCATAGTTGCCCTTTTGTAATATGACCTTAATGTTCCAATTAATGAATGGGTGCCTGGGCCAGACGATCACTTTAATGTTTGCATCCTAATCTATTAAATACTAATTTTCAAATTAGCCTACAATAGGTATCAGATTCAAGGATTATAAAAGTTTTCTGACAAGCTTTAATTTTGTACCTGATGATCTTGCTCATCATAATTAAAAAATATAGTTTTAGTTTTTTCTGCTTTTCGTATTTGTATAAAACACACAGGTGAAAAATAAAGGCAAATATTTACATTCGAATTTTTTCATATATATATATTCCATATATTGTATAGATCTACTTGTAATTATCATAATGAAAAAAAATATTTTATAAGTTTTATTCTTAGTTATTTCAAAACTTTACTTAAATATTCTTTAAAAATATATTTTTCCAAATTACAAAAAAAATATGTGTTAATAACACCATAAGAAGTTTATTAAAAGCATTAACCCGTTTCAAAGGCAAAAAACAGTCGCCTTCTTCAATATAAATCAATAAAGTAACAGTGCCAGTAAAGGCAAAAATGAGTCAATTTCAGACACGTTCTTTTATTGATGCAATTGCTCTGTTTCTCTATCTCCCTATCGTCCCTATATTGTATATTTACATCGTTCTATATTGTATTTCTCTATCTGTTCACTATATCCTTCCCCTCTTCCAATTATTGTATCTCTATCTCTCTATCTTCCATATATTGTAAAGATCCACTTGTAATTATCATGATGAAAAACAAAAAAGTTTTATGAGCTTTACTCGCAAGTTATTATTTCAAAATTTTTCTTAAATATTCTTTAAAAATATATTTTTCCAAACTATAATAAAAAAATACTTCGCTAATAACAGCATAAGAAGTTCATTAAAAGTATCAACCCATTTCAAAGGCAAAAAACAGTCACGTTCTTCAATATTCAGCAATAAAGTAACAGTGTTAGTAAAAGCAAGTAGGAGTTTGCTGCAAACGCGTTTTTACTAGATGTTTTTTGTTGATGCAGTTGCTCTGTCTCTATCCCGAGGACACGGTGTAAGATGATCTTACTTTTTTTTTTATCTTACACCGTGTTCGAGAAAGAATGATTTTGCTTCAACTTTTTATATTGATTTTTAAATAACAACTTTTTTTTTTTTTTTTTTTTTTGCTGATTTATTTAGACAGCAGTTTGAGCGAATTTTTATATTTATTTTTTCAAGTTAGCAACAATTTAGAGACGCCAATAACTTGGATATAATAAACTAGTTTGCGACGTAAACTGCAGAGCAAATCACAATAAATAAGCATACGTACGTTTCGGGAATCAACTGGATTTTCTTCATCAGTATAAAAAGTCTAGACCTAAACGCCCAATAGGCGCAAGGCAATGTCAGCTAAACTGAAATGGATAAACGACATCACAAAAATAAGGGCGCAAACTAGTGGCACAAAAGTAAAATAAAACAATAACAATAGGAACCAATGAAATATGAACATGAGACATAGACAAGGAAAAAAATAAAAGGCAGAGAATATGAACTCAAAGAAACAAAAAATCACACGTGGTTATGCCATGGGCACGGTAGCCCAGTGGTTAACACGCGGGAATTGCACTCGGTAGGCCCAGGTTCGATTCCTTCAGCTGCCCAAACTGCCGCCTTGTTCACGCAGAGTACAATCATGTGGGTGTCCGTAAGTCCTTCCGAGAGGTTAGTGGTAGGGGAGGGAGGGTACGGTCCCTGTGGATGCCTTCCCACTGGGTTCCGGTCTAAATTGGGTGGCTCCTCCCGGTCATCCAAGCAGTTACCTTACACCTTTCTGGTAGGTCGGACGGTCTGGGTCTCAACAACAACAACGTGATCATGCCATATATCGGAGAAATAGAGTCACTGACAAATTAGTAACTAAAGTAATCAGTAGCTAAAGTAATCAGTAATCAATAAGTGGAGTTTCTATTAATATGAAAAGATTCAAATAAATCTAAATTGAAAACTGAAGAGCTCTTTTACATAATGGAGGCAGAAGGAAACTCAAACCGGTGACTTGTTTTTCAACAATAGCTAGCGGTAGAAAATTTATTAATTTCTCAGTTTTTTACACAATTTTGAAATTCTTTTAAGAGGTACTATAAGACGCGTTTATAAATGACTGATATGTAAGGACTCGGCTATATATTTATCTGATTTATGTTAATATAAATTCACAAATGCCTAAAATGTTTTCACGGCCTTTTGTCTGTCCTCGAGGAAAAACGACATTTACAGGCAACCATTGCTATTATTTAAAAATTCGAGACATTTGACATTAGCAACAAAATTAGTGAAATATCGCCAACTTGGCGACTTTTGTAAATTTCTCGAATTTTGTAGTTTGGTTAAGAATTTCCGGAGTTACATAGTTTCTTCGAGAATTTTCTACAAATGGTATAAAAGCGGGTCATGGTTCAGTTAGAAGGAGTTGGCGTCAACAATTGTGAATTGTAAATATATACTTCAATGTCTTGAGATAAGAATATGGTCTTTTGTTTTATGAATGAGATGAGCATTGAATTGCTGTTTTATTGTATCTGACAGTTATTTAGTGACCTTGTAAGATGATTAGTTTTAGTCTATGCTTATCGGTGCTTCAAATATAACGTTACGTTACGTTAGTTATCCAGAAATTAGAACTCATCTTTATAACACGACACCCACGATTCCTGAGAATACGTCGTAACAATATACTACGCCCATACAGTAGTTCAAAATATCATTTCCCCACATAAGCTACTGCTTTGGGAATTATCATTCTTTTCCGTAGGGTATAAATGAAGATCTTTGAATAATTCATGTTCTAATTAGTATGCGAAATTAATAATGAAGTAAAAATACTATCTAAATTTTGCACACTATGTCCAACAGAATGTGCAATTGTTGGAAGCAAAGTTATTTATTACTTTCCTTATATACATAATGTATAAGGAAGGTATTTGTGACGGGGTCGAAAATTCGAATTCGAGTTTTCGACGGGAGAGCACGTTTCAAACATCCCTGATCACGAATCAGACGTTTTTGAGATGATGTCTATGTGTGCGTGTGTGTGTGTGAGTCTGTGGAGACGATATCTCACGAACGAATGGAGCGATTCGAATGATATTTGGTACAAAAATCACAATCCGTGAATACTGGAAGACTATTGTTTTTAAATGTAATCGAATGCTCAGAACTCCCTAAATTTTCGAGTGAAACTTTGAAAAAATCATCAAAAAATCAAAATCTTTAATATAGTTACACAAACAGACAATTCTTATGTAATTTTTCCTTAGAAAACGATTGATATAAACTTTAGAACGCTAGTATGAACCGTTCTCGAGATATTGCACATTTTTCAAATAAATTTATCAAAATATCCCATAAATTAAAAAAAATATTAACTGTTGAGAAACATATTCACTTTTCATATGTAATATTATGCAATACATTTGGTAACATCATTCTCGTGGATCTAGCTCGTTCCATTCATGAGAAAAGATACTTTGAGTAATACTTTTGTAGTTGAACGCCAATAATCATTTATCTGCTATAAGAATAACTTATTCTTCTGTACATAACGCTTGTCGAGATTTTGGCGTCGAGTTTGGCGGAATGTCGCCAACTTGACGACTTTTTTAAATGTTGCCAAATTAACGAAAATCTCGCCAAGTGGATACAAATGACGCTAAATCAATGAAAATGACGATTTATTAACGAAAATTCAATATCTTAGAAATAATATAAGTATATACTATAAGAATAACCTATTTTTTTACTGCAAAAGTAAGACATTCATTGCATTATATAAGGAAAGTCATTTGCTGCCCATATCAGATTTTTTTTGTATGTGTTTGTATTTACCATCAGAATATTAAACTCATGCTTCATGTCATCCATATCAGTGACTATACGTCATCGTTAAAAAAAGTTTATTGCGCTAAATCAGGAAAGTATTGTGCACAGGTATAATAATATCCATCTTCAGAAATTCTTAAAAACTAAGGAATCCCAATGAATTAGAAACTATTATGTGTTTTGTTTGCATATGTTATGTTTATGCATTCTCATGTCCCAACTGCATCATATATATGGCCAAAACCTCTAGATTACGTTACTGGCTATCACATGAAATTGGTTTAGGAGCCATTTGCCTTCAGGGAAAAATTGGTATCTTCAGCTCTACTGGAAGCTCTACTGAAAGCTCTACTATAGAAAATATGCTTTTTATAATTTAAACTAAGAAAATAAAATATAGAGTGATAAGTGTGGTTTTCAGGAAGATCTTCATTTGAATGTTTCAACATCCAAGAGATTTTTACACTGGTTTCATATACATGTAACAGCATTTTTTTTTAGTTATTAAATTAAATATTACTATCCTAATTCTTTTTTGTATTTAAAATCACATACCAGTTAATGTGTAAAAATTTCTATGCTTTGCTTTTGCTCATTATTTTGTTTAAAAAATATATTTTTTTTAAATGATTATGGTATTGCATGTCAAATGCTCAATAAATGTATATCAGTTTATCAGTTTCAAAGCTAATTTTCTCTGTAATAAGAAATATTACCTTCCTAATTTTTTTTTGTACTTTTTTTTTTTTGTACTTTTGTGTTTGTGCCAAATTTTGGAAAAAATATTATGGGCCATCTTTTATAACCCATTAAAGTTGACTATCAATCCGAAGGTAATTTTTGAAATTTTATTCTACTAACAATATTAAAATATATATCTTTTATTATTTTGTTATAGCACTTATATTTCTAATATAAATAGTTTTAAATTGGTACCAGAATTATTTAATTTGAGACAGTAGTTCTCAAACTACTACATTTATAAACATTGGTGCAAAATCCAAGATGGCTGATATTTGGTAAAAATGACAATTTTTCAAATGTCTGTATTTTGATCATTATTGGATATATATATTACAAATTCAGACTTGGGGTTTTTATTATCATGTGTATCCCTGGTAAAAATTTAAAAAAAAATACTTGACTATGGTGCAACAAGTTTTCTTAAAATGGAGACCCAAGTGCAACATTTATGCAAAAGGGCCATTTTGCATATTCAAATAATGTTATATTTGATGATAAGAGTAAATTCAACATATTTGTCTTTAATGGAAGAATAATGGTTTGCAGATAATCAAATAAAACGTTAAAGATATTAATCCTGGTCCAATGGAGAAATTCGACGGAGAAGGAATATGTGGGTGTATATTTTCCACTGAAATTGGTAAATTAATGCTTATTGAAAGTATAATGGTATGGATATCTGCAATGGTCTAAATATCGTAATCTTTGTAAATATATTAATATTTATAAAATAATATATAAAATCATTTGATATAAAACTCGATTCTCCAAATTTTACCCTAGACCAAATTTTGCAATGACCAAAGCATGTATATTTGAATATTCGAATATTTGTTGTTGTATAATTAATTATCCTGAAATCATTACATCTCCTCTTCAGAGTCCTTAACTATGACTATTTGGGAAAAATTAGAGTCAATGATTTAAAAATCTAACATTTCATTAAGACAGTACCAAATCCACCACGAAGTGGTCGTCCTCAACGAATTTTAAAATGTGAGTAGTTAATTAGATCAATAATCGAATGAAATTAATTTATTTAACACCATGGTTCATATAAATTCATTTAGTGTGTTTCTTTATTTTTATTTTTTATTTATTTGTCATTACTATTTTTAATTTGCTTAAACAAATATTTATTCTTAATCAGTTTCCGTTATCTTGAATTTTTGGTTTTATCATGTGTAAAATTCAGGGAAGTACAGTACAAAAATTACTAAAACTATCATTATGCAAAACTAATGACCTTTAACAATGATTAAATATGAAAATTATCACTTTTCTTCATGTATACGCAATATTTCGTAAATATCACAAATAAATTAAACTATTAAATGCAAATATAGTAATGTATTTGCTTCCAAAACTTATATTCCTATTAAGTAGCCCAGGACTAAAATGTAAATTGGAACAAAGTAATGCAATGAAGTGATTGATTTTTTTTTATGGCGGTTGCAAAATTTCTCATAATATATATATATATATATATATATATATATATATATATATATATATATATATATATATATATATATATATATATATATATATATATATATATATATATATATATATATATATATTATATATATATATATATATATATATATATATATATATATTATATATATATATATATATATATATATATATATATATATATATATATATATATAATAGTAGTTTGAAAATCCAATGAACGAAAAGTAAGAAGCTGCAACACGATAAACTTAACTTTCTAAATCACCCACAAAAGAAAATATAAAACAGCAAATCATCAATCAAATGGAAAAAAATACAAAACACGAGTTATCAAGTTATAGAAAATCAACAAAATTCAATGGTATGGAAAAGAATAAAAAAAACTTAAAAAATCAAGCTATATCGCTATACACGTGTAAAAAGGGCTAGGCCTAAAAAAATGGAAATGTTCACTTCGTAAAATTCGTTTACAAGTCCAAGTATTTTGACGAAGCAAACACAAAATATGTATGTTTCTGAAGAAATAGATAGATTATATCTATAAACTATTTCTACTTGGACGACATACATAAAGAAGGAATAAAAAAGAAAACATGAATACCTGGAAAATGCACAGCATATGTACAAACGAGTCGAAACCGGGAACTCTGAATGAAGAGACCAGTGTTGCCATTCGCAAATAAAAAATAAAAAATGATCTACTGTTGCTATTCGTAAGAATTGAAAAACAGTAAAGCGAAAAGGTAAGAAAAAGTAATAATATACAAAAAGAGCTACTAAAAGGTGGGGCTAATAATAGTAATGCTGACGTGGAAGAGGATGTAAAAATAAAAGTATTAATAATACAAGAGAATGGAGATTATATATATATATATATATATATTACAATAATAACACAATGTCTCATTCAGATAGAAAAATATGTATTTTGTTATATAAATTTCCTTTTTTTTTCATTTTCCAAATGAATGACCATTTACCTTTTGCTTTCAGACACTCAAATGCGTAGATGCAACCTTGATGGTCAAAGGCACAGTTAAAATTATTATTGCATAATAAATGGTACGAAATTGATACTCAATTTACAAAGAAAATGAAAAAGTTAATTCCAAAATCAATTGAAGTATGTTCTAAAAGTAGAAAACAATCCAACAAAGTTTGGAAATACCTTTGAAAAAATGTTTGGCCATCCAATGTCAAACGTTTTGAAACAATGAGCGTTCCAACTTTTTAAGGATCTTTTTAACACTTGTTGCAGAATGTAATTTTTTTTTTGTTTAAATTTTTATGATAAATAATTTCTGCTTTTTTTAAGTTCTTTAAATAAATACATAAATACAAATATTCCTTAAAATGATCATACCATTTTTTTTTATTAGTAGTTTTTCTCTAAAAGTATGTGCCTATTCTTTACCACATCAAGTAATGGAAGTGGTTTGTTATATTTAAATTGTTAGTTTTAACGTATCAAAGAAGGGGGTTCTTTTGATATCTCAAAACTTAATTTTATCCTCCTTTTCACGGCGAAATGAAATATACTGGCATTCTATAAACAACATAAAATGTTCCATAAAATCATTTTATTCTTTTGAGAATTGAAAAAAAAGCTACAAACTTGTAAATTAAAACTTCTTTTCATATTTGACGAACTCGGAAAAAACACAATTATATTCAGAAGATATAAATGGCAGACGATTTATTTGAAGAAAGATTCATTTGCCATTCAAATTGTATTCATGAACTCTCGTTTACAATTCGAATTCCGAGTAGTCATTTAAGTGATAACGTGACCATCTGTTCCAATCGAAGAAGTTTTCTCTGCATAAATTGTTAAAAAATAGGACATTCAAAATCTGGCAGGTATTTTTCGTTTATATTAAATCGGAGTATGTATGGATTTAATCTGGATCAGAAAGAAAAATAAGATGTTGAATGTTGTCGCTTCCTTGGTCGTCTAGATTATCAAATGATATACTGA
This sequence comes from Amaurobius ferox, assembly GCA_951213105.1. Taxonomy (NCBI): domain Eukaryota; kingdom Metazoa; phylum Arthropoda; class Arachnida; order Araneae; family Amaurobiidae; genus Amaurobius; species Amaurobius ferox. Next base: position 100,941,620 of record OX578137.1, read on the forward strand.
AAATTTTTTCATACATTCGGATAACAATATCCCATTTATTTTGCCAACATATTCTTAAACTTTCCTTATTTCGTGGTTCTAAAATGAGATTAAGTCGTGTTTTAGACGAAAATAGTTGAATCATGTTGCGAAAAAAAGATAAAAAAGACGACAGAAGTATTTTATAAATAAACTCTTTTAAGAAAATTCTTTCATTATTTTGTGAATAAATTTAATGGCTTTAAAAATTAAAATGGGTTGTACGTATTACTTTCCCTACACACATAGCATAATGTATAGATAAAGTATTGTGACGGGGTCGAAAATTCAAGATTTTCGACGGAAAAGTACGTTTCACGCATCCGTGAATTCGAATCGAACGATTTCGAGGTGATGTCTGTGTGTATATTTCCGTCAGTCTGTGGAAGCGATATCTCACGAACAAATAGAGCATTTCGAAATAAAAATATTGGTATGATTGTTACAATTAAATTAGTGAATAATACTAGAACTCTATTTATTTTAAACTCTATCGAATATTTAGAAATACCCCAGATTTCGAATGAAATTTTAAAAAATCATTAAAAATATTAGAAAATATTTCATTTGAAAGCGAATGACCCAAATTTTAGAACACTAGCATAAACCATTCTCGAGATATTGTTCTTTAAAAAAAAATATCCGAAAAATTACATAACATTAAAAAAGTTGCAAATATCGTCCAATAAGTGCACTTTCCATATGCAATATTATGCGACAAATCTGTTAACATCATTCTCTTCGATCTAGTTCGTTAGTTCGTTCCATTTACGAGACAAGATATTATTTTTATATTTTGATGCGAAAAAAATCCACTGAAATTATTTTACTGAATATGAATTAAATGTTAACTGCATTTTAATAAGGATTTTGCGCGTGAGTATGAATAATTCTAATTAAACTAATAAGTCGCTAAAAGCTCTCAAATTTACGTGATTTTAATTCAATACCAACAACATTGTGGTACGACTTTATTTATTTACACGCATATTTGGCGCTTTATGTAAGATGATTAAGTGCGGTTGTCTTATTTGCTTATGTGAACGATGGCCATTTTTCCAATTGTCAAGTTAGATTTTTTGCAAAATATAAATTAATGGAGTACTTCGAAATAGATTTAGACGTTGCCATGACGAAAGGTTCCAAATGTTAATGTACAATTCAAGACAAAAAATTTTGTGCAACGTATTTTCTGTATTGTTATTTCGCTGCGGGAAAGAAGCAATATGCATAATGTAGATAAAGCCATGTGCTGGCCACATCAGAATTTTAATACTTACTCATTTCTAGCTTATTAATATTAACATTCTTTACATGGCATTATTTGATTGCTAAATTTGCTTTCCCTGCAATGCATGTTATGCAGATAGGGAAAGTATTGGAATCGTGTCGAAAATCGGAACTCCGCAGTTGTTTACGGATAGAGAGAGCACTTTAGAACAGGAAAAAACTATTTGTAACGGGAGGTGTGTGTTGAAGATCGACTCGTCCGAGGGGGACATGAGCAGCTGCTTGGACGGCCAGCAGGAGGTCTGTGTGGATGTGTCTATGCAATGTATTTATCCACGTTAGCTCGAAATTGTTCGATTAAATTTCACAAAATTTGGTTGATAAGTCAATTGTCGATAACCCGGCTGCTGATTAGATTTTGGAATCATTCAGAAAAATAGAATCTGCCTTTATTTATTTATTTATTTATTTTTGTAATGACCCGTAAACCTTGTCAAAATTTGATATAGAATACAAAATAGGATGAAATGTATTATTTAAATTCTTGTTATAGACGCAACTTTTGACTATAAAAAGAATAAGACCAACCCTGATGCTATAAGATAAACCATTCTCGAAATATTTCAGTTTTTCAGAATTTTTGCAATACCTTTTTATTAACACTTTACAACATAGTTGAAAAGTGTTTATGACTTTGTTCATTCTGTCTGTCTGTCTGACTGTCTGCCCGTTAGCACGATAACTGTCGTAAAAATGACAATGATTATCAAAATGAAATTTTAGCATGTTGTTCAGACGGTCTGTGGGACCTATGCAAATATAAATTAATGATGTCACCCAATTAGTTTTGGATTGAACTCGGATTGAAAAAATAAAATACATTGAACACTATGGGACCTAATTTTTCAAACATTTTTTAAGCGAATTTAAAATTCACAAATTGCTTCGAAAGTTTTAGAAAATATTCAAATTATCCCATAAAATTTATAAACAGAATTTCAGCAAAATATATTCAGTAGTTTTTTAAATAAAAATTAAAATAATAATTACACCCTTTATATGAAGAGATCACGTGATCCACTTCAAAATAAAATATGGCATCCATCTTGTGTCAAAATAGTGATTTTTAAAGTTCTTTTTAATTCATATTGAGTGTTGTATCCGTCTTAAAACCGCTTTATTTTTGCTTAAATTCTGTGCATCTACATACTAATACAACGCAATTACAATATATTTGAGTTTAAATGATCATCAAACTTTGATTATTTCCACAACGAAGCCTAATTTTCTCTTATGGAGAATGTAAATACCAAAAGATGTAGAATGAGTTGTTTAAGAATTACTAAATTTTTTTAACGCAAAAATATTTAACTCATGGAGTCTGCAATATAGCTGATATAAATGAAGCATTCATTGATTTTACAGTGAACCAGACGATGAAGTTTTAAGCATAGAGTTAAACTACTTGTACCTCCATGGTTTTAATTTTTTAAATAAAATAAATTATTATAGTATTGTGATGAATGAAAGGAATGGAAAAATGTTTATGAATGAAATCCTGCTTTTATATAAAAGACAATTTATATTTCGATGACATCATTTGAATAAAGTTCATTTGTTTTCGATAACGTTTTCAAATATAATAAATTATTGCAGTATTATGATAATTTTAAAAATATTACTGAGGAATGTATCATATTTTAGAGATATTTAAACCAGGCAATTTATATTTCAATGCCGTCATTTGAATGAAGTTCATTTTTTTTTATGAAGTTTTAAGTTTTCAAATATAATAAATTAATGTAGTATTGTGATAATTTTAAAAATATTACCGGAGAATATATCGCATTTTAGAGATGTTTATATAAAATTTCATTGAAGTTGGAAAGTGTTTCATAATCAATGCTTTACGCACGATTGATCTTTCTTGTTAAAATATGTCTAGTCACCAAATAAAACCAAAAAATTGAACCAAACTGCAAATTTGGTGTAGTTATAAATAAGTATCTACGTTATTTTGTGCAATTAAACCCAATTTAACGAGTGTGAATGATATATAATGCGAATTTGAGTCTGTAGGAAAGCCATGTGCTAACCACATCAGATTTTTTTACTTTAAAAAGAATTATATTCATACACACAAACACACAAAAACAATGAATTCGATATTTTAAGGAGTTACATAAACACATTTCAAGCCAGGGAGGATATCACCCGCATATAAAGTCATTTCAGGGAGTACTAGAAAACAAAATTACGACAGTGCTTTCTGTGTCTTTTAAAACTCGAAAGAGCACTATAATACTTGCGCATATCGGGTTACGGACATCTGCTAAAATTGTTGAATGTTATACATCTTCTACTATAAAATTTTATATTTAACTTAGGTAAAATTAGACTAAATTAGACTAAATTAGACTTAAGAAAAACCGCCCTGTTTCAAAAATTTTCGCCTAACCTTAAATATATGGGGTATGTATTTAAACGGGAAGTTTTGTGGTGGGGTCAAATATCTGAAGTAAATGTTTACAACAATTCACATGTTCTAAGCAGAGCACCTTAGAGCATGAAGTGATCATTTTCATTAACCTTAGGGGTCCATTCACGGATAATTTTCAGTCAGGGAATCATTTTGTTCATTGTGGATGTCAGTATACGTATGTATGTGTGGACTGTGTATGTGCAGTGATAAAGTCCATGTCAATTTATTTTGATTAGAGCTTTTGCAAATTTTGCGTCTGTGTTTGAGTTTGGCCAAATGGAGACCGATATTGACTGCGTAGGGGGGTATGGGCCAGCTCATATAAGCTGAAAATGGGTTCTCTCACATTTCATCAAAATATAGGTTTAAGGGAGGAGTTGCTCATGTGAGGTGAAAATAGAGAAAGCAGCAGTGGACCAATATTGACTGTATATGCAATTCCTCACATGTTTCGAATGAATTCAATTCACCTGGGGTGCATCGAACCATACTATATATTTATATGTGTTGCAGAAGGGGTAGACATGAGATTATGATAAAATAGCTACCGAGGTACAAATGAGATAAGACCTGGAGGGCTGTTCAAAAACAGTTCCAATTGTGACAAAGACAAAGAAATCTTAAAGCATGGACTTGGACCCTGAATTTTGAGGGCTCGTAACTGACATTTAAATATAATTATGTCAATATTAAGATGGTGTATAATGTTTCTCTCACCCCGGAGAAGACATTATTGTACACCATTTTAATATTGACATTATATATCACCTTCCCTTTCCATTTGGCAAAATCAGGTATGTCTTTATTCTTCTAATATAAATAAAGACATTATTTTTTAAATTTTAATAGACATTTTAAACTTAATCGGTATCAAACATATAAACATATTGCATTACGTATTTTGTACTTATGACTGGACAATGGTACAATATACGAAATGTTTAATGTTTATTGATGCACAACATACATTCACACTAACAAATACAAGAAAAGGTATAGAAAATCTATTATATTATTCATTTCTGTAGAAAAAATAATCTATATAAATAAAATTGAAAATCTGTGTGTGTGTGTGTGTGTGTCATCAAGGGAGAGCGGCTGCACCAAATTTTATGAAATTTAGTTGATAGCCTTGGAATAGCCCTACTTACAATTTAGTTCATCTTCCAAGTTTTTAGGACCAGGGGTTGGCGAGATACTATTAAAAAATAAACCTCTCATGGAGATAGCAATATGCAAATTATATTTTCCCCACAAATTTATTTGAAAAAAAAAATGATATAATGTTGCTAAGTATTAGAATTAAACTCAATGAGTTTATACAACAAACGATTTTTATTAGATTTTTTCGATTTAAATAATTATGAAATGTATATAAAAATAAATTTTATCAGAAATACATTTTTGATTGGATTATATCAATTACGACTTTCGGGTTGAAAGATTAAGAAGATTATTGATATTTTTAATTTGTTAAGTCATCTGTTTTATTTTGGTAAATATTTTTCAAACTCATATATATTGAGTTTAGTCAATTGCTGAAACAAAATAAATATGGTGTGAGTATATATATAGTATATATAAAATCTTCTAATACCATATTAGCGCTTTTATTTTGACATATATTGATCCGATTTCATATTCTTTGTAAATTTGTTTACAAACTGGATTAGAATGTTTTGCTCTTCAGATCTGCCTGTGAAGATAATTTAGTATAGCAAGAAGATTCATATACTTTTTTATGAGAATTAGATTAAATATTTTATAATTTGCACATAATTGGTAAATTTTAAGTTTTATTTTAATTGGTAAATTTTAAGTTTTATTATAGGAAGTTTTGTCTATAACAACTCTGTGTCAATAATAAAAGGAATATAATGATGCAATTAATATTTATTCGCGCGCTTGCCTGAGCCATGGACATTGGACTTTGAAAGGTGAAAACTGGGAGTCTTTGAGAAAAAAGGGTTAAAGAAATATTTTTGGTGGTATCCAATTAATAATGGTGACTGTGGCGTAGAATAAAATATCTAATTACTAACTATAGTATATGTACCATCTATAGAAACTAAATACCACACATGTACATATATAATACCCTGTACAAGTTCATAAAAATACAAGGTATGAAATACGTAATCCGAATGCCCCGATGAAAGAAGCACAAAAAGAATCTTTCTGGCGAAACCTATACAAGTAAGCGCCCCAACTCTTACTGAGTGTTAGGATGGGATGGAACAGCCTCATTGAGGAAGCCAATGCTATCACGGCAGTGAAGAAGAAGAATGTTTATTCATAACACACTTGAATATGAAATTCTAACCTCATTACTTTGCAAGATAACATTAGATAATCCTTTCTCTGTCCCCGAAACTTTTAAGAGATCTTCCCTTCTCTTTTTTTTTTTTTGATATTTTATTTTGAGTGCCTTACCTTTTCAATTCCAAAGAGATATGTTTTGCTGTAATTTACAAATTGCAAAATTTTAATGGTCATGAAAGTTGTGGCCCATTAACATTTATTCCTGCATTATTAGTCCTATTTGGAAGTTCGCCACAACAGTGGCAGCTTTTCTAGTAAGCTAATGAAGCTTAACTTTAAAACCCCCGACGATACAAGAAGCCCCCAGAGACCTAGTTTTTTTTAACAGAAAAAAAAAATCACGTAAAACATTTAGCGTTACATGAATACGCACTTTTATTTTATTTATTTATTACAAATTTTTATTTTAACGGAGTGGCAACTAGATGGCGTGTTCGCATTTTAATGTAATAAAAAGTATTATTTCGAGCCTATGTAATTCAGATTTACCATAATTCAAGCGAACTTTCTGGTGTCTGTGGAATAATAATTTTTTTCACGAGTCTTCAACTGTTGACACACTGTTGTTCAAGTGTGACAACGAAAAATCGATAACGCATCAAAATGCTATCAGAATCGTCGTCCATGGTTAGGGTTGGCGTGTCTTTCAAATTATCAATCAAAGTCATCGTGCCTCACGGTATCCCCAAAATACAAAGAAGAAGAAAAAAATTTAAAATGAATGAACAATGGATAAGAATACTTTTAATCACTCCACGGTGTTTCATTCCGGACACGTAACGTAAAAGGACTGGAGGGCAAAAGTATGCAAAATATTACGCGGATTGACACTTAGTTTTACTTTATATATGCGTGGGATAAACATATACAAACTTGGAGCTTCAGAAACAAAGGCACGCATAACTCTATATGCAGGTTTTCAGCAAACTTATAATCTGTCGCTACGCACGAGGGAATGTAGTATTATCTGTTTGAAAAAATATGTGGTGGGCAATCTATGACTAACTTTGAAACATAAAATATGAAATTGATTTATAAATAGGCTTCAATAAGTAAAATACACTTTGTGCAAAGGATAAGAAACACTAGAGCAACGTAAATAAGCACAACATAATAAGCAGCAAACAGCTGCTTCGAGGATGCATTGGATCCCTTTCATCAGTGCAAGAGAACTAACAAACCCGAAGTCCAAAAGAGGCATGCCTCTTTTGGGCTTCTGGTTTGCTGGTTCTCTTGCACTGACGAAGGAGATCCAACGTATTCTCGAAACAGCTGTATGTTGCTTATTATATTATTTGTGCTTATTTACGTTGCTCTAGTTTTCCTTATAAATAGGCTGCTTTATAAATTGAATTATTTTTTTAATATACAAAGCTCTGTTTGCTGCCCTGGTTATGTACGATAACCTGGTTTCGCTGACGATCACTTTGGCATGCTTACTATGCTCGCCAAGATTAGGTTGGTGAGCAGAGTGTCAGAGAACAGGGACGGAGCTCTCTAGTAAATTAAATATCAGGTCCGGATAAGGTCGGCCAGATCTCTAGAGATTTCCCGGTAGCGGGATCATTGGATTTTATTTTTTTTTTCCCCCAATTATGTGTACAATGGGTCGAAATTGAAAGGACCGACCATGTGCCCTTCTTTCCTGGCGTGATCTCATATATCCGTGCCTACTAAATATATATCTGTATTCTATACCACTAGAAACACATAATTAATGTGACAAAGTTGCGATGATCTACTGCAGTCTGCTAAAATTACATTGCGCAAGTTAAAAATAGATAAAATAGACTTATAATAGTTCAAAATAAAAGACTTCGTGAACGAAAATAATAAATAAATCACGTTAATATAAAACGCAGAATTAGACAATATCCACAGAAATCGCTGATCAAACAGCGATCCAAAAGAATGATAGTGAATCAAGATCCGCAGAAGTTTCAGTAATAGATAACAAGAAAGATCAATCATGGTTAAAGCATTGATTATGAAACACTTTCCAACTTCAATGCAATTTTAATTAAACATCTCTAAAATGCAATACATTCCTCGGTAATATTTTAAAACTTATCACAATACTACATTAATTTATTATACTTGAAAACTTAAACCTTCGTCGAAGAAAATGAACTTCATTCAAATGATGGCATTGAAATATAAATTGCCTGGTTTAAACATCTCTAAAATGCGATACATTCCTTGGTAATATTTTTAAAATTATCATAATACTACAATAATTTATTATATTTGAAAACTTCATCGAAAACAACTGAAATTCATTCAAATGACATCATAGAAAAAATAACACGCCTGACTCTCTCTATAAAAGCAACATTTCATTCATAACATTTTCCCATTCATTTCATTCATCACAGTACTAAAATAATTTATTTTATTTAAAAACTTAAGACCATGGAACTACAAGTAATTAAACTTCATCGAAAAAAATCGTCCTTCTCTCTGTAAAATCAATGAATATTTCATTCATATCAGCTATGCAGACTCCATGAGCTAAATAATTTTGCGTTAAAGAAATACAGCAATTCTTATACAACTCATCCTACATATTTTGCTGTTTACATTTTACATAAGTGAAAAATAGGCTTCGTTGTAGAAATAATCAAATTTGGATGATCATTTAAACTCAAATATATTGTAATTGCGTTGTTTCAGTATGTAGATGCACAGAATTTAAGCAAAAATAAAGCGGTTTTAGGACGGATACAACACTCAATATGAATTAAAAAGAACTTTAAAAATCACGATTTTGAGACAAGATGGATGCTATATTTCATTTTGAAGTGAGTCACGTTGTCTTTTCATATCATGGTCACATGATCGCTTCGTATAAGAGGTGTAATTATTATTTTAATTTTATTTTAAAAAACTACCGAATATATTTTGCTGAAATTTTGTTTATATATTTTATGGAATAATTTGAATATTACCCAAAATTTTCGAAGCAATTTGTGAATTTTACATCCGCTTAAAAAATTAGGTCCCATAGGGTTCAATGTATTTCATTTTTTCAACCGGGGTTCAATCCAAAACTAATGGGATGATATTATTCATTTATATTCCCATAGGTCCTACAGACCGTCTGAACAATATACTAAAATTTCATTTTGATTAAGTCATTTTTACGGCAGTTATCGTGCTAACGGACAGACAGACAGACAGACAAAATGAAGAAAGTCATAAACACTTTTCAACTTTGTTGTAAAGTGTTAAAAAAGCGATTCAAACCGTCCATATTTAAATTTGAGAAACATCTAAATTACGGACGAAGCTGGATTGCTCTTTGGAATTTATGTGTTAGAACCTGGCAAAGCATACTTTGCTGGATTCAGTATACAGTATAAAGCAGTACATTATATAGTATAAAACACTGTAAAAAATTATAATTTTTTGTAAAATTTACAGTATAGAACGCTGTAAAAATACTTCAAAAACTGCAGTAGAATTTTACAGGAATACTGTAAAGTATACAATATAATGCTGTAAAAATACAGCAAAATTGCTGTAAAAATTGAAATTGTTTATAATATTTGCAGTATAGAACGTTTTAAAAATGACAGCAAATAGTGTAGTAGAATTTTACCCAGCAAAAGTCCTGGCGCCAGAATTGCCAGGAGTTTTTACTGTAAAATTGACACTGATTATTTTTACAGTACATTGTGCATAAAAAATGAAAAGTGCAGTGGTTCGAAGGAAAGTCTCATACACTGTTCTTTTACGCTGCAAAAGAAAATACGAATTTGAAACTACACTCACTAAGGAAAGCCAGAAAACCGCGACGCTTCCAAAAATATTGAAACTAAAAAGTGAAGTGTGGAATGGGATGACCACAGCAACATTAAAGATTTGGCCAAAACAGTAACGGTGCCAGATGCTGTTTGTTCACTGGATTACAACTGAAAATTGCTGAAGAGGAGGAAGACACCTAAATTTATGAAAATCAACAATGTGATATAAAGAACTTAAATGATGCTGTTAGATATGCTGAGCAACTCCAAATTTATTTTTTAAACACAGAGAGTGATGGTTGAACTTTGATTAGCAATTTGAAAATTCATATAGTAAAGTTAGCTTGTAAGGCGAAGAATACCAAACAAATGCTTATGTTCGATTAAACAAGAAAGATCAATCATGCTTAAAGCATTGATTATGAAACACTTTCCAACTTCAATGCAATTTTATTTAAACAAGTCTAAAATTCAATACATTCCTCGGTAATATTTTGAAACTTATCACAATACTGCATTAATTTATTATATTTGAAAACTTAAACCTTCATCGAAAAAAATGAACTTCATTCAAATGACGGCATTGAAATATAAATTGCCTGGTTTAAACATCTCTAAAATGTTATACATTCCTCGGTAATAGTTTTAGAATTATCATAATACTACGATAATTTATTATATTTGAAAACTTCATCGAAAACAACTGAAATTAATTCAAATGACGTCATAGAAAAAATAACACGCCTGGATCTCTCTATAAAAACAGGATTTCATTCATAACTTTCTCCCATTCATTTCATTCATCACAATACTATAATAATTTATTTTATTTAAACATTTTGTTTAAGACCATGGAGCTACAAAAAATTAAACTCTATGCTTGAAACTTCATCCAAAAAAAAGCGTCCTTTTCTTTATGAAATCAATTAATATTTCATTCATATATCAGCCATGCAGACTCCATGGACTAAATTATTTTGTGTTAAAAAAATACAGGAATTCTAATACAACTCATTCTACATATTTTGCTGTTTACATTTTACATAGGTGAAAAATAGGCTTTGTTGTAGAAATAATCAAATTTAGATGAGCATTTAAACTCAAATATATTGTCATTGCGTTGTTTCAGTATGTAGATGCACAGAATTTAGGCAAAAATAAAGTAGTTTTAGGACGGATACAACACTCAATATGAATTAAAAAGAACTTAAAAAAAATCACAATTTTGAAACAAGATGGATGCCATATATCATTTTGAAGTGGGTCATGTGATCGTTTCATATCATGGTCACGTGATCGTTTCATATAAGAGGTGTAATTATTATTTTAATTTTTATTTAAAAAACTACTGAATATATTTCGCTGAATTTTTTTTTTATATATTTTATGGAACAATTTCAATATTACCTAAAATTTTCGAAGCAATTTGTGAATTTTAAATTTGCTTAAAAAAATGTTTGAAAAATTAGGTCCCATAGGGCTCAATGTATTTCATTTTTTCGACCCGAGTTCAATCCAAAACTAATTGGGTGATATTATTCATTTATATTCCCATAGGTTCTACAGACCGTCTGAACAACATACTAAAATTTCATTTCGATAAAGTCATTTTTACGGCAGTTATAGTGCTAACGGACAGACAGACAGACAGACAGACAGAATGAACAAAGTCATAAGCTCTTTTCAACTTTGTTGTAAAGTGTTAAAAAAAAAAATTAGTATTTTAAAAGCGATTTCAAGATTTTTTTTCAATGGCTATTTTATTTTGATTTTTTTATGTGAAACTTCTTAAGGCACGGAGTAGAGTGAAACTAAAAAGAAATGTGACTTAGATGAAACGAAGTCGAAGTATGGAATGGAAGTAACGTCATATTGTTACAAATACGTAACAGAAAAACATTGTTTTCATTCAAAGGACTGGGGTATCTTGACTTTAGTGACAAAATCCATTACCCTTGCATTAAATTTGCTTGGCGACTTTTGGCGAGTTCTGAAAACTTTTCGATTTTTGTTGATTGGTTAATATTCTCACGAATTACGTGCGTTGTTTAGAACTTTCCGCAGAGGGCATATAACTAAGACCAGCAGATTGCGGCTATCAAGCCGCGTGCTGTTCCTAAAGCTATTCTGTGCTATTACCGAGACAATATTGAGTTTACCAGTAGGACTACTATATAGTTGTATTTTTTTATTATTTATAAGTACAATTTAAAAATAACATTGTCTGTTCTTCTTAAATAATAAGAAATGCATGAAAAATATTTTATGTGGCTCTTCTTATCGAATACTTACTTGTCCACCCCTGGCATATAAACTCGTTATCGTTCAATTAGGCTGTGACAAGATATGACTAAAAATAGTCCACCACAATACAAAACCCAACATGTATTGTATCTCCTGATTTCATATACCCTTTAAGCTGTATTATAAAATAATTCTGGTAGACAGTGTAAAAAAATAAAATTTTAGATTAAAAATAAGTAAAATATTTCTCTAGGTAGCTTGTACTAGAGAAATATTTACACAACACATTAACCTTTTCCCATCCGAAAACTGCAAAAAATGTGATGTTTCGCATTAATCTTTAATTAGTAACAGTGTTACTCACTCTATATATTTTTTACTTCTTTGATAATGTACAGATAATTCAGAAAGGATTCTTTTTCGTTTTTATGTTGTTATGAATTTGAAAACTCCTCTGAATAGCGGACAAAATTCGCAGTCCCTCTAGTGTCCTCATTTTAGAGGTTGCTGTGTGTGACACTTTAGTCTTTTTATGTTTGTGTCTTCTTTAGATTTATGAATTTTGCTTTGAATGGTCTTTATCTTTGTTTTATTTTATAATTGAATTTTACGATTAAATTAGAGTGAATGAAAGCAATACAAAACCTTTGCCACAAGAATAGCAATGCCCATAAAATAAAAAGGAAACGGACATTTATTCAAAACAAAACTCATACAAGATGAGAATAAATTACTGAATGAGATGATTATCAGCATTTTTTATGACTTTTTGTAATCCTGACTTCAACACTTTCATATATAATCGACCTTCAGACGATTATTAACCGCTACATTCTTTCCTACACTGCACATTATTTCATCCACATAAAGGTATGTATGTATACATTTGACTTGTAAAGAACATGTGGAGCTTCATTCTAAGATCACCATTATCTTTGTATCATCACATTTGTCCGTTCTAACCTTGAATTTCAACCTTGGTGAGGATAAGCCCTGTATGCTAAGGACCATTAATATTAGTCGCTTTTGTCTTAAGAGATGATGTCGAAACCTAAAATTGGGTTCGCTTTATTTTTTCGCAGATATCATCCCTCTCTCGCAGCTGCGTTCGGTTGCACTCGCTGCTCTTTGCTATTATTTTCATCATTTGCACGCTTGTGTGGTGCTGCACGCGATGTCCGACCGGAAACGTCTCCCATTGTACGTCACGTGACTTAGAGGGATTGTTGCGGCACAAGCGGTCGAATACCTGCAGATTACGCAGATCCGACGCAAGAAAGAAATATACGAATATGACCATGACCACTAAACAACACCATTGCGAAAGGGAAGCATAAAAGAGATGCGAGTTGTTTTCCCACAGCGGAAGAGATAAATGGAAGAGTCTTGGCAGAAGGTACTTGAACATTCTTATACACTTTCTTCATAAGCAGTATCGAGTTGAGCCACCACAGAACTTTCACAACTAGAATGAACATCTGTCTATCTATCTGCTCACTCATGTGCTACCAGAAATCGCGAAATTACGTGAAACGTTCAAAACGGTGGTAAAAGTAAAATTCCCGGTTTTCTATTGCCCCTGTTATATACTTTGCCCCCGAACTGATCGAGAAAAGTATTTCCATAGAAATATTGCATTTCCCCATAATTTTTCTTGGAGAAGAAAACAAATTGTTTTCATTTATAGAAAAATATTTCACTGAAACTGTGTTACGTTGCAATAATACGCGCAAATTATCTTTCTTTAATATCTCCAATTCCTGAGTCAGTCGACTCCTGCACTGAAATGTAGCTACCAACGAGTTAGTATATATGGAGGGAGCGCGGTCCAATCTTCCCCATGTTATTAACATGGTCAAACATAGAGCAGGTGTAGTTGGTCGCGGAGGAGAAGAAAATCCATGATTTGGCGATTTATCGCCTAAACTGTGTAGTGTACCTTCTGTTTTGTTTTGTTTTTAACTTCTAGAGGATGAGGGGGAACGGGAAGTTGTTATACGTGTTATACGTTATAGGATTTTAAAGAATATGAAGAAAAATACGAAATAGGATTAGAATATTTTATTACCAAAAAATGTTATTCAAAAGAATAATTTTGTTAATGAAGTCAATTCCGTAAAACAAATATTGAACTACAAAGCAATTGCAAATAAAATATGATATGAAATTGATTACAAGTATACACATTGAAGAATATGCATAATATATTTAAAAATAATTAAAAAGTATATGGAAAAATTGTATGCATGCTTGCGTAAAATGTAGAATTCTCCACTTTTATCTTTGAAAGTTGTGTTAGCAGTATCCATATATGCTTTGAGGCATAATACGACTGAGTCATTTTTACATATAATTTATTTTAACATATTGTATGCATACTGTCAAATATAAAACAATGTAATATTTGCAATAATAAAATATTTGACTTTATATTTTTTTTTTTGTTCATAAAATGACATTTCAGAATAAAATACAAAATTATGTCTAAATTCATAAATAGGGACTCTATTGAAATAGCCATGATTTTTAAATTGTTAAAACGTGTTCGGAAGGTTTATGCATGTTTAATCGATATAGAATTTGGAAATTTTTTAAAAATGTTTTTCTATAAGGTTATAAAATATTATGGCACAAAATACAAAAATTGCATTTCATTATAATAGTTTCAGAGATTTGGTTGCTAATAATTCGTTTGAAAAATGATTTAAATACATATTGTGAAATTTGCATCCAGAATTAAATAGACTGTAAGCACAATTACAGTGGGCTAACTCAATGTGGCATAAAAATATCAAATGTTGTACATATTAAATATTAAAAAATTATAGTAAAAATTGCAGATCGATCTATCCCAAATTATTTCTAAAAATTTTAAAAACAACTAAAGCATTAGGACCAAAATTATAATTAAAGCTATGTGCAGAATTAAGTTTTAATGACTTTTAAATAGAGTTAATTTTTTATCAAATGCTCTTCTGCATTTGTAATGTAAAGTATGTAAGTAAAAATGTATGATGTAAGTAAAAATATTTATATTGCAGAGCTGTTTCTAGATCAAAAAGCCTATAACTTAAATTATGATGAGGAGAATGTGAGGTTATTTTAGAGTTAAGATTGCTCATTTAATAGATTGCTAACGCACGATCAAGAAGTCGGTGATTCAAATACTTCTTTGGGCAAGGCATATTTCTTTCTCGAGAACTAAACAAGAGTTGTTGTTGTTGAGACCCAGACCGTCCGACCTACCAGAAAGGTGTACGGTAACTGTTTGGACGGCCGGGAAGAGCCACTCAATGTAGACCGGAACACAGTGGGGGAGGCATCCACAGGGACCGTATCCACCTTCCCCTACCACCAACCTCTCGGACGAACCTACGGACCCACATGTTTAACGTGATCGTACTCCACGTGAACACGGCGGCAGTTTTAGTAGCGGAGGGAATCGAATCCGTACCTACCGAGTGCAATTCCCGCGTGCAGACCACTGGGCTACCGCGCCAAACTAAACAAGAGTGTTATACCAAAATACTTCTTGAAAACACTGGGAGTTTGTTGATGATAAATCCTTTGATTTTTAATTTGTGAAAATATATCTTTATATAATAGGGAAAATATATCTTTGTAATCGAGATGTCTATATGAAATTAATTCTAACCAGCATCGGCACCTACAGAATTTATCCGGAGGGATTCAAGGATAAAACTAACAACATCGACTAGTTTGATGTCTGTCTTTGTGATTTTGAAGTGCCCCCTTGTCTTCCCTTATGGGCGTCCATGCTAACTAGTAATACTTATTAAGTACTATTTACTCTGAACTAGAAATGAGATTATGCTCATATATCATATATCTTTATATAAAATGCACTGAGAAGTTATGATGTAAAATCTAGCTGACATTTTCAAGGAATGTAAACTCTTATTATATTTTATTATGAACGTTAAATTTTATCATACGACACGTCTTTATCTCATTATCTAAACTCCCATTTTTCTTCCCTAGCCACCCAATCTTGCGAGTCTCCAACCGTCGCCAAGTTCTACCTCGAAGGGAAAACATACGAGGATACCGAAAATAACTCTAAAACTATCCGCAAAGTACTCCAAATGCTTTTTAAAGTGTTAGAATGATATTGAAAGTCTTTTGCAATATCACAAACACCAAAAATAATGCAAAACTTCTAATTATACAGCATTAAAAGCAGTGAAATTAATAGCCAAATGAAATGCACCACGCTAAAATCTAGCAAAATTACTTTTTAACTATATTTGTAAGATATATAATGAAGACAAATCTTATCCATGAAAAGAGTAAAGCCCTCCTTTTAGATGCTCTTACTTGCAGCCGTAAGTACAACAGTACATAACCATTATTTTACCATTTATATTTCTCAAGGTCTGAATCGCCATTGAAATGTATAGTCGTCACAGTGGGGAGAAAACGCTTTCTCGGGAAATTCGTCCGAACGACACCTGCCTTTATCTTTGACGACGATTGCAACCCTTAAGCTCGCTCTCTCCATATATACTACCTCGATGGTATTAACATGCATTGTGCATGTGCATGAATAGTGTAATAGATGAAAAGATTCAGACCGAAAAAACTGCACATGTAGCTAGGCCTTTCCTGCCTCCCATAAATTTTTTAGTACATGAAAAAGAATTATAAATGAAAATGAATGATAAATTAGTAAAATTGAAAAGTGTTTCCGAAACCATTTACGTTTTCAAGGGTCAAACCTGGTTCAGTAATTCTGAAATTCTACGTTTCTGTGTGCATAACTGTACATTATATTACAGAAATTATGCACATTATATATATATATATGATGCAGAAATTTTATGCTTTCCTCAATAAAGCGCCCTTTTCTTTCATAATTACTATTCCAAATTCCTCTTTCATGTCCAGCACGTATTGCAGCTATATTAAATTCTATTCCACGCCACTAATATTAACAAAGTCCGCCAGCACTTCCTCTTTTCTTCGACCGTACCAAATATGGTCATTAATCTTAACCTTTGCGTAAACTTTCTCATATGAAACTGCTTTCCCCATCACATTTTTAAAGCATAAAGAACCCGAAGGCAGCACCTTTCCCATACCGCCATATTCCTACCCTCTGCTGTAACTGTACATTGTGTGAACCAGCGTAGACTGCATTGAGATTTCTTGAGAGCTAGCTGGTCAACGATCAGGAGTTCGGCCGGCCTATGTAACTATATCTGTTTCGAGTGTCATATAATAAAGTAGATTTTTGGTAACGTGAAATATCGCTTCCCTGGACTATTGTAGGCTATATTACAGACACACACACACACACACACACATATATATATATATAAATTTGGCTGTCTGTATGTATGTTTGTCTGTTTGAATATTTGCTCGTAATTTCACTCATTTAGCAAGTGCTATGAATCTTTTCGTTGGACCTGCCCTTTCCTCTTCGGTATTTTGCTGTTCATTCATAGTATCCTACTACTCGTTCCTTTTCCCATGATTTTTACCTCTTTTTGTCCTTTCACTATTGGCAACCTTCTTATCCTTTTCACGTTTGTTGTTTTACTTCTAACAGCAGTTGATGATATTGCTTTGACGAGGTTGCGCTTCTTAATTGCCTTGACGAAGAAGGATATTTTGCCTTCGAAACAGGTTAACACTGTTAATTTCGCTTTGGATGTTGCTTTAAACGAAGTTTTATTAGCTTTATTGCATTAACAGAGGTTTGAGATGTGATCTTCAACATATAATTGTTATTAAATAATGTGACTATGATGGTATTTTCTTTTTCAACACTTTACAACATAGTTAAAAGGTGCTTATGACTATGTTCATTCTGTCTGTCTGTCCGTTCGTACGATAACTACCGTAAAAATAACTTTATCAAAATGAAATTTTAGTATGTTGTTGAGGCGGTCTGTGGGACATATGGGAATGTAAATGAATAATATCACCCAATTAGTTTTGGATTGAAACCGGGTTGAAAAAATGAAATACCCTATGGGGCCCAATTCTTCAAACATTTTTTAAGCGAATTTAAAATTCACAAATTGCTTCGAAAATTTCAGGAAATATGCAAATTATCCCATAAAATATATAAAAAGAATTTCAGCAAAATATGTTCGATAGTTTTTAAAAAAAATTAAAATAATAATTGCAGCCATATAATATGAAGAGATCACGTGACCCACTTCAAAATAAAATATGGCATTCATCTTGTGTCAAAATCGTGATTTTTATAGATCTTTTTAATTTATATTTAATATTGCATCCGTCTTAAAACTTTCTTTTTTTTTTTTGTGTGTGTATGCATCTATATACTGCGCCAACGCAATTACAATATTTTTGAGTTTAACCCCTTGCCTGTGCCGCCCGAATCCAGTTTGGGCAACCCTTCTGCGCCAAATTTGGAATGCCCGAACTGACTTCGGGCAAGCGAAAAATGAGTGTTTCTATTCCGTTGATCCCGATTTGAGTTCGTTTTGCCTTTCCAAATGCTTTACAATATAGTTCATTGTTTTTCCAACAGATGGCGATACTTGTCCGCATTTTTTTTGGAAGTAGGCGGGATCAGTAGCTTGATTAAGCGGGATATAAACCGAGTTTATTGTAAAGAGTGTGAAAAAATTTTCCATTTTTGACCCACTTTCCTGAAATATCCTCCACAGGCAAGGGGTTAAATGATCCACAAACTTTGATTATGTCTACAACGAAACCTAATTTTCACGTATGGAGAATGTAAACGCATCAAGCTGTAAGATGAGTTGCATAAGAATTGTGGAATTTCTTTAACGCAAAATTATTTAGTTCTGGAGTCTGCAATATGAATGAAACATTCATTGATGTTACATAGAGAAGCAGATGATTCTATAGTATTGCCTTTTTCGATGAAGTTTTAAGCATGGAGTTAGAAAATACTTTTACCTCCATGGTTTTAAGTTTTTAAGTAAAATAAATTATTGTAGTATTGTGACAATTTTAAATATATCACAGCTGAATGAAAGGAATGGAATAAAAGTTTATGAATGAAATACACTCTAAGACAAAAAAAATCGACGCACCCTGCAAAATAATCCGATAGTATTGAAACTGTACATGCAAACACCTGTCGACCGAATATGGAAATGATCAACAATTCGCAACCAATGAATGAATAGTCGGAACTTTAGTGCATTGAAATTGATCACTATGGTGGTGTATATAAGGAGCGAACCTCGCTTTCAGGATAAAAACGTGCAGTGGATTTCGATTGCGTTTACGTACGTTGATTGTAACAATGCCTCGCTGGCTAATTCGCGGCCGCTACGAGCATATGAAGGAGTTTGAAAGAGGGCTTACGGTAATACTGCATGAGGCTGGGTGGGCACACCAACGAATCGCTCGGCATTTGGGTAGGAGCGATGCAGCAATTAAATGATATTAGCAGCAATGGGCCCGGAACGGCAGATTTCAGCTGCAAGCGGGCAGCGGACGTATAGAGCGACGATAGAACGGGAAGATAGAGCGATTGTCAGAGCAGCTCTGACAGCACGAGATTCGTCGTTATCAACCATCCAACGTGTGACAAGCAAGGAAGTGACCATCCGGACCATTAATAGAAGACTACGGGAGCGGAATCTATACTCGCGACGTCTATTACGCCGCCTACCACTGACCAGTATGCACCGTCAACAGCGATTGCAGGGGTGCCGGGCCCGATCAAAGTGGAATTGTTCGGATTGGGAACGAATTGTCTTCAGTGATAAGATCCGTTTCGAACTGAGTCTCGACGACCAGCGCAGACGTGTCTGGAGACAGTTCGGGCATCGCCAGGATCCTGCTCTTACTCTCACACGCCACACGGCCCGACAACAGGGAGTTATGGTCTGGGGTGCCATTTCGTTTGATAGCCGGACGCCTTTGATAGTCCTTCGTGGCACCATCACAGCATAGCGGTACGTTGCCGACATTATACGACCCGTTGTATTGCCATTTCTTTCGCGACACCCTGGGATAACTTTTCAGGAAGATAATGCCAGGCCACACACGGCACTCCTCTCTATTAATTGTCTGTGTGCTTACGACACACTTCCTTGGCCAGCCAGACCCCCCAGATCTCTTGCCTTTTGAGCACATTTGGGCTGAGATGGGGCGTCCTGCGACCATCCCAGAATGTAGACGAATTAGCTCGTCAATTGGAGGCCATTTGGAACGACATCCCTCAGAACACCATTCGGCAACTTTATGCATCAATGCCACGTCGGGTAACAGCTTGTATCAAGGCCAGAGTTGGAACAACGCCATTTGACGTGCTCACTTTGTGTAGATCTTTCAGTGCAATAAATCATCCAATTTTTCTGAAATTCTAATCATTCATTTTTCTGTACACCCACATTACACGTACCAAATTTTGTCTCATTTTGATAATTCTTTCTTAGTGCGTCAATTTTTTTTGTCTTAGAGTGTATTTACTGCTTTTATACAGAGAGCCAGGCGATTTATATTTCGATGACGTTATTTGAATAAAGTTCATTTGTTTTCGATGAAGTTTTCAAGTACAATAAATTATTGTAGTATTGTGATAATTTAAAAATATCATCGCTGAATATATCGCATTTTAGAGATGTTTAAATAAAACTGCATTGCAGTTGGAAAGTGTTTCATAATAAATGCTTTATGCATGATTGATCTTTCTTGTTTTTATTTACATTTGAAATTCAAAACATACTTCAGTTAAAGTGTTTTCTAAATGTTTTTAAATCTTCATGAACTTGTGAAATGCGGATATCTAAATATTGTGCCAATATTGTTTTATAATATGTTTTTATCGAAAAATTCTGTTTCGCCTCCATTTAAAAAAAAAAGTAGATCGCGGATGGATGTTTTACTTGAAAAGTAAATCTTGCGTAAAAATTTGTGGGCGCCTAATTTGCTCCATTTTAACATTTCAGGTTTCATTTTGTGCCAGATAAAATGACTGAGTGAAATTAAAATTAGATTTTAATCCTTTGAAAAATGCATGGATCATTTGATTTAAAAGTTCCAGAATCCCCAATAATTTATCAAGCCGGCGCTTATGAAGAGAATATAAGGCGATTCAAACGAATTTCGAATGTGGCTGGAGAGATATAGATGATAGCCATAGCATGCTTAGTAAGATTCAGAATTGATCTCCGGTTCCGGCTGATTGTTGTTTTGTACTCAGATTAAGTCTACTAATATACACGTTCCCTAATCATGATGGTTGGGAAGTGTGTTTTAGATAATAAGTTAATCTGACAGAATTTTAAATTGTTATAAAATGATCAGAAATCTTCAATATCATCTTCGAAATATTTCCTAAAATCAAGTAAATTTTACACTCTAAAAATGCAGTCATGCAAAACTATTGTATACATTTAAGATTATTTCCAAAAATGGAAGGATGATTACTGGTATAAACAACTGTCAAGCCCGTCCGGAATAAATAGAAACCATTCCAACCGCAATTCTTTAGAATTGATTTATCGTTCAAACAGTATTTTTTGTTTAGTCTGTGATGAGTAATTGAGTATATTCTTTGTTCCAATTATTCAAATGATTTAACGAGATTACTAAGAAGCGATCCGTGATTCCGAGAAAACTAACCACACAAAATACGGTTTTAACGTAACTGTAAAAGGCAACGACCGCCAATTATGGGGAATTCTATTTCTCATTTAACAAAAGAGCCGTTTGTGTTTCTGGAGAAAGGATTGTTTTTAAAATGGTTGAATGAAACAACTATTGAAGATAAACATTATCTTGAAGCTCCGCCGCAAGCAGCGGTAAATCTTTTGCCTAGATCTGCAGTTTTTGAGTCCAACACATATTTCGAAGACTTTGAAAAATATGGCAGTCTGTAAATGTATGCGATGTGTCACTGTGTGTGTTTTTGTCTCTGAGGTGTCACGGTAATTTAAGGACGAAATGCATGTATCACCATGAAACTGGATAAAATCCTTTGTAATTCGCTTGCTTACAACCTAAATTATTCGAAACTGGATATAATTTTTGTCATTTTTATTTTTCCGAATCGTACTAAAATCTAATCCGCACCAGAACACGCACAAGTGATTTATTTGCCTACCTACTTTTGTGAAATTTTGTTTAATACTAATTGAGATAGAGTGAATACATACATTGCACACACAAACGCGCGCACACACACACACACAGAGAGAGAGGGATGAGTTATGTTAAAAATGGTAGATTCGTATTCTATCTATAGGTTCCGAGGTGTGGTGTAGATTCGTCGAAAACTCAAGTTCCGAATTTCGACACTATTCCAATACTTTTACCATACATTACCATGTATTCTAGGAAAAGTAAAATGAATGAAGTATTTAATCAGGGCCGATCCTAGCAGGTGTGCAGCGCGTGCACCGCACGCGGGCGGCCAAAACAAGGGGCGGCCGCAGGCCGCTTATAGTTTCTATCAATCCAGCAAAAATTTTTTAAACTTATAATAAATCGAATAAATATGCTGAATTTTAAATAGTTATTGAAAAATCAAAATAAGTCCCATAGTTTAAGAAAAATAGAATGTTAGTGCACAGTGTTTTGGTCCATTGTCCATTAATGTCTACTCTTTACACACATCCTTCATTTGATAGCAAAATTCGTGGCAGAGCCAGCAATACGGCATAGAAAAGGATACCAAATTTTAAATTTCTATCTAAAAAAATAACCAAAGGGCATATTTTTGAGACGGCTAAGGATGTTTCGTTCCACTGTGTGGCAGCTTATTTATGTATACCACGGTCGGCACGCGGCTCGCAGATCAATGGTCAAAAGAAACTTTATTTTAGCGGTCTCCTTTGTAGATTAGAACTGAATTATTTCGGTAAAGTTAACCCTTTCGCGACGGCGGCATTCCGGAACTGCGGCGGCCCAAAGGACGGAGCGCTTCTTTTTCGAACTGTTTCCAGGAGACGGCAATTTTATTGCGCTAAGCCTAACTCTCCCAAAATATTCACTAAAAATCACCCGTTCAACACAGCATTCTACTATTTTCAGGAATAAAGGACATTCTTATTTTCTGTTTGAAGTATATTTTTCTTTCAAATTTTCTTTTATCAAAATATTAAAAATTTTAGCGTATTAAAAATGATAACTTACCTTCAATAAAATAGTTATCAGTTAATCAGGAGTGTATATAGATTTAAATCAGTTATCAGGAGTGTATACAGATTTAAATTTTGAAACTAATGCATCTAAAATGGGTTTCAATTTATCTAGCTTTTGGGCATTACTATCAAGAGTAAAATGAAGGTAACGTAATATTCTTGGCCTAACATTTTATCAAAAAAAAATATTGATTTATTGGTAGAACATGGTCCCAAACAAGTAGCAAATTTTAAATTTCAGGTCGATGAGAGTGGCAGAAAATGTAGCCGTTCATATTATAACAGAACTTTAGTGAACGGGGAGAAAATAAATCGCGCGTGGCTCTGCTATTCCATAAAACTAAATCGTATTTTTTGTTTTGCATGTAAATTGTTTGGTAAAGATAGTTCAACACAACTTGTAAGTACTGGCTTTTCTGAGCGGCGTCATTGTTCGGATTACCTTAATAAGTATGAAAATACTCTAAAACACGTAAACTCTATAAGATCGTGGTGCGAAATAAAGACGAGGCTGGAAAAAAATTGTACAATTGACGCGGAACAACAAAATAAACAATCGAGAGAAAAAGCGATGGCGCGCCATCATTGAAAGAATGATTGCTGTAGTACAATTTTTAGCCAGTCAAAATTTAGCATTCAGAGGAACTAGTACGAAGTTGTATCATAGAGATAATGGTAATTTTTTAAAGGCAGTGGAGATGTTGGCCAAATTTGATCCAGTTATTTTGGAACACCTTAATAATGTCAGTAAATACAAAGATATCAAAACACGTATTCCACACTACTTAGGGTAGCAATTTCAAAATGAAATAATTAATATTTTAGCCGAATCTATTCGTAATGAGATAACACGCATTGTCAAAAAAGCCAAATATTACACTATAATTTTCGACTCTACACCTGATATTAGCCACACAGAACAAATAACGATTGTAATTAGATGTGTGAACACTACTGATGGTAAGGTAGATATTTTAGAATTTTTTCTAGGATATTTTCCAGTAACTAATACCACTGGAGAAGGTCTGTGCAATTTTCTATTAGAGAAGCTATTACCTAGTATGCAGCTCGAAGTTAAAGGTATACGGGGTCAGGGCTACGACAATGGATGGAACATGAAGGGGGAAATATAGGGCTTCAGAAACGGATTCTCGATATCAATCCTAGAGCATTATACGTGCCGTGTGCGGCTCATACATTAAATCTCGTCGTTAATGACGCTGCCAGCTCCAGTGGTGGAATTTCTGGTTTTTAACGCTTTACAACCAGAAATAAGTTGAAAAGTGTTTATGACTTTGTTCATTCTGTCTGTCTGTCTGTCTGTCTGCCCGTTAGCACGATAACTGCCGTAAAAATGACTTAATCAAAAAGAAATTTTAGTATGTTGTTCAGACGGTCTGATTTCCTGAAGGCCCAGGCCACTCGCCTAGCCCTAAGTCTGTAGGACCTATGCGAATATAAATGAATAATATCACCCGATTAGTTTTGGATTGAACCCGGGTTGAAAAAATGAAATACATTGAGCCCTATGGGACCTAATTTTTCAAACATTTTTTAAGCGGATTTAAAATCCACAAATTGCATCGAAAATTTTAAGTAATATTCAAATTGTTCCATAAAATATATAAAAAAAAATTCAGCGAAATATATTCAGAATTTTTTTTTAAATAAAAATTAAAATAATAATGATACCACCTCTTATATGAAGCGATTACGTGACCATAATATGAAAAGGTCACGTGACCCATTTCAAAATGATATATGGCATCCATCTTGTGTCAAAATCGTGATTTTTAATGTACTTTTTAATTCATATTGAGTGTTGTATCCGTCTTAAAACCACTTTATTTTTGCCTAAATTCTGTGCATCTACATACTGAAACAACGCAATGACAATATATTTGAGTTTAAATGATCATCCAAATTTGATTATTTCTACAACGAAGCCTATTTTTCACCTATGTAAAATGTAAACAGCAAAATATGTAGAATGAGTTGTATTAGAATTGCTGTATTTCTTTAACACAAAATCATTTAGTTCATGGAGTCTGCATAGCTGATATGAATGAAATATTCATTGATTTTACAAATAGCAGGACGATTTTTTTCGATGAAGTTTTACGAATAGAGTTCAATTACTTGTAGCTCCATGGTCTTAATTTTTAAATAAAATAAATTATTATAGTATTCTGATGAATGACATGAATGGGAAATTATTTATGAATGAAATGCTGCTTTTTTAGAGAGAGCTAGGCGTGTTATTTTTTCTATGACGTCATTTGAATGAATTTCATTTGTTTTCGATGAAGTTTTCAAATATAATAAATTATCGTAGTATTATGATAATTCTAAAATTATTACCGAGGAATGTATCACATTTTAGATATGTTTAAACCAGGCAATTTATATTTCAATGCCGTCATTTGAATGAAGTTCATTTTTTTCGATGAAGGTTTAAGTTTTCAAATATGATAAATTAATGTAGCGTTGTGATAAGTTTTAAAATATTACCGAGGAATGCATTGCATTTTAGACACGTTTAAATAAAATTGCATTGAAGTTGGAAAGTGTTTCGTAATCAATGCTTTAAGCATGATTGATCTCTCTTGTTAACACTTTATAACATAGTTGTAAAGTGTTTATAACTTAGTTGATTCTGTCTGTCCGTTAGCACGATAACTGCCTTAAAAATGACTTTACCAAAATGAAATTTTAGTATGTGATTTAGACGATCTGTGGGACATATGGGAATACAAATAAATAATTTTACCCAATTATTTTTTGGATTGAACCCAGGTTGAAAAAATAAAATACATTGAACACTATGGGAGCTCATTTTTCAAACATTTTTAAGCGAATTTAAAATTCACAAATTGCTTCGAAAATTTTAGGAAATATTCAAATTATCTCATAAAATATATAAAGAAAATTTCAGCAAAATATGTTCATTAGTTTTTTAAATAAAAATTAAAATAATAATTGCATCCATATTATATGAAGAGATCACGTGACCCATTTTCAAAATAAAATATGGCATCCATTTTGTGTCAAAATCGTGATTTTTAAATTTTTTTTTATTTATATTTAGTATTGCATCCGTCCTAAAATCACTTCATTTTTTACTTTTTTACTGTGCATCTATATACTGCGGCCAACGCAATTACAATTTTTTTTTGTAGTTTAAATGATCATCAAACTTTGATCATTTCTACAACGAAGCCTAGTTTTCATGTATTGTGAATGTAAACATATCAAGCTGTAAGATGAGTTGTATAAGATTTGCTGAATTTCTTTAACCAAAACTATTTAGCTCTGGAATCTGCAATATAGCTGATATGAATGAAACATTCATTGATTTTACATAGAGAAGCAGACGATCCCATATTATTGCTTTTTTGATGAAGTTTTAAGCGTGGAGTTAGAAAGTAATTTTAACCTTCATAGATTTACGTTTTAAGTTATATAAATTATTATAGTATTGTGATAATTTTAAAAATATCGCCGCTGAATGAAAGGAATGAAAAAAGTTTATGAATGAAATATTCAATGCTTTTATATAGAGAGCTAGGCGATTTATATTTCGTGACATTATTTGAATAAAGTGCATTTGTTTTCGATGAAGTTTTCAAATATAATAAATTATTGTAGTAATGTGATAATTTTAAAAATATCACCGGTGAATGTATGGATTTTCAGAAATGTTTAGATAAAATTGCATTTCAGTTGGAAAGTGTTTCATAATCAATGCTTTTTGCATGAGTGATCTTCCTTGTTTTGATATGGTACAAGAGGTATATAATTACTTTTCTGCGTCCCCATATCGATGGGATTTACTAAAAAAACACGTGAAAAGTCTAACTTTAAAACCGTTAAGTGAAACAAGGTGGGAAAGTCGTATCATTGCTATTAGATCTCTAAAACAAGACCTAAACAACACCGCATTAAATGCCTTAATTGAAGATACCACCAGAGACACGAAAACAAAAATGGGTGCTGAATCAATAATTAAAAGTCTTGAAACATATAGATTTTTGTGTTCAATTTTAATTTGGCATGATTTATTATCAAGAATTGATGTATTAAGTAAAATGCTTCAAAATTCTAAATTAAATATCGCGGAATGCATTGAAGACTTAGATAATCTTAAAAAATATTTAGTTTCCCAAAGATCGGACGATAATTTTAAAATATTTGTCGATTCAGCAACAGTACCTGCTAGAGATTTAGGTATTGATCCCGAATTTCCCATCTCGAAGCTCAGGAAAAAGGTCCGTTTATTTGATTATGAGGGCAGTGATGAACCAGTTTCAAATCCCTTCCAGCAATTCAAGACTGCTTTCTATTTTGCAATTCTTGATCACGCGATCTCTTCGGTAAATGAAAGATTTACCTTATTATCTGAGTGCCATTCAATATTCTGCTTTCTGTATGAGTTTCACAACATTTCTAATGATGATCTCATGAAAGCCTGCATGGACTTAGATATTAAGTTACAGGTACAGGACGAAGGAAGTATTGTGAAAGATATAGACGGTATACAACTCTTTAATGAAATAACTTCATTCAAAGATATTTTTTCCAGGTAAAAAACAGCCAATTGAGGTATTGGAAATTATAGTCAAAAATGATCTCATTCCCTGTTTTCCAAATTTTGCTCTAGCAATAAGAATTTTTTAACCTTACCTGTTTTTGTGGCTTCAGGTGAAAGAAGTTTCAGTAAATTAAAAATTATTAAAAATTACTTGAGAAATAATATGACACAAGAAAGACTTTCAGATTTGGCCATTATCTCTATTGAATCCCAAATCTCTGAAAAAATTGATTTCACCGAAATTATTGATAAATTTACTTCTCAGAAAGCCAGAAAAGTTATTTTATAGTTAATTATTAGGTAGTCTTTGTAGAAGGACTGATTTATATACTTTTCGTTTCACGAGATTTATGTTTTAGTATTTTTTTTTATTAGATTATATTTTCTGAGTAAATACTGTTGTTTTGCATTTCTAATTATAAAATGTCTATTTTTATTTCAAAGGTAATATTTTTTTTGTTTATTATTTTGTAAAAGTATTTTGTCGCTATTATAACCTATTAGCTGGCCAAAAGATAAAGTTTTACACTTCAAATTTTATTTGCATTTTTATTAATGTTTTACTTTTTACTCTTATATAGGTAGATGAGTTTATAACGTCAACGTTAAGTATTAGTCAAAATATGAAAAATTCTCTAGAGGGGCGGCGCATTATGTCTTTGCACGCGGGCGGCCGACACCCTAGGATCGGCCCTGTATTTAATATAACTCATTTATGAGTTTATATTTTAATAATTATTTAATAATTATTTGCAGTTGTTAAATGCAATCTACTCTTTTTAATATATTTCATAAAATGCTAATTGCAAACATAAAATAATGCAGTTTTTGTTCTTAATCAAAGAACTCGCAAGTGGAAACTTACGTAAAATTAGGGTTAAGGTGAAAAATTATTTTATTTTGTAACTGAAAATATCGCTATTCTTAAATTATTTACATTTTTATTACTTTCCCTACAATAAATTGTAACGTAAAGGGAAAGTATTGGAATAGGGTCGAAAATTGGAACTCGAATTTTTCGACGGATCTACACGTTATGCCTACACGTTATGCCTACACGTTATGCCTACGATGGATCTACACGTTATAAAAATTTTCATGTCTTCTCCAGCCCCAAAAAGAAAATTTTGGCAGTCCGGACTTCCCCTGGAGCCTGGGTCCCTCCACTCTAATGGTGTCCCACACTCCTTATGGGCGGTCCTGCGGTAGGTGCATTTATTTTTGAGTTATCGTATCCACATAAACACACACACACACACGGGCATAGTTCCAAAAGTGTTCGAAATGGATACAAGAGAGCTTTAAACGTGCTTTATTCGTTGAAACCTCTAAGACTTTAGGGAAAACAATACTTTCTTTAAACAATAATATAGGTAAGTAACAATTTCATTGAGCCATCAATACACAAGACACACACACATAAACACACACGGAAAATTATTTAAAATTACGTTGGATTTGCAGTTTTACTTGAATTTTCGTTTTAATTTGACGACTGGGCGTATTTTTAAGGACGACATTGCAAAAATGTGAAAACTGAAATACCTCGAAAACGGCGAGTTCTATAATAATAGTTGTTGGTCTTATTCTTTTCGCTTTCAAAAATGACGTATTAACCAAGCATTTAACTGATACAATTGAGCATAAATAGTATCTCTGTTTCAAGTTCTGATGCATTTTGCAGGTTCTTTTTTTTCTTCTAATCGACACCAGGGTAAACCACAAGTGACTTACTTACCTATAAAATTTTGTGAAATTCGTTCCATAAGTTTTTGAGCTAGAGTGGATGCAGATTAATAAGATTATTCAAATAAAAGAAAGTAAGAAAGAAAGTAAATAAGATTATTCAAAGTCACTGTTTTCAGTTGACGCAATAATTTTCTAGCATATTTTCGTAACCGTTTCGTATTTTCCCACCAGAATAAGAGAGCCCTTATAGACAAATCGGTAAGAGCTCTTGCATGCGGTACAGCAGGTGGCATTCGAGTAGAATGGGGGGCGGGTTCGAATCTTAGAGCAGGAATAAGAAGTGTCGCTCCTCTAAGAAGTATCTCTCCCTTCGTATCTCTCCTCTAAGGTTCGAATAGACCGAGAAAGACGCTGTTCAATATTTACCGTCCGGACACTCGCATGTAGACAGCTCGAGACATAGGCTAAAATATCTATCTCATCATTTTCTGTTGGTACTCGTTGTATTCCTGTGCCATATCGACGATGAAACGGCTCTGTTGATTGCAGTCGACATACCAGCCGCAGAATAAAATCTCTAGAAGTACGCTGGTTGTAGGGGAAACGACGACAGTATTTCTCTATTGTATAACGAAGAGATCGGTTGCATTCGGCATAAATGAAAATCCTTTCACAGAATTCGGCATTACTGAACAACAGCATAATTTAAACTCTAATTATGTAGCAGAGTCACTTGAATGCTTAAATACAAACTATGAATCGACATAATGATGAAGTAAGAGCTTTACTGAAATATCTACATACAATAAATTTGAATAATTGGAAAAATTTTTAGTAACTATTTACAACCGAATTTGATTTGTAGATGCCCCCTTATTCCCCAATGAAAATTCTAATCAATGATAACTATGACAAATTGGATCATATTACAGTCAAATTTTATTCCAGTTTTATTAAATACGGTATTGGTAATATTTTTGTAATTTAATTTTTTTCGATAGGAGAGCTATATAAAAGGTTATTTTTCTTATTTATACAAAAATATTGCACATCTTTTAAATTACTATTTCATTACTTCCTACCTTGTTTAAAGCATTTTTGCAATTGGAACTATGGGGTCTACAACCAACGGTTCAAAAAATCCCACACTGTTCATTTTTTGTGAGACACCCTGTATATTACCATGCATTTGTAGGGAAAGTAAAAATAATTATAATTATTTGATCATTGTCTTTCAAGCAAACAGTCCACAATATCACAATAATCGAGTAACCTAATATAGGTTAAAAGCAATTTATGTTGGCATGTTTAATGCTGTTTGTTGAGTCATTCAAATCGCTTTTAACCAATTACGGCACTCGCGATCGCACATTCAAGTTTAAGAACAAAGCCTGGAGT
Organism: Amaurobius ferox; assembly: GCA_951213105.1. Lineage (NCBI taxonomy): Eukaryota > Metazoa > Arthropoda > Arachnida > Araneae > Amaurobiidae > Amaurobius > Amaurobius ferox. Next base: position 100,972,465 of record OX578137.1, read on the forward strand.
CCTCTGATTCCGTTATTCACGTAACAAAAAGTATCAAAATGAGTCACGAACGGTTCTATTTTACCGCATCTTTTCAATCGAAAAATCCGTTCCCAACATGCGATGTTAATTGTTTTTCCACACTCGATTGCCATTGTATAAGCCCCATAAATTGGATCAGCAAAAAGCATAGGAAAACCTTTTTCTAACTTTTCTGGCGCGAATTGCTCATTTGTAGCGCGCGTGGCGGAGGGTGCGCTTCATTAATTCTGAGATCTGCGCTCTGATTAGCAATAGTGTCGAGGATGCCGATTTGCTCTTCGTGCGTGTTTTATTCCTCTCTTCTGCTCAGCCAAATTGAAATGAAACTATCTAACTAATTGTTGAAGAAGATTCAGTTATTTGGGAGTATTTTACGCTTCAATAAATGCGTGTGACCAAACATTTGAACTGCTGTACAGCTCAAACTGCTGCTAAAGTAATAAAACTTGAATAGCTTCGTTAAAACCAGCATAACAACACAAAAATAATAAAAAGTTTTGTCCACCATGATAGACACAATATAAGACGAATCTTCACAAGTGTATCCATCAGATAGTAGATCTGATGATGACACCATCTTAAACACCTGATGGCTTTTGCACAGTTCTGTCGTGCTCTGGCGTGATATTTGTCGTCTCGTTTGACCAAATCGTTAGCTACAATCGTTTAGAAATTGAAATAGTTCGTTGGTAACAGCATACGGCATAAACAGGTAAGCTACACCTTTAATGAGTTAGTTCTCCCTTTACAAATGTAGAAATGTCGTCATTCTTGAGCAGTTCGTCGTCCACTTTAGATTGTAGTCACAAATGAAACACACCTTATATTTCAGATCTCCAGATCGCACAGTATAGTGAAATTTCTCACACGCAGAATTATTTGTACCGAATGTGTATCTGAACTATCAACAAAGATCTTGATTCGAGAGGATTCCTACAAATTTTTCCTCTATCACGAATAGTATCTTTGATCAATACGACAAATGCAAATGCCGCCTTCAAGTACTTTCTCTTTTTCATCGCTAAGTTCTAAAAATTGTTACCAGGGGTAATTAGTCTCATGAGAAAGTTGGAGACGATTATTTGCAACTAATTTATATGAAGCATATCTCCCTTTAAAATGTGTTTCTAATGCAACATAAACTGTATGAACGGCTATAACCAGCCCTATCTTGTACAGAACCTGTCTTGTACAGCCTTTTATAGGAGCGACTGGTTGAAACAGGAGAAAAGACATTTAGTTCGCATGCTTCTGTTCCCGATTGAGCTGGAAACGTAGTTTTTAATTTTAAAGATAATTTTAATGGTTTTTTTCTTCTATAAATAATCTATTTAATCATAAACTCTGGCAGCTACATTAACAATATGTATTATAAGTATTACTTAAAATTTATCGCGGGAAATACTTATGTAGTGTAGTTACACTCTGCTTGCCAAAATAGTTACTTTATCCAAAAATTCCAAAACACTATTTTTCTCTCATAAGGGAAATTTTGATGGAATTAATTTTTGAAATTACATCAGTGTGGTCTAAGATACGTCTACTAAGCAATTTGTTTGAATAGTGATTTAAAATATTTTGTCAAAATTCGTGTTGTTCCGCACGGACTATTGATGAAGTGAGCCGAAAAAGCGATTCACACTAAACATTGAGACTTTTGAAGATTTTTTATTGTGAAACCATATATGGTGATGCTTAATGCTTCTGACGTGTTAAACGCATAGTTGCAAACAAAGAGATATAAAGAGACTGTTCAAATTTTTACGATATAATTGTAACTCATTGTACAAATTTTGCGTTATTAATCAAGACAGAACACTAAACCACAAGACATAATACTAAATCAGAGAGAAACAGTTTGAAAGTTTTTGGGTCGGTAGAAGGATTCCCTGATTTAAACCCCATTGGTTTGACCTAATTTAAACCATGTCTTTTTTTTTAGCTAAACCATTTTTTTAAAGCATTGTTTTTCGTTTATTTTGTTTTTTAAACCTGTTTCTTTTCAAACCTACCCTAGTTAATAGGAAATAAATAATATTTTAAAATTGGCAACATGCAGATCATAATGGAAACGTTTCCCGTATTTGAGAAACATGCGGCTACCTATATTCACTGCAAACTAAAAAGGGTACAGTTTTTGGTATAATGTCTATATAACACATTATCTCAAAAGTAAAATCACCCTTATATATGTAAAAATTGCTCTTATATATTAAAAATTAATCTTATATTATTAGACCATTTTCTTGTAAACCATCACCATTTACTACTGAAGTGACGAACCAAGTAAAAACCAAGTAAATTTCGAAGACTTCAGTATTTACAAAAAGGAAAAGCACAACTGATATCCTGTAACAATTCCCTGCTTTCAGATGCAGCTTTCTTTTTTACCACCAACGGTGATACCTTGTCTTCTAAAGTTCCAGGAATATTGTGGCGGAATAAGAGGCTATACGCTTAAGGCTTAAGCCCATCCACCTGCAGATGTCCCGTAATTTAACATTATAGTAAATCCTTGTCGTTATAGAGCTTCTCGGGCAAAAGCTTAAACTTGACCTCGAATCAACTAAACGTAAACAATTCCCGTAAAGAGACCATTAAAAACATAATAAAGATTAAACAAAGAAAAAAACCTACGGATTTCACATAATAGTGCCATCAAGTACAGAATCACGTAATTCTAGAAGGGGTGAGCGACAGAAAGACGTCCATATTTCATGCTAGAAAGAGCTCTTAGCAGTCGGCCTGCGACTTTGACCTCTGAGTGATGGCCGTCTCAGTGGTTCACTATCTCGAAGAGGAACGTGGGTGAGCATACAAATATGGACTTACAGAGTCGGATTCCCGCAGTCAGCTTTACTGGGGATAGTATGTATCTCTGGGGGTAATGCATGCGTTGTTTTCGTATTGATATAAATTTAATAAAGAGAACGTGATGCATTTTTGTTTTCAGAAGACGAGGTCAAAGACGGGACAACGTAGCGAATAAAAAGAAATAGTTATTGTGGATGTTTTCCAAAACACCAAGCTTCACGGGTGTATTTTCCAATTTCATGCAGTAGATGCATGGATATTTTCTCTAAAAGGCACTGGTACTGATATTTAATTTTAAGATTAAAATGTTTTAAAAATTTCAAGGGTTTTGTTTAGTTTATGTTCAGATGTTAGTCTGCATTTTGACACGCCATTTTAGGCACTTACTGAATAGACAGACTTAAAAATCTGGCACGTAGGTCAAAATTTGGTGTATAATTATTCAGAAATTCCCTATTTCCTCGGAAAAAAAATTGAAATTTTCAAAACTTTACATTTCAGGAGAAGGGATGCTCTACACCAAACCTTTTGAAATGCTGACAGTTTGGAAAAAACTCTTTTCGATGAGACAGTGACTCGAAATTTAATGCAAGGAGAGTCGTTTAATAGTAAAAATCTGATGTGGGCAGCACATGACTTTCCCTACAGAATCGAATTTATTTTCTCTTTATTTTTTTAATAATTCATTAAATCGAGTTTAATTTCCCAAAATAACACGCATAATCATTTGAAATTACACTGAATTTGAAATTTTTAATCAATTTTCGTTTTCATTTGGTAACCTGACGTATTTTCTTTCGAAGTCGACAAAAATGTAAAAAATCTAAAATATCTCGAGAACGGCTAGCTCTATATGGGGTTGGTTTTATTCTTTTTATCGTCAAAAATTACGTATAAAACAAACATTTAATTGATCATTTGACCATACGTAGTCTTTTATTTCAGATTTTGACGATTTTTTCTGGCCAATTCGTAAAAAAAAGCAGGTTCTTTTACCCGAATCGTACCGAAATCAAATCAGCACCAGGGTTACCCACAAGTGACTTATCTATAAAATTTTATGAAATTTAGTTTATTAGTTCTTGAGTTAGAGTGGATGCATGTATCGCACAGACAGACACACACACTTAGACTTCATGCTAAAATAGTTTTTGCGTATTCTAGAGGTCCCAAAACGTATAGATCCGTCGAAAACTCGAGTTGCGATTTTCGACATGATTCCAATACGTTCCCTATACATTAATTATGTATTGTAGGGAAAGTAATAAGATGAGATTTTACAATTTTGTCATTATAGGAGTGCTGTCAAAGTTTTCCATTTATCGAGTAAATGTAAGCACCACTCTCTTTGAGTTGGGTGGAATGAAATAAAATGGTTAATTAGAATGGTTAACAAAAATTTTATAAATTAATAATTTATTTATTATATCAGCCATTTTAAGTAACAAATGCACTTGACGTAATTGAGGATATTTAATGCCGGTCTTCTCATACTGTTACTTAATAACAAGTAAGCCATAAAAAGCATTATAAACTATAAAATTCGCAAGAGACTTTACTATTAGATCATTGATTGATGTTAGAGTTCACTTTCTTCAAATCCTATTTTTGCAATAAAATTGTTGAAATCCCGTAAACATGTCAAATTTTCGCCTTCTCATATTTTCTTTTGATACTATATATAAAAGAGCTCTTTTTGAATTCGTACCTATCGGCCATTGTCCCCAAAATAGAAAAATTCTAGATTTCGCGGGGTCCCTTTGAACATTATCTCGCCTCTGCTTTTCAAGATTTCTTTAACAAATGAGAAAAATTCTAAACATAAACACACTTGATACCGTTTTATTTCGCGAGTTTTTGTGAATGGACTTCTTAAGAAAGCCTGACCTAAAACATCAACTCCACTACACAAAGCACGAAGAACATAATACCAACAAGTGCAAAAGCGGTAAAACATTAAAAGGAGCATAATCATTATGCAGCAGAGCATACTGTGCCATTAGTTTTTGCTCAAAAACACTTTAAATGTCATTTGCATTCTCGCACCTTTAATACATATGACCTCTCCGTGGACTATAAAAACACTTGGAATAGTTGCAGGATAACTAAACAGTCATTTCAAAATTAGAATAAAAGTTTTCCCTGAAGCCATTTTTAAAAGAGTTTTGTGTTCGTCATTAAAAAATAAAAATAAAATGGAAAAATTTTCGTAGTCATTTTCCTGCGCTGAATGTCCAATTTAGGAAGAAATTTTGTTCTTTTGTTTCAAAAGCGGAAAAAATGGCACACACGGAAGATATCAAAGATGACACGAGGAGCTGTCGTCGTGTCTGATGAGAAAAAAGAACGTGTCTCATTCCTTACGATTAGAACTATCAGAAGACAGTTGAGTAGTCAAATTTGACGGTCGGCTCACAACGAAAACTAAATTTAACTCCAGCTGCAATCATTTTTGTTCATTGGGTCGTTCAACGCAAATGGTATTTTTCGGATGCAAGAAAATAAGCCGACTACGAATTTCGATCGTTTGGAATTAAATTACTGAAAATAATTCTTTTAGTTTCCCTAATTTCTTTTAGAAATGTGATGTGTCCAACACACGACTTTTTAGAAAAATGAACAAATTTCGATATTCTGAATAACAAAAGCTTACTTATGAATAGAAAGAATTATTGTTGCTAACGATTACAGTGAGCCTTTATTTTACGGAAATAGTTTGATTCTTTCGAGATATATCACAATCTGTATGAGAAAAAGTAACGTTTCTGATACTTCGAGAATGGCTCCTGATAACTCTTAAAAATAGTTTCAATTCATTTATCGTCAAAAGTACTTAACCACCATTATTTAATAATGATGATTTCCCCCCCCCCCCCATTTGAGTTTGAAAACATGGCATAACGGAAACGGATCGTGTTGGTGCCGTTTCCGATATTGCACGACGCCATTTATTTTTAAATGTAAAATTACACCTAAATGACTACATGTTTACGAATTTCTAAAATAACTAGGGGGATCCGTCACCTGCTAGCTACGCTCGCCAACCCCCGTAACTCGCTAGCGTTCGTTGAGTTCGCTTCGCGAGCACTTTAGCGCCACTTGCTGCACAGGCGTAATACGCCCATTGGGGACTTGTCCTTAATTGACTGACATTCACCAATCCTGGAACTAGCTTCGCGAGCTCTTTAAATCCGGCTAGCTCACACGACATCTTAAGTGTCCTATGTTCTCTGACGCTTTCGCCCCTTGCTCGCTACGCTCGCCAACACCCGTGACTCGCATAGCGAGTTGGCAAGCTAGGTTTCGCCTCTTGTTAGCTTCGCGAGCACTTTAGTGCCGCCTGCTATGCAGGCGTAATACGCCTGTTGGGTACCGTCCCTTGTTAACTGACAGTCTCCAGCCTAGGAGCTCGCTTTACGAGCTCTTTTAATCCGGCTGGTGCACACGACTTCCTACGTGTCCCTTGTTCGCTGAAGCTCGTAACCCCCACTCCAGATTTCACCCTCCATTTCTGTCACTCATTAATCGGAGCTCTCTGCAGGCGTGATGCACTGGTTGGGGCTTAGCCCCCCCCCCCCCTCCCCCTTATTAGCTGACGCTCACCTTGCGAACAATTTCATCAAGCTTTAGCTCCCAACTTTTTTTTAGCTTTAGCTCCCAACTTTTTTAGGTTTAGCTTTTTTAGCTTTAGCGTTAGCTCCCAAAAAGCTTTAGCTCGCCAACCCAGAAACTCGTTTCGTGAGTTGGGAGGCTTCGTCTCCTACGTCCTGACGCTCGTTGAGCCTGCATCGCAATCTATGTCGTACCACCTGCTTTTAAGAACGGTTGCTTACTGTATTACGAACAAACGGCAAAATTTCATGACTGTATGTTTTGCCGTTTGTTCGTAATACCGTGACAAAATATCGTGTTACGCTTTCTGTATAGAGAAATTTACTACAATGAAACATATAATTGTTGTGAAATATAACAATTAAATTGTAATGTTCATGACAACAATTGTTTCAAACCTTCTCTCTTAAAGAAGAAAATTTTGCATGAAAAATTGAATAACTTATTTACTAAATCGAAATTTAAACAAGAAAGATCAATCATGCATAAAGCATTGATTTGCTTAAAAAATTGAATAACTCATTTACTAAATCGAAATTTAAACAAGAAAGATCAATCATGCATAAAGCATTGATTATGAAACACTTTTCAACTGCAATGCAATTTTATTTAAACATTTCTAAAATGCAATGCATTCAGAGCTAATATTTTTAAAATTATCACAATACTGCAATAATTTATTATATTAGAAAACTTAAAACTTCATTGAAAAAAACGATCTCTATTCAAAACACGTCATTGAAATATAAATCGCCTGGATCTCTATGTAAAAGCAGCAAATATTTCATTCATACACTTTTATTCCATTCCATTCATTCATCACAATACTACAATAATTTATTTTACTTAACAACTTAAAACCATGGAGGTAAAAGTAATTTAACTCTATGCTTAAAACTTCATCCAAAAAATTCTACTATAAAATCGTCTGTTCTCTATGTAAAAGCAATGAATGTTTCATTCATATCAGCTAATTGCAGATTCCAGAGTTAAATAATTTTGCAATAAAGAAACTCAATAGTTCTTATACAACTCATCTTACAGCTTGATGTGTTTACATTCTCCATAAGTGAAAACTAAGCTTCGTTGTAGAAATAATCAAAGTTTGATGATCATTTAAACTCAAATATATTGTAATTGCGTTGTTTCAGAATATAGATGCACAGAAAATAAGCAAAAATAAAGCGGTTTTAGAACGGATACAGCACTAAATATAAATTAAAAAGAGTAAAAATCACGATTTTGACACAAGATGGATGCCATATTACTTTCCTTATATACATAATGTATAAGGAAAGTATTGTGACGGGGTCGAAAATTCGAATTCGAGTTTTCGACGGGAGAGCACGTTTCAAGCATCCCTGAACACGAATCAAACATTTTTGAAATGATGTCTGTGTGTGTGTCTGTGTGTGTGTGTGAAAGTATGTGTGTGTGTGTGTGTGTCAGTGGGTCTGTGGTGACGATAACTGACGAACGAATGGACCGATTCGAACGAAATTTGGTACAAAAATCACAATCTATAAACTCTGGAAGCCTATTGTTTTTAAACGCAATCGAATGTTCAGAACCCACCTAAATTTTCGAGTGAAATTTCGAAAAAATCGTCGAAAAATCAAAACCGCTAATAAAGTTACGCAAATAGACATTTCTTATGTAATTTTTCATTAGAAAACGATTAACATAAAATTTAGAACGCTAACATGAACTGTTCTCGAGATATTTCACATTTTTAAAAAAAATTATTAAAAAGTCATATAAAATAAAAAAATATATATTTCCTATTGAGAAACATGTTAACTTTTCATATGTAATACCATGCAATAAATTGGGTGACATCATTCTCGTGGATCTAGCTCGTTCCATTCATGAGAAAAGATACTTCGAGTAATACTTTTGTATTTGAACGCCAAGTCATTTATCTGTTATAAGAATAACTTATTTCTCCGTCAGTAAAGTTTGGCGAGATTTTGGCGACGAATTTGGCGGAATGTCGCCAACTTGACGACTTTTTGAAATGTTGTCAAATTAACGAAAATCTCGCCAAATGGATTAAAATGACGCTAAATCAATGAAAATGACGACTAATTGTCGAAAATTCAATATCTTGGAAAGAATATAAGTATCTACTATAAGAAAAACCTATTTTTTGTACTGTAAATGTAGTAAATTTATTGCATTATATAAGGAAAGTCATGTGTTGCCTACATCAGATTTTTTTATTTTGAAGTGGGTCACGTGATCTCTTCATATAATATGAGTGTAATTATTATTTTAATTTTTATTTAAAAACTACCGAATATATTTTGATGAAATTTTTTTCATATTTTTTACGGGATAATTTGAATATTTCCTAAAACTTACGAAGCAATTTGTGAATTTTAAATTCGTTTAAAAAATGATTGAAAAATTAGGTCCCATAGGGTTGAATGTATTTCATTTTTTCTACCCGGGTTCATTCCAAAACTAATTGGGTGATGTTATTCATTTATATTCCCATAGGTACCACAGACAGTCTGAACAACATATTAAAATTCCATTTTAATAAAGTCATTTTTACGGCAGTTATCGTGCGAAAGGACAGACAGACAGACAGAATGAACAAAGTCATAAACACTTTTCAACTATGTTGTAAAGTATTAACAAGAAAGATCAATCATGCTTAAAGCATTGATTATGAAACACTTTCCAACTTCAATGCAATTTTATTTAAACATGTCTAAAATGCAATACATTCCTCGGTAATATTTTAAAACTTATCACAATACTACATTAATTTATTATATTTGAAAACTTAAACCTTCATCGAAAAAAATGAACTTCATTCAAATGACGGCATTGAAATATAAATTGCCTGGTTTAAACATCTCTAAAATGCGATACATTCATCGGTAATAATTTTAGAATTATCATAATACTACGATAATTTATTATATTTGAAAACTTCATCAAAAACAACTGAAATTCATTCAAATGACGTCATAGAAAAATAACACGCCTGGCTCTCTCTATAAAAGCAGAATTTCATTCATAACAATTTCACACTCAATTCATTCATCACAATACTATAATAATTTATTTTATTTAAAAATTAAGACCATGGAGCTACAAGTAATTAAACTCTATGCTTAAAACTCCATCGAAAAAAATCGTCCTTCTCTTTGGAAAATAAATGAATATTTCATTCATATCAGCTATGCAGACTCCATGAAGTAAATAATTTTGTGTTAAAGAAATACAGCAATTCTAATACAGCTCATTCTACATATTTTGCTGTTTACATTTTACATAAGTGAAAAATAAGCTTCGTTGTAGAAATAATCAAATTTGGATGAGCATTTAAACTCAAATATATTGTAATTGCGTTGTTTCAGTTTGTAGATGCACAGAATTTAAGCAAAACTAAAGTGGTTTTAAGACGGATACTACACTCAATATGAATTAAAAAGAACTTTAAAAATCACGATTTTGAGACAAACTGGATGCCATATATCATTTTGAAGTGGGTCACGTGATATTTTCATATCATGGTCACGTGATCGCTTCATATAAGAGGCGTAATTATTATTTTAATTTTTATTTAAAAAACTACTGAATATATTTTGCTGAAATTTTTTTTATATATTTTATGGAACAATTTGAATATTACCTTAAATTTTCGAAGCAATTTGTGAATTTTAAATCCGCTTAAAAAATGTTTGAAAAATTAGGCTCCATAGGGCTCAATGTATTTCATTTTTTCAACCCGGGTTCAATCCAAAACTAATTGGGTGATATTATTCATTTATATTCCCATAGGTCACACAGACCGTCTAAACAACATACTAAAATTTCATTCTGATAAAGTCATTTTTACGCAGTTATCGTGCGAACGGACAGACAGACAGACAGAATGAACAAAATCATGAACACTTTTCAACTATGTTGTAAAGTGTTAATTAAAATGAGCTTCAAAAATCACGATTTCGACACAAGATGGATGGATGGCATTGATCGTTTAAATTCAAATATATTGTAATTGCGCTATTTCAGAATATGGATGCACAGAAATTTAGGAGAAATACAGCGGTTTTAGGACGGATACAACACTAAATATAAATTAAACAGAACTTTAAAAATCAGGATTTTAACACAAGATAGATTCCATACTTTATTTTGAAATGGGTCAGGTGATCTCTTCATATGATACGGATGTAATTATTATTTTAATTTTTATTTAAAAACTACCGAATATATTTTGCTGAAATATTTTTATATTTTTTTATGAGATAATTTGAATATTTTCTAAAACTTTCGAAGCAATTTATGAATTTTAAATTCGTTTTAAAAATGTTTGAAAAATTAGGCCCCATCGGATTCAATGTATTTCATTTTTTCAACCCGGGTTCAATCCAAAAGTATTGGGTGATATTATTCATTTATATTCCCATATGTCCCACAGACCGCCTGAACAACATACTAAAATTTCATTTTGAAAAAGTCATTTTTACGGCAGTTTTCGTGCGAACTGACAGACAGACAGACAAAATGAACAAAGTCATAAGCACTTTCCAACTATGTTGTTAAGTGTTAAAAATGGGGCTCCGTCCTGCAAAAATTCAACTATGTAGGCATATGCCTCCAAAAATTCAACTATGTAGGCATATGCCTCCAAAAATTCGAGGTCTTGCTACTGCTAGTCTGTCCAGAATGCGAACTCGCAGCTCAAAAACTCTTCCTTTGACTTAACATTAAATATTTCCTAAACTAAAAAAATCGGAAAACGGTTTATATCGGTGTGTTCTCTAATATTTCTCGAAAAATGTACCAAATTTCATATTTTTGTATGTTATAGATTTTGCGCTATGTAACAGAGAAATTTGAGAAGCGCAAAATGTGTCAAACAGGAAATGTGTCAAACAGGCTGCTGCAGAGGTTACTTTTTTTTTTTTTTTTTTTTTTCATGGAGAGATTATTTCTATAACATTTTTTTTTTTCAATTTTCGAAGAAATGCATTTGAAAAATTGAGGAAATTCCATTTACCCAACCTTTTTGACAATCAATAGATGGACGAAAAATAGAATATCTATAACATACAAATAGCATAATTAATGTAAAACCTGCGCATTTTAAAGTCATGTATCTTTACTTTCCCTACAAACATAGTATAATACATAAGGAAAGTATTGTGTTAGAGCTCGAAAATTCGAAATCAGGTTTTCGACGGATGACCACGTTTTAAGGATGCCTGAACTCGTATCGAACGCTTTCGAGATGATGTGTGTGTTTGTGTGCTTTTCAAACGCAATTTGGTACAATTATTGCAATCAATTAATGCTATAACCTTATTGATTTTAAACACAATCGAATGTTCGGTAGACCCCCCCCCCCCCCCCACTAATTTTCGAATGAAGTTTTGAAACAATCATTAATAAATCAAGACCTACCATCATGATAAATAAATAATAGGGATAGGGATAACTTTTCATCGGAAAACGAATGACATAAATTTTAGAACTCTAATATAAACCGTTTTCGATATATTGTACGTTTTCAAATACATTTATCAAAAAATTACTCAAAATTAAATATTAGTATTATGCAATACGTTGACTTTCCATATGCTATACTATATGATAAATTTGCTATCATTATTTTGGTGAAACTAGTTCGTTCCATTTACGAGAGAAGATACTTTCACAATTGTTTTGTATTTTGACGCCCAAGAATTCGCCAACAGTCATTTACTTCACGGGATATTAATTAAATGTCAATTGCATTTTAATGATGATTTTGCACGAATAATTCATTCTGTTTAGACTAATAAGTTGTAAATAGCACCAAATGTCATTTTACATGGTGTTAACTTAATATCAAAAACACTGTGAGGATCTTGTACACTATTGTTTCGCTGTGAAAGAATTAAAGTTATTGCATTAGGTAGGGAAAGTCTGCTGCCCACATCAGATTTTTACTTTCCCTATATACAAAGTATAACACATAGTGCTGAGAACGCGTAATGTTCTCTCACTGGCTCCTTTTCTTTCGGCGCGTCTCGAAGACCAGACGGTGAATACGCCGTTCACGACGTACAAGCATGACATGAGCCAAGGGTTTCCATAATTTCCTCAATTCGAAGAAGGGTTTCCAGATTTGATATTTATCGCCAATATGGCGACTTTCAGATTCTACGAGAAACTCCACGAAATAACGATTATTCTGGCTCCATTTCGCCAGCCTCCCCACCTCGGAATTTCAAAATTTCAATGATGGCGGTCGTTTGTACTACGTTTGTACCGGATTGTACCGTAAAAATTTTCGTTTGTACCACTTCCGGTACGGCGTAATTTTAATTTAAAAGTGGGTGACCTTGAGCTCCGGCAAACCCCAACTCAAAATTTTGAAATTTCGAGGTGGGGTTTGCCGGAGCTCAAGGTCACCCATTTTTAAATTAAAATTACGCCGTACCGGAAGTGGTACAAACGAAAATTTTTACGGTACAAACCGGTACAAACGTAGTACAAACGAATGGCATCGACGAAATTTTGAAATTCCGAGGTGGGGGGGCTGCCGTTTCGCCAGCTCCCCCCCCCCACTTTGAAATGAGAATAACTCCATACCGGAAGTGGTACAAACGAAAATTTTTACGGTACAATCCGGTACAAACGTAGTACAAACGACCGTCATCATTGAAATTTTGAAATTCCGAGGTGGGGGGCTGGCGAAATGGAGCTGATTATTCTAGGAGATATGGAGAGATTTCCAGAAGTTTCTATAGAGAGACTATAAAAGGACTTATCCCTCCGTCGGAGTTCAGTTGACGAGTTGACAAGATACGAGCTACAGTGAACTGTACGCGACTTTTGTCAATGTTTCGAGAATAATAAAGACTGTTTTGTGAAATTATTTTCGTTAGTATTTTGGAAATAATATCACTTATTTTGTGAAATTAGTGAAGCATTTAAATGCTGTTCGGTTGTATAATGTTCCAGTTTACCTTGTTCTTGTGAATAAACGTGTTTAGTTATCTCGAAATTAGGACTCATTCTTGTATCCTGCGTGTACACCACGATTCCAGGGGATAAGTCTCAACAATAAAGAAAGTATTGTTGAAAAAAAGTATTTGTTGAAAACTCGAATTCGAATTTTCGACGAAATAGCACGTTTTAAATATCCCTGAACTCGAATCGAACGTTTTGAGGTCATGCGTGCGTGTGTGTGTGTGGGGGGGGGGGGGGACGTGATATCTCACGTGCGAATGTAGCGTTACGAACGACATTTTTTACAAATATCACCAGTGAATACTGAGCCCTACTGATTTTAAGCGCAAACGAATGTTCAAAAGACTGCAATTTTCGAATGGAAATTTTTAAAAATCAGAACTTTCAATAATGTTACGGAAATGATAATTTCTTATGCAATTTTTTATTAAAAAGCAAATGACATAAACTTTAGAAAGCTAACAGGAACTGTTCTCGAGATATTTTTTTACTTTATACACTTTTCAAATAAATTTATCAAAAAAAAAAAAAAAAAAAATCACATAAAATTAAAAATTTATTAACTATTGTGAAATATGTTCACTTTTCATATGTAATATTATGCGATAAATGTGTTAACACCATTCTTGTTAATCTAATTCGTTCATTCACGAGAGAAGATACTTTGGGTAATAGTTTCGTATTTTGACGCCTAGAAATTCGCCAATAGTCATTTATATATAAAAAACGCTTCTTTTTTTTTCGTTTTTCTGTAATGCTTGGTGATTAATTTGGCAAACTTGGTTATTAATTAAGTGAAATGTCGCCAACCTGGCGATAATTCGCCCCAGATTGACGAAAATATCGTCAAAATTGCAAAAATGACACAAAATTGATGAATTCATGATCAAGATATTTTAATATATGGACTCTATGGCTTATTGCGGATGCTATCAATATTGATAATTGTCAATTTATAGCTGCGCGAAATATAAGTTAATTGGACACTTTAAAATAGCTTTACATGTTGTCAGTCGAAGAAGCGCCAAATGTGAAATTCAACGTAAAAAACACTGTGCCGTGGATCTTATACATAATTTTCACTGTGAAAGATGTAAATTCATTGCATTTATATAAAGGCATCTTCTGCCCACATCAGATTTTTTTTAAGATACTCAACTAAAACCATCTGAACCCGAGAGGTGGACTTTATCAATCCCCTTCTGCTTCCAGGTAACAAATGCGACAGTTACTTCAAGAAAAGCAGAAAATGCTGTCTACAGAAAAACATTTGCTATACAAAGGAGGGATAGCGGCTCTAATTTTTTTAACACGTTCTTGTATGTAGCGTGTTACGTAGATATATATAACAGGAACCCTAGTAACAAGTTCCAAGAAAATAGTGATAGTTCCATCTGTAATCCTGTATACAAAAGGCAGAATATGATGAGAAGGTCTTGATCAGAAGTTGCACTTAGATTAAAAATCGGAAATGTAAGGGCCAAATTAATAACAGGAGGAAAGAAAATCATCTCAGTAGCTCAATGGATAGCGTTTTTGGCAGCCATTTATTGAAAACAATTAATTCAAAATAACACTGTTAGCCAGGGGGAACAATGATTTCTGATAATCCTCCCAAAGTTGGTCGACCTTTCACTCCAGTTGTTGATAAAGGTGGAAAATAAAACTTTCCGGGATCGAATTTCCGAAGCGGATCCCCACCTATTCCACATCATTTCATCCGATTGTGAATTGAGGGAAAAACAAAAACAGAACGAGACAGAGAGAAAAAAAATAATACACCAATCCTCCCGATTCAATTCTGTGACGAATGACATTGTTTCCAAGTTCAGTCCCCCGGTCCTCCTTCATCCGGTTGGGATTAACACCCAAAGGATGAGCTGATGCTCGTCGTGTTTTTCATAATAACGCAGTACACGGTTGATCGATCAAGTATTGTTGATATTTGTTTGTTTGTTTACATATGCAAAGCGAAACACGGTGGCGACAATTTACTCAGCTACGACTCAGTACAGAGAACACGTTACAAGAGTTGCGAAGGCAGGAAGGATTGATAGTCATGCCTTCCATTGGTTGAACAATTGCATCAGTTATCCATAGGGTCTATATTGAAGTTCGGGATTCAGCACTGTAAATGAGATCGTGATCCCGACATTCTAGCTACGCTTTTATATTGCAGAACAGAGGTGAGTAGCTAAGAAATGCAGGTTCTTGGTCACTTGGAGGAGACGGAGGGAGGAATATACGGGGACAAAAAGGAGAAGTTCAGAGGAGATAAGACATACATTTTCGAGAGGAGTGAATGAGTCATTCCAGGAGGAGATTAAGGATTTTAAAATATGTTACATTTTTTAAGTAACATATATTTTATAGAGCTTGGTTTCATATTTACATTTCACATTTCTGGGGATTTCATTTACACTCTGTTGCAAAAAAATATATGCGCCCATAAGAAATTGAGCTAAAACCGTGAAACTCGGCATGTATGTATCTTTTGAAAAGATTACAAATGATTAGAATTTGGAAGCGAAAAAAAAAATATTATTGAAATATGATAGCAACAAGAAGAAATTCCAGTAAGTGGTAAATCCTCCCCTGGCAGCTATACAAGTCGATATTCGGTGCGGCATAGAGTCAATAAAGTTGCTTATGTCCGTCTGCGGAAGATTGCACTGCCACAAATATTGCAACTGGTCAGCTGATTCAGTGGTATTCTGAGAAGGCTGTAATTGCCGTCCCAGCATGTTCCAGATGTGTTCTATTGGTTATAAGTCTGGTGACCTGGATGACCATAGGAGAGTATTAAAGCTTCGAAGATATTGTTGTACAATATGTGGTAGAGCGTTGTCTTTTTGATAAATCGAACCTGGGCTGCTTGACAGCATGGGCAGAACAAACGGTTGCAGAATATCGTCGACGGGCACGCGAGCCGTCAAATTGACTTGCAGCGCAACTAGGGGAGATCGGCTGTCCCACAAGATGGATACCCAGACTGTCACACGACGTGGGATAGTTTGGGGAGTGCGTGCTCGACAGCAAATGCGGGCTCGGAACGTTGGCCAGACCTTCTCCACACACGTGTGCGCAGTGTTTTTTTTTTCAGGCATACATCCGGGAGAGTGGCAAAGCCCCCACCCCGGAGGCATTTTATATTAACTTAGTTTCTATTTATGCGACAGTATTTAGATATATTTATATAGGACAAATAGTTAACTCGTCCCACCTAAAGTTTCATTCGCTCCCCCCCCCCTCCCGATCAAAAAGTCTTGAAAGACTGCTTGCGGCTGTCATCAGCACTGAGAGAGAAGCGAGAGTCGTTGCTAAAGTCAACATGCTTTCAATCGGACACTGATAAGGCTGACAGAGCTCGGCACCAATCCAGACGGCTTTGCCTATGTTGAAGAGTCAGTGGTAGGTGCTTTAATGACGTAGCCACTTACTCCCACCTTCTGCCAGTCGCCTCCGAATAGTATCCCTTGATACAGAATGCATGGAGGATGGCAAATGCCTTCAAATGGTTGATAGCGATCCCATTGGTGCGGACGCGACTCCTCTCCTGACTGCACGATCCTCTCGAGAAGTTGTCTGTGCGGTATGTCCTGAGCCTCTGCAACGGTTACGTGTGCCTTCTCCGATCCACTGTTGCTAACACCAAGCAACTACCATATAACTTAGATCAAGATGGCGGCTCATACGTCTGTTTGCAAATTAGCTTCCCTTAGGCCTATGATGCGGACTCTATAAATCCGACAATTGTTCATAGCGCCGTCGAGTACGTCTCAAATGCATCTTGGCACACAACTTTCAGTAACAAAACAGTAAATTCAGTTCCAATTGCTCGTGAGTGAGAACGCCTGTTGTTTTAAATGCTGCATGACGCGTCGTTCTCATGTGGTGCACTTGCAAGTGGTACACACACACACACACACAGAGCGCGGTAGCCCATTGGTTAGCGTGCTGGAGTTGCACTCGGTAGGCCCGGGTTCGATTCCAGCCACTGCCAAAACTGCCGCCGTGTTCATGCGGAGTACGATCACGTTAAACATGTGGGTCCGAAAGTCCTTCCGAGAGGTTGGTGGTAGGGGAAGGAGGGTACGGTCCCTGTGGATGCCTCCCCCACTGGGTTCCGGTCTAAATTGGGTGGCACTTCCCGACCGTCCAAACAGTTACCTTACACCTTTCTGGTAGGTCGGACGGTCTGGGTTTCAACAACATCAACACACACACACACACATACATATATATATATATATATATAATATATATATATATATTCATCAGTTGCTGCTAGTGATAAATTGGGAATTTTTTTTAATCAAAGAGGGGATTGGGAATTTTTTTTATGCAAAAAACTGCAACTTTAAAACTAGTCGGATGACTTTTACAATCTTTTGTAAACTGCTCATCGCATGGAAATAACAAAAAGTCTGCAATATTTTCAAAACTACTTAGATATGTATTATATCATATCAGACTAATAACTCAAAATGTTTGAATTGCTTATAATTAAGCAGAATACTAAATTTAAAATTAGATTATTTACAAATTTTATGTTGAATTCTTTTAAAATATGTATAATCATTAAAAAGAAGTCTGCATTTCAAAAATTATTTTTAAATATAAAAGTTTAAACTTTTTTTTTTTTTTTACAATTAATTAAAATATCTAACAATAAATAAAGCATTATAAATTTAAATGTTGATTTTTTCTGTTTTAACACTTTACAACATAGTTGAAAAGTGTTTATGACTTTTTTCATTCTGTCTGTCTGTCTGTCTGTCTGTCTGTCCGTTAGCACGATAACTGCCGTAAAAATGACTTTATCAAAATGAAATTTTAGCATGTTTTTCAGACGGTCTGTGGGACCTATGGGAATATAAATAAATAATATAACCCAATTAGTTTTTTATTGAACCCGGGTTGAAAAAATGAAATACATTGAACCCTATGGGACCTAATTTTTCAAACATTTTTTAAGCAAATTTAAAATTCACAAATTGCTTCGAAACTTTTAGGAAATATTCACATTATCCCATAAAATATATAAAAAAATTTCAGTAAAATATGTTAGGTAGTTTTTTAATTAAAAAGTATTTAATATAGGGAGAAAAACAAATTCAATTAAATTCTGACTTTTGGGATATCCTCCAGAAAGAAAAAAGAGATATATTATATAATAAATATCTTTCCAAGAGTTTAATTATTTTGTATATGAGAGAGGCTTCACATTTTAATATAAATTTGGTAGATAACAATTTTTCAAATTTTTTTTTAATTTTATATAACCCTTCATGATATACTTATTTGATGGCATTTTTAGTGCACTTTCCTACATCCTAGAGAGTTAAAATTTGGTACACAGCTTAAATTTGTTGAACATTTTATTCTACAAAAATTTGGTGGATCTTTAAATATAGATCCTACATTTTTTTCGAAATAGCCTGCAAATAATCCCCGTTCACTTCTATAAATCATTGTTAAAAATTCTGATGTGAGCAGCAAATGTATTTCCCTGCAGACTCATATTCACGTTCTCTTTATTTCTTCAATAATAATTTGAGAGTTTATCTGCACAAAATAACAGCCATGAGTATTTTAAATGACATTGAATTTGCACGTTAAACTTAAATTTGGTTCTCATTTGATAGCTGGACTTATTGTCAAAGGTGGCGTAGCGTAAACGCGAAAAAACTAGAATATCTCAAGAACGGCTAGTCCTAGATTAATGGGGTTTGTCTTATTCTTTTTGTTGTCAAAAATCACGTATAAAATAGGAATTTAATTGACATAATTGAGCATACGTAGTCTTTTATTTTTATATTTAACAATTTTTGCGGGCCATTTCGCAAAAATAGCCCGATCCCTTTTCCCGAATCGTACTAGAATAACCTACAAATGATTTATATACCAAATTTTGTTAAATTTGGTATATAAATCACTTGTAGGTTATTGAAATATTATACACCAAATTTTGTTAAATTTGTTCCATTAGTTTTTAGCTAGAGTGGATAAAGGCAATTTCTGCCGGCCATTTCACAAAGAAGGCAGATTCTTTTATTACAAATCGTACTATAATCTAATGAACATCAGGGTTTCCCACAAAAAGCATACCTACCAAATTTTATGAAATTCGGTCCATTAGTTTTTCAGTTAGAGTGGATGCAATATCCTCACAGAGACACACACAGATACACCCTTACACACACAGACGTCTTCCTAAAAATAATTTTTTCGTGTTCTAGAAGTCCCAAAACGTGTAGATCCTTCGAAAATTCGATCTTCGGCACGATTCCAATACTTTGAATACATACACACACACACACACACATATTATCTGTGTATCTGTGTATTATCTGTGTATCTAAATTCCGTGCCTACGCAATTACAAAAGTTGTGATTTTAAATGATCCCTAAACTTTTATTATTTCTTCAACGAAGCCTAATTTTAACTTATGCAGAATGCAAATATCTGAAGCGATTGTAAGGTGAGTTACATAAGAATTGCTGAATTTTTTTCACAAAAAATTATTTAGCTCTGAAGTCTGGAATACAAGTTATACGAATGAAATATTCATTGATTTTGCATAGAGAATCAGATTATTTATATTTCGGTGCAGTTTTAAATATTTAAGTATAATAAATTATTGTAGTACTGTGATAATGTAAAAGATATCACCACTGAATGTATCACGTTTTAGAGATTTTAAATGAAATTGCATTTCAGTTGGAAAGTGTTTCATAATCAATGCTTATGCATGATTGATCTTTCTTGTTTAAAATAAATAAATACATATTAATAAATGTTTTTACGAACATTCCCAGCATTCAAATTTATGAAAAGTGAACCGATAATAAAAAGAATCTGATGTGTGCAGCGCATCACTTTCCTTATATAATGCAATGAATTTACTACTTTAACAGTAAAAACAATAGGTTATTCTTATAGTAGACATATTCTTTCCAAGATATTGAATTTTTGTCAATGAGTCGTCATTTTCATTGATTTAACCTCATTTCTATCCATTTAGCGAGTTTTTCGTTAATTTAGCAACATTTAAACACGTCACCAAGTTGGCGACATTTCACCAAATTCGTCGTCAAAATCTCGCCAAACGTTATGGACGGAGAAATAAGTTATTCTTACAGCAGATAAATGACTATTGACGTTCAAATACAAAAGTATTACTCAAAGAATCTTTTTTCATGAATGGAACGAGCTAGATCCACGAGAATGATGCCACCAAATTCATCGCATGATATTACATATGAAAAGTGAACATGTTTCTCAATAGGTATTACTTTTTTTTAATTTTACATGATTTTTTGATAATTTTTTTGAAAAATGTGCAATATCTCGAGAACGGTTCATGTTAGCGTTCTAAAATTCATGTCAATCGTTTTCTAATGAAAAATTACATACGAAAAGTCTATTTGCGTAACTTTATTAAAGGTTTTGATTTCTTAATGATTTTTTCAAAATTTCACTCGAAAATTTACAGGGGTTGTGAACATTCGATTGCATATAAAAACAATAAGCTTCCAGTATTCGCAGATTGTGATTTTTGTACCAAATTTCGTTCGAATCGGTCCATTCATTCGTTAGTTATCGTCTCTGCAGTCTTACTGACACATACACACAGACATCACCTCAAAAATGTTTGATTCGTGATCAGGGATGCTTGAAATGTGCTCTCCCGTCGAAAACTGGAATTCGAATTTTCGACCCCGTCACAATACTTTCCTTATACATTATATGTATATGAGGAATAATTAAAAGTAATTTAATTTAATTTTAGATTAATTTATTACAATAAAGACCAGAAAAATAATTATCAAATGAATTCGTATAATACAGTTTATTTTAGTTTTTATCGACATTATTTTTTAGAAATTTTATTATTTTCAATAAAACATAGAAGATTTATCAGATTTATACAAACAAAATTAACTATTACGGGTCTTTGAAGATGACCCCAAACCAACAATGGTGGAAAGACAACGAGCAATGAAAAAAGTAATGTATTCCGTGTTCTTCAGAAGTACAGATCTGATCAAAGACATAAAGCTAGAGAGACAGAAGACAGTTACAGCTAACTGGTACACCACTAAGTGCCTCCCAGAAGTTCTTCAGGAAGTGAATGTTAGGGAACTTATGCTTCACCATGACAATGCATCTTCTCATTCAACAAGAATGACAGTCGAAAACCCAGACCACTCGACTGACCCGAGGGTTTACAGCAGCCGTTTGAGTGGCCGGGGCAAGAATGACAGTCGAATTTCTTGAACAAAAAAACATTAAAGTGATAGAACATCCACCCCATTCCCCTGATCTTGTTATGTTGTTGAAACCCAGACCGTCCGACCTACCAGAAAGGTGTAAGGCAACAGTTTGGACGGTCGGGAAGTGCCACCCAATTTAGACCGGAACCCAGTGGGGGAGGCATCCACAGGGACCGTACCCTCCTTCCCCTACCACCAACCTCTCGGAAGGACATTCGGACTCACATGTTTAACGTGATCGTACTCCGCATGAACACGGCGGCAGTTTTGGCAGTGGCTGGAATCGAATCCGGGCCTACCGAGTGCAAATCCAGCGCGCTAACCAATGGGCTACCGCGCCCCCTGATCTTGTTATGTGTGACTTTTGGCTATTTTTTAATCTAAAAAAAAAATTACGTGGGCGTCATTTTCATCTGGAAGATGAGATTGATGAGGCTATAAAAGCATATTACTTTCCTTATATGCAATAATGTATAAGGAAAGTATTGTGACGGGGTTGAAAATTCGCATTCGAGCTTTCGACAGGAGAGCACGTTTCAAGCATCCCTGATCACGAATCGAACATTTTTGAAGTGATGTGTGTGTGTGTGTGTGTGTGTGTGTGTGTGTGTGTGTCAGTGAGTCTGGGGAGACGATTACTAACGAACGAATGGACCGATTCGAACGAAATTTGGTACAAAAGTTACAATCCGTAAACACTGAAAGCCTATTGTTTTTATACGCAATCGAATGTTCAGAACCCCCCTAAATTTTCGAGTAAAATTTTGAAAAAATCGTCAAAAAATCAAAACCTCTAATAAAGTTACGCAAGTAGACATTTCTTATGTAATGTTTCATTAGAAAACGATTGACATAAATTTTAGAACGCTAACATGAACCGTTCTCGAGATATTGCACATTTTTCAAAAAAATTATCAAAAGTCCCATAAATTAAAAAAAATATCAACTGTTAAGAAAGATGTTCACTTTTCATATGTAATATCATACGATAAATTTGATGACATCATTCTCGTGGATCTAACTCGTTCCATTCACGAGAAAAGATACTTTGAGTATAATTTTGCATTTGAACACCAATAGTCATTTATCCGCTGTAAGAATCACTTATTTCTCCGTCCATAACGCCTGGCGAGATTTTGGCGACGAATTTAGAGGAATGTCGCCAACTTGGCGACATTTTTAAATGTTGCCAAATTAACGAAATCTCGCCAAATGGATAAAAATGACGCTAAATCAATGAAAATGACGACTAATTTAAGAAAATTCAATATCTTGGAAAGAATATAAGTATCTACTATAAGAATAACATTTTCTTTAACTGTAAAAGTAGTAAATTCATTGCATTATATAAGGAAAGTCATGTGCTGCCCACATCAGATTTTTTTTTCATGGATTTCAAGAAATGAATGGCCTGAAGCATTTAATCTTTGGAACATTCGTCTACAAAAATGTATTGATGTTGGAGGGGAGTACTTTGAACACTCCGAAGAGTTGGTAAGTTTAACTTGTACCACTTAGCCGTATTTTAAAAATTTCAGTGGGACCCTCGTATAACGCAAATTCTGATCGATCAACTGTTTATCCTTGTTTTTAACAATTTAACTAACGCATGTTGTCTGTAGATTGCATATGCTAAGGAGATTTATTTTGTGAGATGTGCAGGGGTGTTCGACAATAAGAGCTTGCAGTTTCGTCCCAATAGCTCAACGATAGAGCGTCGACTGGCCATTTCGAAGATCCAGGGTTCGATTCCCGGTTGGGGCAGCTAGGTTCTTCACAAATGCATATATAGCATAAACAAAATATATAATTTCGAAATTGCATCTAAGTAGAACATTTTGGCAACTGAGGAAAAATGGTTAAGTGCCATTGACACCTGACTTTCTATTCCTATTTTCCAACCCTGCTAGTCTATTATATTTTATTCAAATTTTCTAAAATATTAGCAGTTTACTAGTTTGTGTTTTAATCAGATAGTAATAATATATGTCTCACAGTAGGCTAATATATTTTATTATCTGACTATGTTTAACTGTTGAATATTTATATCTTGCATTTTTTGAAATATATTAGCAATTTAACAGTGTGATTTTGAACAAAATAATGAGTGTTAAATTTTGCAAAGTATAATATTACATCAGTGTCTAGCTCAATTTAGTTTCAAAATGACTTTTAATCTATTTCCAATCATAAACTTTATCTATTTCCAATCATAAACATTTAATCTATTTCCAATCATGAACTCCCCATTATAATATTAAAATTTATACTGTCGAAACAAGTTCAAAATTTCATTCTAAAAATTAAATGCATTTAGATTTACACATATGCAAAAATTCAAAGTTAAAATACGTACATAAAAGTTCATATTTTCTTTAAAATTCAAAGAAAAGCACAATAAATTTCAAATTTTGAGCATATTTTAATACCAACAGTTGCTCTCAAAATAACTAAATTATTTACATCGCATCTAGCCATAAAAAGAGCATCAGCAGGATTAAAAGAATTACATTTACTAATTCTACAATATATAACTTATAATTTAATATTCTAAATTATCTAAAAATATTAATTACTTGCTGGCTTGAACAAATTAATGCGATAGTAACTTTAACAGCAGATAAAAAATGTAGGTAATATTGATATCATAAGTCATCTAAAATTCTCAAACATTCCTGCATAGGAGCAATTCTCTGCAGCTCCTATTGGTCGCAAAAAAATGCGACAATGGAGTACAACGTTTTGTTCATTATCCGCTCGTCTTTCTACCCACGAACCGAAACTTTATTCTCGTCTACTACAGGATCGCAGAAAATTGTTAGACGGTCCAAGATTGGTCTACATAACCAAACAAAACCAGTAAGAAGTTGTTAATTCAAAGTAAATCATAACGTATAACGTAAACTGAGTGAAATCATAACCAGAGGCTATACAGTTTCAACAAAAGTCCTTCAGGCCAATATATCACGAACTATGGCAGCTAGCTATGTACTTGCCCGTTATATAGGAAATTCGCGATGGCCCACGCAGTGAGGCAGGGGAACCCGTGGCCCCGTTTTAGGGAGTTAGGGTGCCCATCTTGACCCCTTTTGCAGATAAGGAGGAAAAGTTACATAGAAAGTTGTAGAGTGAGTCCAATTTAGTATAAAAATGTTTTAGTTTCATAACAAAAGATGGAAAGGGGCACCCCCCAAATGCGAAAAAAAAAAACCGGATAGTTGTCTGATTCACTGTGTCCTGGGCATATTTGCATAAAGTTGAAATGTCGTGCTTTAAGCTGATTCCGCAGAGTTGCAAAATCCGCTTCGACAATAAGAGCTTACAATTTCGTCCCAGTTGCTCAACGGCGTTGGGTGGCCAATTCGAAGATCCAAGGTTCGATTCCCGGTTGGGGCAGCAGGTTTCTCTACAATGGTGTCTGAACAAATCAACCCTGTAGGTTAGTGCAAAGATATCGGAAGTGACTCTATATGACTAGCACGGATTCAGTGGACTCTAGAATATGAAGCGCTGATTTTAAAGCTAGAGGATAACGACCACGCTAACCTGGAGGATAAAAATAGCATCAAGAGGCTAACCTGAGGTAAAAATAGCAGGAGGTGGTCAGTTAGATTATCTGTTGCACGCCAATCTGACATTAAAGAATGCAGAGCCCACTTCGACAAAAAGAACTTGCAATTTTGTCCCAGTAACTCAACGGTAGAGAGTCGGCTAGCCAGTTCAAAGATCCAGGATTCGATTCCCGGTTGGGACAGCAAAGTTCTTTACAGAATACACAAATAACTGCGAGGGAGGTATGCCAACACTTCGTGAAACAGTGACGGAAATCGAACGCTTTGCTACTTATGCAAATCCATTGCATTTGCACATAGATTTCCTATTGGATGACTGCTTCCGCACTTTATGCGAATTCTCCATCTGTCAGTGTAGGAAATAGTATAATGCACACGCTTTGATTAGCTGTTGAAAAGTTGTTTACTGGTTATTTGTAGGAAGCGCAGTGAGCATGCGCAGTTTAAAAATGGGAGTTACAGTTTATTTTATTAATAGAAATTGTGATTCTGCAAATCTGCATGCAATTTCATGTATGTATGCTATGCAGAATTTCATCTTCCTACTTAATTTTCGAGAAAAAGGGATAACAAAATTCAGGCAAATATAGATTTCTCTTCCTTAGGAATGGAGAAATGGACTTCGCTTAGCACATCCACAATAACTGGACCTGAATTATATGATTAGAAATATTTTTAAAAGCCAAGTGGAGACTCACTGATTTTTTTTCTTGCACTTCATTTACTTTTTGTCAATATTCAGTTGAATCGCATTTCATTTTGTTTCATTCCTAAATTTATTTTATTATACATTTTACATAATATTTCATAACTTTTCTCATATATATTGATTTTAAATTATTATATTGAAAGTTGGGTTATAACCTCTTTCCTTGCAACTTTTAAAATGAAAGCTGAAAAAGTTTTCAGACCCAGATCCTATTTCCAGACAAATAGTAAGACGTAATAGCATATAAACTTAAAAATAATGTAGATCGCAATGATTTGATGTTTTTCAGTCCATGCTGTATCATTCGCAGACAAACTTTTCTTACGAACAGAATTCGGTAACAAAAACGGCAGATGCCACGGATAACTGATTTTCCAGAGTAATTGACTTTGAATGTGCATCAATTTCTTTCTTAACTTGCTGGAATCCAAGAAAACAAATATGTTCCGAGGCATTTCGTCGACAAAGCTGATATCAGAATAGTTCGTACTTTTTATCCAGAGTCATTTATCCCGCCTAGCGTGGTATTAATGGTGGATTAACAGTTTTGAGGACCCTGCTCTTAACCTTATTAAAAACCTTATGACCAGTATCAAAGAGTGATAAAATAATTTATAGGGAAACGGAAAACCGAAGATCAAACTTTGAAAATAAAGTTTCCTGCTATATATTTTAGCTAGTTTACAAGTAAAATAAAATATACCGTAAGCTTTCAGTTATCCAGCACGTTCAGGACTTCAGCGGTGCCAGATTAATAAATAGGATGAATTATCGGATGTCGAATTATATTATGGAATAGAAAATGAGAAAAAATAATTCAAAACAAAATAATGGACAGCAACTATGATATATTTTGCCTAAAGCGTTTTACAGACTGAATTACACTTGGGAATACCATTTAAATTAATTTAAAAATTACAAGGTCAACTTCATAGCGCACCCTAACAGTGTCGCCGACAGAATTTTTGGCCCCTATGCAACAAATTCGCTCCCACTACTACTCTCTATTTCACAAATTATTGATCTTTTTCGTAAACTGTTTATGCAAGACTCCCAGGCCCCTATTCAAACCATCCTTTGGTCCCTTCCTGGACTTGAATGCAATTCCAGTGGCGTGCCGAATTAGCTGGTGTTCGAAAACATTGGATGCCGGAGAAATCCCTATTTATCCGGTTAGTTTATGCAATAACTGAATTGTAATGAAAATAAATTAATAACATTTTGTAATATTATTACAGTGGAACCCTGGTTTTGCATTTCTCTGTGGAACTGGTTAAAAAACGTTATTTGTGGCAAAACACAATACACGGGAAACTCCATTTTAATTAGAATATAAAAAATCTGATGTGGGCAGCACATGACTTTCCCTGCAGACTTATATCGACGCTCTCTTTATTTTAATTAAATTTAATTCACTTTTAATTCAATTTTCGTTCTCATTTGGTAACTGGACTTATTACTTTCCCTGCAATACATGGTAATGTATAGGGAAAGTATTGGAATCATGTCGAAAATCGCAACTCGAGTTTTCGACGGATCTACGCGTTTCGAGACCTCTAGAATACGAAAAAATTATTTTTAGCGTGATGTCTGTGTGTGTGTCTGTGTGTCTGTCTGTCTGTGCAATGTATGTATTCACTCTAACTGAAAAACCATTAGACCGAATTTCATAAAATTTGGTAGATAAGTCATTTGGATGCGACCATGGTGCCGATTAGTTTTTAGTACGTTTTGAGATAAAAGAACCCGCCTTTCTTTGCGAAATGGTCCTCAAAAGTTGCCTCTATCCACTCTAGCTGAAGAATTAATAGATCAAATTTCACAAAATTTGGTAGATAAGTCACTTGTGGGTTACCCTGGTGCTGATTAGATTTTGGTATGATTCGGAAAAAGTAACCAACTTTTTTTTTTTTTTGCAAAATGGCCCGCAAAAATTGCCAAAATCTAAAGTAAAATACTACGTATGCTCAAGTATATCAATTAAATACTTGTTTTATACATAATTTTTAACAATGAATAGAATAAGACCAACCCTATTACACTAGGACTAGCCGTTCTCGAGATATTTTAGTTTTTCGCATTTACGCTGCGCCACCGTTAAAAAAACGTCCAGTTACCAAGTGAGAACGAAAATTGAATTATAAATGCCAATTCAGTGTCATTTTAAATAGTTGAGGGCGTTGTTTTATGCATTAAAATTGTTGTGCAAGCCGTTCTCGAGGTATTTTAGTTCTTTCGCATTTTTGCTATGCCGATTTTGAGTCCATTATTTATGTGTGTTATTTAGTGCAATTAAACTAAATTTAAAGAATTAATAAAAGTAAAGAAACAATGAATTTGAGTCTGCATGGAAAGTCATGTGCTGCCCACATCATATTTTTTTCAAAGGTGGCGTAGAGAAAATACGAAAAAACTAAAATATCTCGAGAACGGCTAGTCCTAGTGTAATGGGGAGGTCTTATTCTTTTCTTCGGTAAACATTACGTATAAAACAAGCTTTTAATGGATATATTTAAGCATACGTAGTTTTTATTTTAGATTTTGACGGTTTTTGCGAGCTATTTCGTAAAAAAAGGCAGATTATTTTTTTCCGAATCATACCAAAATCTAATCAGCACCAGAATAACCCACAAATGACTTATCAACCGATTTTTGTGAAATTCGGTCCATTAATTTTTCAACTAGAGTGGATACAGGCAGTTTTTACGAGCCATTTCGCAAAAACAGGCGGGTTCTTTTATTCCGAATTGTACCCCAAACTAATCAGCACCAGAGTTGCCCACAAGTGACTTACCTACCAAATTTTACGAAATTCGGTCAATTAGTTTTTTAGTTAGAGTGGATACAAAATCTGCACAGACAGACAGACAGACAAGCAGACACACACACAGACACACACATAGACACAAACATAGACACACACACAGACTTAACGCTAAAAATAGTTTTTTCGTATTCTAGAGTTCTCGAAACGTGTAGATCCGTCGAAAACTCGAGTTGCGATTTTCGACATGATTCCAATACTTTCCCTATACATTACCGTGTATTGCAGGGAAAGTAAAATCAAGTAAAGCATGTAAGAAAATAAATAAACTACTCACCAAGCTTTACTTATTCACTTATTAAAAATTTAATTTCTGATTCACATAGAAAAATTCCAAATGTATTAAAAATGTGTATCTATTTGCATTCACAATATATTCGGTTTCATTACGAACGATTTTTCTTGCCCTTAATACACAGACTCGTAAATTTCTGTGCTATAACTATGCCACGTCTAATTTATCTGATATGGGTATGACTTTATATAATTTCCCTATATTATATTTCCTAATTAATTTGCTTCTTTTACAGTGAAAGAATGATGTATAATGTTACGAATATGTAAATTATCTTCAGTAGAAGCTCTTTTGAGAATCAAAAGGGAAAAACACCTTTACAGGCAACCATTCTGCGTCGATGTAGGGTTGCCGTATTTGAACATTCATGGCAGGGTTTCCAAATTTGATGATTTATCGCAAATTTGGTGAGTTTTTGAAGGTTCCAGAACTTTCTCAAAACAATGAATATTCTTCGATGTACGAGCCCCTTCTGGAAGTTTCTAAGGAGAATATATGCATAAAAGAGACATAGCTCTGTTGACGTGAAAAAAGCTACATTGAATTGTGAAATACGTTAATGTTTTGAGAACAGTATCGTTTGTTTTGTGAAATTAATGGAGCATTTAATTGCTGTTTTACTGTATACCTAACAGAGGTTTAGAGTGATCTTATGAGATAGTTATCGAGCTATTAGTTAGTAACTATTAGTTATAGTTATCGAGCTATCAGTTAAAAATAGTTATTGAGCAATTAGTTGGATGTAGTTATCGAGCTGTATGTTGTTCCCGTTTCTGTTTACGCTGTGCTTGTAAATGAACGTGTTAGTTATCTAGAGATTTGGACTCATTTTTGGATCCTGAGCGTACAACCACGATTCCATCGCAACAATACAATATCCACGGCACAAGGCTTCGACGTTCAGTTGTACATTTGGCATTTTTCCGGATGACAACATGTAAATGTATTTCTCCAATTAACTTATATTTCACGCAACTCTAAATATTACCAATATTGATAGCATCCGCAATACACAGCAAGATCCAGATATTTAAATATTTTCATAATCAATTCCCCCATTTAGCATGTTTCCGTCATATCTACGTCGACATATCGTCAAGCTGACAATAGTTCGCCAAATAAGTCGTCAAGTTCGCTAAATTTATCGCCAAACGTTATACACATACGAAGATGTGTATAACGTATATAAATACTATGTATATAGTGGGGGGGGGGGGGGACGGGTTGAAGCAAATAGTAAATGAAAAAATGTAAAGTGCTAAATTAAAACATCTAGATATGAAAACTCATACTTTTGAAAAATATGCGGAGCTCACTTCGACGTTAAAAGCTTGTAATTCCTTACCAGTAGCTCAACGGTAAAGCGTCGGCTGACCAGTACGAAGATCCGTGGTTCGATTCCTGGTTGGGGCAGCAAGGTTCTTTACAATGGCGCCCGAACAAATCAATCCTGTAAGTTAGTGCAAAAAGGATGTCGGCGGTCTGAAAGTAACGATAGTACGATTAGCATGAGTAGATAGGAAAGGGGCGTTCTGCGCCGATGGAGGAGCAGTGAGGAGCAAAATGGCCGCCATCTTGAATTCTGTGATCCTGGACGGGGATGTAAAAGGGGGGAAATGAAAAAAGGTGGGGTGAAAATTTTTGAGAAACTTTTTTTCGGGTGGCAACGATTTCGTAGTCTTGTACGAGGGGGTCAAGGGAGAAATAAATTTTTTTGGAACGAGATTTTTTCTAAGTAGGGGAGAAACTTTTTTAGAGATGGCAACACCGACGAAGGCGGTATGGAACCATCAGCGCCCCCTAGCGGTGGGAAGTGGAACTACCCACTACTTGAGAGATATTTCTAATTTTAAATATTGGGATGGAACTTAAGATTTTTTCTAAGTGGGGTAGAAACTTTTTTGGGGGTGGCAACGGCTGAGGTTCTGCATGGAAGGCGGTATGGAACCATCAGCGCCCCCTAGCGGCAGAAAGGCGAACTAAAATCGTAACTTGGGATTTTTACCGATAGTTGGGATTTTTTTCTTTTTCTAAATGAATTAAAGGGTGTTAATTAGAATGAATTAAATAAAGTAATTAAGTAATGAATATCCCTCCGCCAAGAGCATGTTAAGGGTATACCAGGAGCGTGTCAGGGCCACCGTCCTTACAATATCCCTCCATCAACTAAAAAAGAGTGCTTGTCCTATATCGCGGTTACGAATTGAACTATGAATACTTAACTGCGAGAATCTTGTATGATGAAAAGAAATAACATAAATGTTTAAACGTGTGTCATTTCTAGCGTTTTTTCACAAAAAGTTTTAAAAACGTTAAAAAAACAACAAAAATGTGCGTTTTTTCAGCAAGTTGAATTTTGGAGGTTGTCGGATTTCTCTATGGGAATTAACATGGGTTTTCACACTTTTATGAATCTTTTAGAAAAAAAATGTGGTTTTTCGCAAAAAATCGGCCAAAAATGTGTTTTTTGAAAAACGCGGAATCGGCCGATTTTTTTCAAAATGTTTGATTTCTCTATGGGAATTAACATGGGTTTTCGCACTTTTGCAATTTTTGGAAAAGAAAATGTGCGTTTTCCAAAAATGCGGCCAAAAAGGCGTGTTTTTAGAGTAGCAGAATCGCGTGAATTGGGTCTATTTCTCTATGGGAAATAACATGGGTGTTCGCACTTTTACAATTTTTTCGCAAAATTTAGTAAAAAAATACACTTTTATGTTTCAAAAACATTAAAAAAACAGCAAAAATGTGCGTTTTTTCAAGTTGAAGTTTTGGAGTTGTTAGATTTCTCTATAGGAATTAACAAGTGTTTTCACACTTTTGCAATTTTTTGAAAAAAAATGTGCGTTTTTGCAAAAATGCGTCCAAAAAGGCGTGTTTTTAAAGTTGCAGAATTGCATGAATTCAGTGTATTGGAGGGGGGGGGGGGTGCAAGGGCGGCAAATAGGGGGCACGAGGGGGCGCGGTCGCGCTCCCAAATTTTTCTTATTCTGGACCAAAAGATTCTTATTCTGAACCAAAACTGAAAAGGCGTAAAAAAATCCCCAAGGTGATAAAAATCCTCATGATGATGTTACATCATATCACACAATCAATATTCAATATAAAATTATATATTCAGTATCTAATGAAATTGAGACAAGATTTAATGAAAACAATATATCCGTTTTGTTTGCCCTTAGTTCAGTATTATCCGGATCAGATGTCTGAAAAGAAAAAGTTTTAACCATATGCAAAGTATATAACTTCCAGAAAGAGGAATTGCTATGTGAATTGCGACTGTTTTATTCAATGGTGAAAAATGTAAACATAGACCATCCCAATATTAAAAGTCGCATGGATTATTTTAAAAAGCGGAATTTAAAAAATGTGTTTCCTGACATAACATTATTAGAGTTAAATTGTTTTTGACTGTGCCAATCAGCTCAGCCAGTTGTGAAAGGCCTTTTCCGTGTCTCAGGAGGTTGAAAAATTATTTTCGCAGTACAATGGTACAAGAAAGACTTTCATCTTTAGCTGTTTTAGCTATAGACCAAAATATACCACTGGATTATGATGATATTGTAACAAAATTTTCTCTTCATCCAGACTCTAAGAACCGGCGTTTAAACCTTCAATAACAAGTAAATAAATATAGATATTTGTATATAGAAAAAATATGTTAACAACAATTATGTTAACACAATTATGTACAAAAATAATGTTAACAACATTTATGTTTCTCAACATGAATTCAATTTTGTGATCCCTCTCCCCTTTCCCCCCTGTTAACAAACATTTTATTTATTTCATATTGTGGATTTTCATACAAATCTCGCACCCCCAAATGGAATGCTGAAATGCCGCCCCTGGGGGGGGGGGGGGGAGGTGTATACCCAACCATTTCGGCCTTCGATTTTAAAAATTTAAAAAAAATAAATATTTTCAATAGATATTTTAAATAATCGTGAAAGTGTGCTTATGCCCAAAACACTTAAGTGTTATGAATCATACAAGTTAATTAAATAATGTTAATTGAATTAGTGTTAAGAATCTCGCAAGTTAATTAAAGGATGTTAATTAAATTAAGTGATTAAGTATTGAATATCCCTCCGCCAAGAGCATGTCAAGGGGTATGTCAAAGCGTACCAAGGGTGTAACAAAGTCATCGTTCTTACACTATCCCTCCGCTATATCGCAGTTACGTAGTGAAGATACGTTACGTAGTGAAGATATCGCAGTTACGTAGTGTAAGAATATCGTATGATGAAGAGAGGTGCTTACCCTATTCATATGTTAAAGACGGTTACGAATACATAACAGTAAGAATTCTGCATTTTAATAACAAAATTTCGTAAATGTAAGTTTTCTACTTTTCAAAAACCACACATGCGCTGTTTTCTCTATGGAAACTAACATAGGTTTTCACACTTAAGCTTTTTTCTAACGTTTTTTCACAAAAACACACTTTTTACGTGTAAAAAACTAACAAAAACATGTTTCTAAAGTAGCAGAATCGCGTGAATTGATGTTTTAAAGTAGTAGAATCGCGTGATCAACAATATTCGATGAATGACTCTATTCGAGGAGGTGTATATACCCAAAGAGGGAACCCATAGACCGTTTATCAGCGATCCGCGAAACATTTAAGTTAGTAATGTTATGAATCCCACATCCATTTTAGTCTGAAAATCTAGAAAACCCCCAGAGAATATACCTATTTTAAAAAAGTATTATAAAAAAGGGTTAGTGTATCAGTTTATACGCATAGTGTGTGTCTTATTTCTCTAAATCCCACCATTTTTTAAAAGTAAAAGTACATGCCAGAACCCTCCGTGCTTAAGTCTCGTAAAAAATGATATAGCTATGAGTGCCCCGCCCAACCCTTTTGTGCGGATGGAGAGGAGATATTTAACACATTCTCGGCACTAGGAGAATACGTAGTGGACGTTGACACGTGTTATATTACTGAATAAGCAATTGCTTAACCCGAAATACGAGCGAATCTGTATTCAGGAGATATATAGCCGAAAATGGTTATCCTGTGATTTTTAACGTTTGAAATAGCAACATATACGCTAATTTCTTTACGACGAATAACATATATTTTTTGTATGCATAGCAGTTTTAAGTGAAATTTAACATATATAGCTTTCTGAGGGAGGGAGAAACGCCTAATATGGTGATATATATGATACACGCTCTCAACACAAATTGGCGGAAATAAATGGTGAGATAGTTTCTAAAGACGAGACTTTGAAATTTTTTTCGATAAATAAGGTATTTGAGGTTATTTAACGTATGAATGATCGATCCATGGTAATAAAATGAGGAACTAGGCAAAGTTTTCAAGTATAGGACTTTGAAGTTTTTAGCTAAATTTAATATGTGACAACATTTTATAAGATGATATCGCCTGCAGAGTGAGTATAAGACGATCCCATCATCAGCAGCTAGTTACAAAGTGTCGAACTAGACGAACATTTCTACGATACAAAATTTAAATATCCTAACCAAATACAATGCTTTGTAGCTTTTAGAGGATTGGAAACACCTACTGAGGCGGCATGTATGATATTTATAGCAGGTACATAGCCATGAAATGGGAAACTAACAAAGATTTTTTAGAATTAGAACTTGAATTTATAATTAAACATGATTTCTACTAACTACTGCAAAGGGAGAAATGCATAGTGAAAGGGGTCATGTATATAATGCATATAACCAACACCCACCGGTGAAATGCAGATCTAAGATAGTATTTTTAGGAGAAGACATGGAATTTTTATGTAAATGGGGTATTTAGAGGTATTTAAAGAGATATAAACGTATGATAAGGTAGCATCCATAATACACACAACTAATATAGGACAGCGAAAGGAAAACGTTAGTATTGTTTAGAGACCGAACTTCAAATTTTTAAGTAAATGTAGGAGGTGTTTGGAAATTTTTAATGGGTTATGTGCGATACACATGCCCCGCTCACAGTGATGGAAAAGTGATACCGGAGCAGTTTTTAAAGATGTGACTTTAACTTTTTTCAATTAAGTGGAGAATCTACTAAATCTTAGAGGGTGCTATCTTAGAGGGTGCTTAGAGGGTGATATTTTAATTGTTTTACACATTTAGTTAAAACTTTGTTTTAATTGCACTTAGAATAAGTGGAACCGAAATAAAGTTTTTCTAAGTTGGAAAAAACAGAGAAAATATTAGTATCCACTGGGATACTAAAGATACATAGCTTTTTTAAAGGTATAATTGCACACACACACACACGGCAAAAATAGAGAGACCATTCATAATCATAAAGGGATTTTCTTTAATTATTTTACTAAAATCTATTATTTTTTAACATGTGATTCTATTTTATACCATAGTTTAACGGTAACCATGGTATGACCTTGATGTGACCTTGTCGCAAAGAGGCTGTCGGTGGTGTTCAAGCATCGATTTTATCGTTCTAATTGTGGATTTCATGCTGGTAGGTCGCATTTAAACTGTCCTCTACTACGAATATGTCGGTTTTAGTTGGTAATGCTGGAGATGTTAGATCTGTCATTATTCATCGGTTTATACCTAATGCAGCATTTTTGAACCGGATTGAACATGTAAGTACTTGTTTTAATATGATTTTATCATTTTTTTAAACTTAGTATTTTTATAGTATGTTACAGCTTCATTATTTTATTTAGTTAAGATTTTTATCAATTTAATGTAGTTTGTTGGGGTTTTAGTATCTAGATATATTCTTTAGCTTGATAATTTTATTATTTTAGCTGATTTCTGATGGGGTTAGTATAATGGATTCACGATTACTTTATATAAATCTTGGGGTATGTATTACATTGCTACATAGAATAATGTGTGCTTATACTAACGTGCAACATTTTTTATCTTGTATAAACATGTCTTGTCTGTTTTAGAATGTCGGTGATCTGTATTATCCACACAACACTACATATTTTTCACCTCCTTAAAGGTTATTACTTAGAAATTTTAAGGATCCCCCTTTAAAATATTTGTAGTATCCCCATTTCGCTGTTATCTGGCGATTATGAATTCATCTCATACCGCCTTATTAGGTGTTTCTGACTCTTTAAATGTTCTTAAACATCTCATTTACCCTAAAAATTCAGCGTTCTATCCTTAAAAACTTACTTAAATTAGCATTTAGCTATTATGTGTCGGCGATGTGTGTCACGCATGCCGTCTGAATCCTCGTATTCATTCCGCTTTAAGTGCTGATATATTGCGCTTAGTTAGAAAACATTTAGGGTGTTATTCTAAAAAGCTATCTTAGCTTTTCCCTATTTCATAACTATGTATTGGCTATGTGTATCGCATATGTCGTCTTAGTAGGCATTTGCGCTACTTTAAAAGTTTTTAAATATAACATTTACCTAAAAATCTAAAGTCCCATCCCTAAAATATTACTCTAATTCCTATTTTCCCTCGATAGGTATTGGTGATGATGCTATTCTACTCCCACTTAAAGTGTAGTTTCTAACCATTCAGGGGTTTCTAAACATCCTCATTTATGTGAAGAAGCCAAAAATTCTATCCTTAAAAACATGTGTAGTTCTACTTTTGTTACTATATGCGGATGATGTGCATCGCACATGCTCTCTCAATCTACGTATTCATCCGTTTAAGCGTTTATATGTTGCGCCTAGTTACAAAAAATTTAAAGTTTAATCTTTAAAATATTATGTTAATTCCTCATTTTAGCACAAGGTGTTAGTAATGATTACACTCTATACTCTTCAGTATGTGTTTCTATTCCTTAAAAGTTAGTAGAAATCCTTATTCAGCTAAAAAATTCTCAAAGCCCTCTCAAAAAATTTGTTGTATACCCTTTAGTATGTCTTTATATCCCTTTAAAAATTAGTGGAAATCCCTATTTAGCTAGCAAATTTCCAAAGTCCCTTCTAAAAATTTGTTGTACACCCTTTAATATGCCTTTCTATCCCTTTAAAAATTAGTAGAAATCCCTATTTAACTAAAAAATCCAAAGTTACGTACTTATAAATTATCCTTATTTCGCCCTTTTACTGTTATATCGATTATATGTATCATACTTAGCCCATTAAAAGTTTCTGAACATGTACATTTGCTTCGAAATTTGAAGTTCAGTCTTTAAACAATATTTAGGTTTTCCTTTCGCTGTTATGTATCGGCGTAGTATTAATTCCAAGTTATCTCGCTGGGCGTTTCCATTTCTTTAAAAGCTAGTATAAATTGCCATTTATGTGAAACTTCCAAAGTCTTTACCTTAAAATTTTATCTTAGTTAATAATTTCACCGCTAGGTGTCTTGGGTAAGTACACCCCCATTCCGCCTCATTAGATGTTTTCATCCTCTTTAAATGTTTCTTGATATCCCATTTAGTTCCAAAATCTAAAGTCATATCTTTAAAAATTTTTCTAATATCCCCTTCCTAATGTTATATGCTGCTTATGTGTATTATACATACCCCCTCGGTAATCGCTAGCACCCTCTAAGATTTAGTAGATTCTCCACTTAATTGAAAAAAGTTAAAGTCGCATCTTTAAAAACTGCTCCGGTATCACTTTTCCATCACAGTTATCGGGGCATGTGTATCGCACATAGCCCATTAAAAATTTCCAAACACCTACATTTACTTAAAAATTTGAAGTTCGGTCTCTAAACAATACTAAAGTTTTCCTTTCGCTGTCCTATATTAGTTGTGTGTATTATGGATGCTACCTTATCATACGTTTATATCTCTTTAAATACCTCTAAATACCCCATTTACTTAAAAATTCCATGTCTTCTCCTAAAAATACTATCTTAGATCTGCATTCCACCGGTGGGTGTTGGTTATATGCATTATATATACATAACCCCTTTCACTATGCATTTCTCCCTTTGCAGTAGTTAGTAGAAATCATGTTTAATTATAAATTCAAATTCTAACTCTAAAAAATCTTTGTTAGTTTCCCATTTCATGGCTATGTATCGACTATAAATATCATACATGCCGCTTCAGTAGGTATTTCCAACCCTCTAAAAGCTACAAAGCATTGTATTTGGTTAGGATATTTAAATTTTGTATCGT
Source organism: Amaurobius ferox (assembly GCA_951213105.1). NCBI lineage: Eukaryota > Metazoa > Arthropoda > Arachnida > Araneae > Amaurobiidae > Amaurobius > Amaurobius ferox. The sequence goes on from OX578137.1 coordinate 101,010,628, forward strand.
AGAAATGTTCGTCTAGTTCGGTATTTCCAACCCTCTAAAAGCTACAAAGCATTGTATTTGGTTAGGATATTTAAATTTTGTATCGTAGAAATGTTCGTCTAGTTCGGTATTTCCAACCCTCTAAAAGCTACAAAGCATTGTATTTGGTTAGGATATTTAAATTTTGTATCGTAGAAATGTTCGTCTAGTTCGACACTTACGTTGTAACTAGCTGCTGATGATGGGATCGTCTTATACTCACTCTGCAGGCGATATCATCTTATAAAATGTTGGCACATATTACATTTAGCTAAAAACTTCGAAGTCCTATACTTGAAAACTTAGCCTAGTTCCTCATTTTATTACCATGTATCGATCATTCACATGTTAAATAACCTCAAATACCTAATTTTTCGAAAAAAATTTCAAAGTCTCGTCTTTAGAAACTATCTCACCATTTATTTCCGCAGATTTGTGTTGAGCGCGTGTATCATATGTATCACCATATTAGGCGTTTCTCCCTCCCTCAGAAAGCTATATGTGTGAAATTTCACTTAAAACTGGTATGCATACAAAAAATATATGTTATTCGTCGTAAAGAAATTAGCATGTATGTTGCTATTTCAAACTTTAAAAATCACAGCATAACCATTTTCGGCTATATATCTCCTGAATACAGACTCGCTCGTATTTCGAGTTAAGCAATTTCTTATTCAGTAATATAACACGTGTCAACGTCCACTACGTATTCTCCTAGTGCCAAGAATGTGTTAAATATCTCCCCTCCATCAGCACAAAAGGGTTGGGCGGGGCACTCATAGCTATATCATTTTTTACGAGACTTAAGCGTGGAGGGTTCTGGCATGTACTTTTATTTTTAAAAAATGGTGGGATTTAGAAAAATAAGACACACACTATGCGTATAAACTGATACACTAACCCTTTTTTATAATACTTATTTTTAAAATAGGTATATTCTCTGGGGTTTTTCTAGATTCTCAGACTAAAATGGATGTGGGATTCATAACATTACTAACTTATATGTTTCGCGGATCGCTGATAAACGGTCTATGGGTTCCCTCTTTGGGTATATACACCTCCTCGAATAGAGTCATTCATCGAATATAGTCGATCACGCGATTCTACTACTTTAAAACATCAATTCACGCGATTCTGCTACTTTAGAAACATGTTTTTGTTAGTTTTTTACACGTCAAAAGTGTGTTTTTGGGAAAAAACGTTAGAAAAAAGTATAAGTGTGAAAACCTATGTTAGTTTCCATAGAGAAAACAGCGCATGTGTGGTTTTTGAAAAGTAGAAAACTTACATTTACGAAATTTTGTTATTCAAATGCAGAATTCTTACAGTTATGTATTCGTAACCGTCTTTAACATATGAATAGGGTAAGCACCTCTCTTCATCATACGATATTCTTACAGTTCACTTCTTAACCGCGATATAGCGGAGGGATAGTGTAAGAACGATGACTTTGTTACACCCTTGGTACACTTTGACATACCCCTTGACATGCTCTTGGCGGAGGGATATTCAATACTTAATCACTTAATTTAATTAACATCCTTTAATTAACTTGCGAGATTCATAACACTAATTTAATTAACATTATTTAATTAACTTGTATGATTCATAACACTTAAGTGTTTGGGGCATAAGCACACTTTCACGATTATTTAAAATATTTATTGAAAATATTTATTTTTTTAAATTTTTAAAATCGAAGGTTGAAATGGTTGGGTATACACCCCCCCCCCCCTCAATACACTCAATTCATGCAATTCTGCTACTTTAAAAACACGCCTTTTTGGCCGCATTTTTGCAAAAACGCACATTTTTTTTTCAAAAAATTGCAAATGTGTGAAAACCCTTGTTAATTCCCATAGAGAAATCCAACAACTCCAACACTTTAACTTGTTGAAAAAACGCACATTTTTGCTGTATTTTTAACGTTTTTGAAACATAAAAGTGTATTTTTTTACTAAATTTTGCGAAAAAATTGTAAAAGTGCGAAAACCCATATTATTTCCCATAGAGAAATAGACCCAATTCACGGGGTTCTGCTACTCTAAAAACACGCCTTTTTGGCCGCATTTTTGCGAAAACGCACATTTTTTATCAAAAAATTGCAAAAGTATGAAAACTCATGTTAATTCCCATAGAGAAATCAGACATTTTGAAAATAATCGGCAGATTCCGCGTTTTTCAAAAACCACATTTTTGGCCCCTTTTCTGCGAAAAACCGCATTTTTTTTCTTAAAAATTCACAAAAATGTGAAAACCAATGTCAATTCTCATAGAGAAATCCGACAACCTCCAATATTCAACTTGCTGAAAAAACGCACATTTTTGTTGTTTTTTTAACGTTTTTAAAACTTTTTGTGAAAAAACGCTAAAAATGACACATGTTTAAAAATTTATGTTATTTTCCTTCATCATACAAGATTCTCGCAGTTAAGTATTCATAGTTCAATTCGTAACCGCGATATAGTACAAGCACTCTTTTTTAGATGGTGGAGGGATATTGTAAGGACGGTGGCCTTGACACTCTCCTGGTATACCCTTAACATGCTCTTGGCGGAGGGATATTCATTACTTAATTACTTTATTTAATTCATTCTAATTAACACTTTTAGTTCATTTAGAAAAAGAAAAAAAAATTCCGAACTATCGGTAAAAATATCAAGTTACGATTTTAATTCTCCTTTCTGCCGCTAGGGGGCGCTGATGGTTCTATACCGCCTTCCGTGCAGAACCTCAGCCGTTGCCACCCCCAAAAAAGTTTCTACCCCACTTAGAAAAAATCTTAAGTTCCATCCCAATATTTAAAATTTGAAATATCTCTCAAGTATTTGGTAGTTCCACTTCCCACCGCTAGGGGGCGCTGATGGCTCCATACCGCCTTTGTCGGTGTTGGCATCTCTAAAAAAGTTTCTTCCCTACTTAGAAAAATCTCGTTCAAAAAATTTATTTCTCCCTTGACCCCTCGTACAAGACTACGAAATCGTTGCCACCCGAAAAAGGTTTCTCAAAAATTTTCACCCCCACCTTTATCATTTCCCCCTTTTACACTCCTGTCCAGGATCACAGAATTCAAGATGGCGGCCATTTTGCTCCTCTGCTCCTCCATCGGCGCAGAACGGCCCTTTCCTATCTACTAGCATGGATTCATAGGACTCTGGATATTGAGCGCCGATTTCGAATTTGGAAGACAACTAGAAGGAAGAGGACAACGGCCACTCAGGAAACAAATTTGGAGGAAAAGGACAACGACCACTCAGGAAGCAAACTTGGAGGATAAAAATAGCATCGGGAGCTAACCATCGAGGTGAAATATAGGTGTTGTTCTATTGATAAATATGAACTAATAAAGCCATTTTATTAGAAATGTTAAGTCATTAACTTTTGCAAGTTAATGCCTTGCAAGCAGCATTTTGATTTATTATCATAACATTGTGTCGAAATATTTTTAAAACATTTTTTTCTGGTTTAAGGAATATAAAGTAACTGTTGCATAATCTGGGAATAATATTAAAGATCTTAAATAGTTATAAACAGTTGTATATTGCTCAGCTATATTTCTAAAGTTGAAAATTCGCATTGAGGCAATTTTGCACTTCAGTTTGTACAAAAAGAAAGAAAAAAGTATTTTATTAAAAATAAACTTTTTCTGAAGTAAGAAAATAATTTTAGTGACACCTTTAAGACACACTAAGAGGTAAAGTAACTCTAATGACTTTATGTATATTTTTAAAATATCAAACTTCATACAAGTTTTTTATTCATTATTAAAATGTTGATGCATTAATATTAAACATCAACAACCTTAAATAATATAATTGATGCTTTTTTCGAAATTAAGTACAATTTAACTGATGATTTTATTAATTGAATGTATAAACATGATGAAATGAACAAGTAAAGATGTATTTTCTTTTCAAATACACCTTTTTATTAGTTGTATGTGACTTAAATATATGAAGGACAACAGCATACAAAATGTTTGCTCCGGTTCCCGAGTTATTCCTCAGACTAACATTAACTTATTCCTCAATGCATTTCTCTAACGGTTCCTGGACGGGCTGGGATAGTAGCAATGAATTAGATTGCTCCGATAATTCAAAATCCAATGAACTAAAATATACCGCAAAGATAATCATATGCCAAATATGATATGATCTTTCTAGATACAACGGATCTCGAGTTATTCCCGAATAATGAGTATATTTATATGGCGGGCCCAGGACTGGCTAGCCCGATAAGGTTCAAAATCCAAGAAATCAATATGCACAGTAAAAGACAACGAAATACTAAATTTGGACCTTCTAGCTAGAAAATCAAATTCTAGCTAGAAAATTAAAATATATCACAAAAGAAAACGACATGCCAAATTTCATGTTACTGTGATTAATGGAACTTGATTAGTTAGGACCTAAACACTATGTATTATGAAATACATCAGAAACGTGAGAGGTATTCAGCACTGTTTTACTCCAGTGCAAAAAAAAAATATTTTATAGCGCCAGACGCGGCAATAAGTCGCCAAGTCTGGGAGTGTTCGACCATAAGTCACGTGATACACGCAGTGTTAATTTTTTCCATCTCTTCTGAATAGCAATGCGCAGTCTACCTATATCAAGGTAAATGGAAGTAAGAGAGGTAGGCCATTCGTTTCTGGCAACCTACTCCTGTCCAGAGTTCTTGGAATTACTGACGTCACTGGTCCCTTCCGAAGCGTGGGGGAAATGACAGATATAGAACACGGATATTAGTTTGACAACATTGTTCTAAATTTGGTAGTCTTCGTGATGGTTTATAGTGCTGTAGCTCTTTGCAAAAACGGTAATTCAAGCAAATACGTATCATTTCGCAGATTTCTTCAAAATGCGGATCGTAAACTTCGACAACATAACAGAGATGAGAAGAAGACAATGAATGATTTGCTAAATGTTCAAGATGTAGAGCAGACTTCAAACATTTTTGAGAATATGTCTGTGGTTTTTCAGTCAGCAGGCCCGGCTCTAGGTATTTTGCCGCCCCAAGCAGAAAGCAATTTGGCCGCCCCCTCCCTGAAATTCAATTTTCTATTAACCTTTATAAATGCAATAGAATAGAGAAACACTGCTATATCGCCAGTTTTTAGTAAATTTTGTTCCAAATGTTTTTCAAGTAAATGTATCTTTCGTAGGTTTAAATCTTTTGATTTTTTCCGTTTAAAATAAAAACAGGAGGAAATAAAAACAAGGAAGGAAATAAAAACAAAATGTGCAATATCTCAACGAAATATATTAGCATCATATAAATGATGCTATTCAATTTTAGATTTTAAAAAATCTGTTTTCTGATGCATGTCTTTCCATATATATTAATACATTTTATTATTAAACATATTTTATTATTTAATCATGAATGATGTGTGTGTGTCTGTCTGTTCCAACTTCTTTGATGGCATTTCAACATACTTTTCTATGTCCCAGAGAGTTGACATTTGATATCTCTAGGACATACTATAAATAATACAACAGCGTAGTCTAGTAGAGCATTTTAATCTATTAAAGTTTGTCACATCCTCAAAAAATAGAACCAGTATTTTTTTTTCTATGAAATGGCCATTAATATAAAATAGTTAAAAAAAGACTTGAAGGGTTGTACCGAAGATACGTCCGCAACGTAGAATACGTCTTATCACATGGCTGTTTGTAAATAAAGCAACTGCTTACATAAACATTTCATTTATTTCTACAAACTGCCAACTGTGGTCTAATAAGTTATAAAGTTATTTATTACGAAATGTTAATTAAGTACCAGAATAAAAGAAATAAAATTTAGCAATTTGATTATCGCTTGATCATTTTTATCTTATTTCGCATTCGATCGCATTCATCTCTTGAGCGTGTCACCCCTCACAACACGCGTACATCCTCGGCCTAACACTTGGTACCACTGCCGTCCCCCTCCGACTATTACACGCCAAGCTACAATCCTTCAAAATCTCACTCTTTTTCGTCACACCCGATTTGCTGACATAGTCCCCATGCCAGGCGCCGACAAAGACGTTATCATACATCAAAAGTATCCAATATTCAACACTATATATATATATATATATATATATATATACAATAAAAATAATTTGAAAATCCAATGAAAGAATAGAAAGAAAATGAAATATATATATATATATATATATATAACACTGCCAAGTTTAACTGTATAAATTGAGTTCAATGTTTTTTGTACTTTGCAGTAGAATTAAATGATTTTTTTTTTAATTTAGAGTTCCCATTTATCAAAGATTTTTTATGATTTGCCTCCATCGAAGCTGTTATGAATAAAATCTTTTAGCCGAAAATCAAAGTTTCTATATTTATTCGTTTTTAGAAAACAATTACAAAAATTAAAGCTTTTCTCATAACTAGATATGGCTGAAAATCAATAGGATTTTTTTGATACCGATTTGGTATGCTTCTATTATGTAACTCGCTTCATTATTTCGAGATATGTATCTCTACCTGTAGGAAAGTAAAATTTTCTAATATCTCTAGAACGACTAATGATAACTACTAAACAATGTTGTCCATTTCTTTCCAGTTAGAAGTACCTACAAATCATTTATTCCTTTAACAATAGTGAGTAGTATATATAATGCAAAAAAGTCTATTTTAAATCAAAAATTTGCAATACCTCAAAACACACATTTTATTGTGCTGTAAATGGTAATTTAAAAAATGAAATATTACATATAAAATTAATAATTTTGTAACAAATTATATAAGAATCATTTTAAAAAATATTTTTTTTTAATTATCGAAATAAGAAAATTTGAAGATTCTAGCCTTCAAGAAAAATAAGAAGCTGTCAGTTATTGATTGTATACCAAATATATTTTAATTTGCTTAATTTGTTCGATAAAGTAAAATTTTTAATGAGAACTTCTAATCAATGGTATTCATTTACTCCCTGTTAAAAGTAATTGCAAAATTTGTAATAACTTAATAATACTGATTGTATTTAATTTTTTTATTTTTCCTGTTTCAAGTAAAAAATGCAAAATACCTCGAAAACGGTGCGTATTAGCGTCCTATATAAATGATAATATTCGCTTTTCAGTGAAAATTGAATTAAATATTTATTTTTGTAACATTTTTAAACATTATACTTTTCATGCTCATCTTATTTTTTATTTTAAGTTCGAAAAATTGATGGCTTTCTTCTGTCCCATTCACCCAAAAATTAATGAATCTCTGATATTTATTGATTGAAGAAGTATTACTGAATTGTATTCTATTTTATTGATTTGTTATAGAGATATCATTGCCAAAGACTTGGTGTTTCTTTCAGAAATACATTTGGGAGGGCGAACCCCCTTCCCGAAACATCCTCCACCCCGTCGCCCGATACATTTTATGTTACCGGACCAAATGCTAATAAATTCAGAAACTCACAAAATACTTTTTGTGCATTTAACCTAGTTTCTACTTCTTATGTGGCAGCATTTGAATTATTTTTACAATTTTATTTCATGATTGACTATTTTCAGAATGAAATTTTGTAGTTATAATTCAATTTACATTATTTTAAATTTTTTCTTCTTGTTTAGCCGGAGCAAGTTTTTCTCGCAATGTTTAAATACGTATTTGCTATACATATTCATTACTTTCATATATATATATATATATATATATATATATATAATAATTACTTCTATATAGTAGTTAAAATTATATTAGATAATTTGCCCCCTTTGAGATTTCATTTTCTCTCTTCCCCTCAGACAAAATGTCCTGAAAGAAAAACTGCACAGATGCAGATATCATTTAAAATATGGTTAATTAGTATTCAAGGATGCTTAACACTGATAAATTTATCAAAATCCGAGAGTCCGATGTTTGATCCCCATCACAATACTTTTCCTTTTCTATGTGTTGCAGGAAAATAAATTAGATATAAAAAGGATATTTTTGTAACTCTTGTTGTGATATTTATTATACTTCCCTCGCTAAATAGAAGTAAGTATTTGCACATATCATTTTTAAAGATCTATGCGCTTTTGAAGGGACTAATTACAAAACACCAAATAAATATTCTTTAGTTTTTTGTTGTCGATCGGTCTGTCGGTCAGTCTATCGCTAAATCGAGGTACCCTGCTGTTCTTCGAAACTACTGAACCAAATGAAGTCAAATTTTGAACATAATCAGGCTGTTGTTTCTCGATACAGTGAATAACGTCACGATTTATTATTTTTTTAATTTTTCACTACTCATTCGCAATTTGAGCAAATGTCGTTTTCGTAACATTACAATACTACTACTCAATCGACTGAAATAAAATTTTCTGAAAGAATATGGCTTGTTATATGCTTGAAAAAATATTCTAAGAGGACATTAATATAAAAAATATAAGAAAAGTACATGCTTAAAATGCAAAAATTAAAACTTCCAATTAAATAGTAACATAATTGAAGTATTTAAGAAATTTGTAGTATTTTTCTTTTACTTCTTATTTACCAGAAAGAACGAAAATTCTTTGAGGTTCATCATCTTTTTCTGATGACTTAAAATAAAAATTAGAAAAATTAGAGTTCTACATGTGAGACAGTTGGCTTAGAAAATAAATTTTGATTGATTTCCAATTAATTTTAAAAACTAAATTCCTCCCTATTAACTTTCGTTGTAAATACTCCAATGCTAAAGAATGTTATATTTCATTGAATTTTTACTCCATAACTTAAACTCAGAATATAATATATGTAAATGACATTTTTATGATCCGATATATTTCGTTTAAAGAATTTAAGTTTATAAAATACAGAGGTTTTAAAGCACCGACATGTGAATATGTTGAATATTGTCTCTTTGTTTTAAAAATTACCCCATTCAAATTATAGTAGTTATTTTTCAAATTAAACAAAGCTTTAGCTGAAATCCTGATAACCAAAAATTTGAATAATTTAAAAAAAAATAGAAATTGCCCGTAAATAGCGTAAGTAATATTGATATATACTTTCAATTTAAGAAAAAATAAATACAGTATTAGTTAAGGAAAACGCACACAGAAAAAAAAAATCTGAAAATTGAGCAAAACGAGGAAACAATTTCTAAGAACTTTCAAGGAGCTAAATTTAATATAACATCCTAAGAACAAACAAACACTGATCTGTGCGTAAAATTTAAAATATTTTTAGCTAAAAAATGACTCGATAGATGCTGTATATAAGTCGTTATAACGAAAACTACCACAAGCTTTAAAGAATATACCGATTTTACACATGGAATTTAGAGGTGGGGCGCTGTAGCCCATTGGTTAGCGCGCTGGAGTTGCACTCGGTAGGCCCGGGTTCGATTCCAGCCACTGCCAAAACTGCCGCCGTGTTCATGCGGAGTACGATCACGTTAAACATGTGGGTCCGAAAGTCCTTCCGAGAGGTTGGTGGTAGGGGAAGGAGGGTACGGTCCCTGTGGATGCCTCCCCCACTGGGTTCCGGTCTAAATTGGGTGGCACTTCCCGACCGTCCAAACAGTTACCTTACACCTTTCTGGTAGGTCGGACGGTCTGGGTTTCAACAACAACATGGAATTTAGAGTAATATGAATCCCCTTGATGGAAGAGGGGGGGGGGTCTAATATGTTATATATGTTAATAGAAACCATTTTTAAATCATAAAATAATTATATCTTGCTTACCTTAAATTTTAATCTTGCGTGAAATGCTAGATGAATATTTTAAATAATATCAAATTCAACTGTATAACATTTAGAAAGCAAGACTATAAACTATTCTTTGCGGCAAGAAAAATGATGTTTGACATTTCTCACCGAAACGTTCGACTTAACTGATTCACCCCAGAACAAATCTCTCGCAAAACAAAATGATTGATAAACACGTTTCACAGCCGATGAGGGGGGGGGGGGGGGTCCCATAAATTCTACAATGATCCACGGATGTCTCAAGATGTCTTTTGAGACCTGTCCTCGTTTAGTTTTCTAATTACTTTCAATGCGGACACCTGTTTCGAGATAGATGTAAAAGAAGTCCTTTATTTATGGGTCTGGGTGATCGGGGGAAATGATTTCCGGATTTGAGCTTCGGAGAATAATTAACAAAGGATGGGTATCCTGGCACGGCAATTCTAGGTGGAACCCCATCGTTTCAAGCAAAGTGCCCTCTCTCATCGGATTTTTTCATGGAATAGTTAACAAAAACCAGTTTCACATAAAAGCTTTTGCAGTTCACAGATAATGGTCAATATGCCGCCCTAGACGTACTGTTGATGATGGCTGGTACTGGACGCCCTGTGCGCTAAAGTAATTAGTTGTTACTTGTGTTGCAAGATAAACAATTAGGGGCGACATACTGGAAGTGATCCCATTTAGCCCTCTGGGCCTCTTTTTTCACGGAGAGAATGAATGATAACCGTTTTCACTCTTTTATTATCTGGGATCAAATGTTTAATATTTTTCAGTGTTTTTGTTTTGCCTACATCTGCACTTGTAAATGCTGTTGTTCGCGCCCCAGAACTTTTTACTTTTTTATTTAGAATATTTTTTTATTGAGAATTTTTTATTTAAGATTTTTTATTTATGTTGACTGAAATGCCGCCCTTAAAATGTGCCGCCCCAAGCAAGTGCTTTCTTTGCTGGTGCCTTAAGCCGGCCCTGTCAGTCAGGTGATATAAATGAAATAGAAAGGCAAAATTTATATTTTGAAAATCAGTAATTATTATTTGAAATAAATTCTTTAAAAAGAAAGGTTTTCGATGATGAAGAAAAAATCAAATGCCTAACTGAAAATTACAAATAATGCGAGAAGACAATGAGAGAATAAAAGCAAAATTAAATTTTTTTTGAAGCACAGAGTGGCAATTTAAAGAAGAAAGATGATGAAAAAATTCAAAGTGAAATTACAAAAGTCCTTTCTAAATATTTCGCATCAGGTCAGATATTACGAATTGTAAATAACGACAAAAGAACACAGTGGAAAATTGAAGATATATCTAAAGTCTTAGTTCTTGGGAGTCTGAGTTCTTTCATCAGTAGCATACTACCATCTTAGAGAACAAATTAAAATTCCTTTACCTAGCATTTTAAAATTATGGACGAAAAATTTTAAATGTCTTTCAGGAATTTTAACCCAAGTAGTGGAAATGATGAAAGAATAAGGCAAGATACTAACAGAACTACAGAAATTTACGGGAAATATATTTAATCAAATTAGCGTTCTTGGACGATTTTATAACCACCCTCTTGCTACTGATTTCAAATTTCGACTTAAAACATCACTGCTTGGATCTAAGCTTCCTATGCCAATAAATACAAATGTGTGACTTTATATTTCAAATTAGAAGAAAAAAACGACGCAACCAGCAGCACTGCAGATATGGAACATGAATATGACATTCATTTCAGTCCTAATGTAAAAATGATGCCTTGCGATTTTTTTTGGGGGGTGGGGGGGGGTGGGGGGGGGGGGGTAGGATATTTGGCATATCGTCACAAGAAAGCACAGTTAGAAATTTATTCATATTTAGTGAAATCAACATCCGAAAATGACAAGAAATGGATTGAAATTTTATCAAGGTCTTTTTACATGATACCTGGGTAGAAACAGTCACCAAATTAGAAGAAATTTTTTATTATCATTTTATTTCTTTTTCAAAAAGTATTTTAGAGAACCTCCAGTTTAAAATAAATAAAAGAACAATTGAATGAAATAGCTCCTGATGTTGAAAGAACATACACCAGAACCTTCTTTCGAATAAGACACATAAATGAAAAGATGAAAAGAAAAGCTGAAATAATTTTGGGTCATTCAGTGAAGAATAGAAAAATAAGCAATGGAGAGAGAGCTTTAAATTTTAAGGTTTACCCATAACCTAGTGTTAGTGCCTTGGCAATGAATTCAAGCCTCCGTACCAAAGATATATTGACAGGCTGCGTGTGTTAGGTTTATATGGTTTTCCTAACATGTAACATAAATATGACGAAACTTCCCTTAAAAAGTCTTTCATGAAAGCAATCCTCTTTCAAAGAATGGCCTTTTTTAAAATTATTCATCCCTCCCTTAGGGGAACATCCGTAACCCATCAGTCATTTGATTACTGACCTTTGTAACACCAGAATTAGCTGAAACATCGTGATATCAAACCTAGCAAGTAAAGTCACTAAAGAGGTGTTGGGAGATATACCTCCCCCCCCCCCCCCAGGAACTTATCGAAACCTATTGAGGTTAGAAGGAATGATATTTGGAGAAATGGGAAACTACTCATTTGGTTATCGCCCCCCCCCCCCCCAATTTTTCTGTCGACGCAACAGATTAAAACTTACTAACTGGCTGGACGTGTTATTTTTTTTCCGTAGATGTTCCTGTATGAAAGACATTTTCAAAATCTGGTCACAACTGGACTTTTTGAATCAATTTCTCTTCCTATCCCTTTACTATTTTAATTTTTAAATTTTTTTTATCATGAAGTACCCATATTCAAAAATTGTATATCGTTATATGAAATTCAATGCTCATTTAATTTCGTGAATAATTCTTTTTTTTTTTGACGGTAAAATAATAATAATACATAATTAAAGAAACCCTTGCACTGCTATTTTTGTATCGTACAAAATATGATTTCTACATTTGTTCGAATGCGGATGAGAAGTCTTTAAATAATTGGATTTCGTATACATATCAATTTCATTATGAAAAAAAAATTAATACAAGCATTTTTTTACCTGAAATCTTTAAGGACATCACATGTTTATTTATTTCTATAATTCTGAGAACTATTTTTGAATTACATTCAGCAAGTCATTAACTGCCTTCTCATTTTTTCTTTGCCTTTTTTCATGTTGAAGATATTTTAAAGCAGTTCGATAAAAATGGGCAGAGCGGACAGATTCCGTTGGTTTATTATTCTTGTCTCAGATCTTGTATTTTAGCTAAAGCCTCCGACATTTTACTTTACACCTGTTAAAGTAAAGTTAATAGCAATTTTAAAATGCAGAAAATATTTTAACATAGTTTAAACAGCTCAATTGCTACTTTCATCGTTAGAGATGCTTACAAACATCTCTAACGATACAGTCCTAAATAAGATTTACCATAACTAGTTTTATTTAATATTATGCTTCTATATGGGAATAATGAAATCTAATCTATCATTTTACTCGGTAGAAATTTCAATATACATGTGATGCACCTTTAAATTAAGATAATTGCAGCAGTATTCAATGCATTTCTGATGACAGCTACGGACTACGGACCTGTCTTTGGGACCAGTGACGTCAGTCGCGAAGGGAGGGGAGAACTCCAACTGTTCGCGTCCAACATTTCCTTTCTGTAGACCTTGTACCTATATCTCTGTTCGAAGGAGCTAACCTGAGGTAAAAATAGCAGGAGGTGGTCAGTTGCACGTCAATCTGGCATTAGATGGTGGATAATGCAGAGTCCTCCGACGATAAGAGAGCTTGCAATTCCGTGACGGAATTGCAAGCTCTTATCGTCGGAGGACTCTGCATTATTCCGTCCCAATAGCTCAACGGTAGAGTTGTTGCCGACACTTAGTAAAATTACTGAGAAAATAATTCTTAAGAGACTGAACACGCACCTTAGTGAGAATGACATTATCATTCCGGAGCAGTTTGGATTTCGGCCAAAACACTCCACCACTCATCAATTGCTGAGAGTGGTAGAGTACATTTCTTCTGGTTTTAATAATAAGACACCCACAGCTGCGATTTTTCTTGACATCCAAAAAGCCTTTGATAAAGTGTGGCACTGTGGATTAGCTTACAAATTGATCACTCTAAAAGTCCCTGACGCACTTGTCAAACTTTTAATTTCATACCTAAATAACAGACACTTTCAAGTCAGAGTAAAAAATAACTTATCTACACCCAAGCTCATTAAAAGTAGTGTACCGCAAGGATCCATACTGGGCCCGACACTCTTTAACATATATCTAAATGACATTCCCAGGACCCCAGACACGGAGCTGGCACTCTATGCAGACGACAGCGCGATACTTGCAAAACACCCTTACGTCTCAGTAATGCACAGACAGCTACAACAACACTTAGACATACTCCAAACATGGCTGGAAAAATGGCGAATAAAATTAAATCCCAATAAATGTCATTGGATTTATTTCTCAAGAAAACGTAAACCTCCGCCTCCTCTGTACATAAACAACCATGCCCTAAAAGCGGAAAAATCTACTAAATACCTAGGTGTAACGATAGACTCCCACCTAACTTGGAAACTGCACGTAACGAACTTAATCAAAAAAGCGTATATGGCCACAGGAGCTTTATACCCAATGATAGGAAACGGAAATCTAAGTTATCAAAATAAACTCCTAATTTATAAATCGGTCATCTGCCCGGGAATGCTGTATGCAGCACCCGTATGGGGATATGCCTGTAAAACTACCATAGACTTATTAGAGACAAGACAAAACAAAACCCTAAGGATTATAAGGAAAGCCCCTAGATACTTAAGAAACTCGGTAATTAGGAAAGACTTCAAAATAAAAACTGTTAGAACCCAAATCAAAAAGCTAGCGCTTAAATTCTACAAAAATCTGCCATCTGTCCCAAATGAACTATTATTTAATCTGCATGACTATGATCATCGCAAGGCTAAATCTCGTAAGAGACCCCGCTCGGTACTTAACTTTGATATTCGGTACTAGGAACGTCCCACCTTAATCAGTTGATATTAACGAAAACTCGCGATCTTTGGTTTTCTACAAAATGTTTAAAATCCTAAAATGCTAGGTTACCCTCAGATCTGCATCAACCCCCCAAACTGCTTAAACTCTTAATGTGCAACAAACTGCCACACTAGGAGCTAGGACAAATAATAAAAACAGTAAATCAAAAACCTCGAACCTCCAACTATGGACCAATGAAATAATGTCACAGTATGAAGATAAGAACCACACCTAGAGATTGGAGATTAAAGGCGCTTCGCGCCTGGTGCTCTGTTCTGGACGAAACTCTATGGATCCATTCGAGGAGGCAGCAAGGTTCTTTACAAATATCAATTGATACGTCAAGTTTTTAACTCTGAAAAAATATCGAAACCCTATAATATCAAACCTCATAATTTATCGATTTTTTAAATCAAATTTAATAACTTTTAAAATTACTGTTTAATTACAAATTACACAGCCCTTAACCAACAATTAGTAAACCTCATATCGAGGTCTAATGGTAATGGGATGCCTGAATTATGACTACTGCTTTTTTTTACTTTTCCAGCATTTATATTAAAGTTAGACATATGAAAAATCGGTTTAATTCGAGCACAAAGAGCACGAAAGAGCTCGCGAAGCAAGATCGGCCGGGTTGCCGGGCGTCAGCGAGAAGAGAGGAGGCCCCCTAGTTTTGTAAGGGGCGAAATGCTCAATGTTTATTTGTTTATTTCAGTCCTATTTATTTCGTTTATAATAGATACGTAGGCTAGTATTTAAATTTTTAGAAAATAATATACAGCGCATTTTTGTATGGAAATAAATCGTTTTATTGCTTTACAAAATATTCGCCTTTAGCATAAATACATTTTTTCATTCGAATAAACTAATTTTCAAAAAGTTATGCCATTCAGAAGTTGATATGGCAGAAACATATACGCTTCAACTTCTTCTGGGTTGTTAAATTGTTGACCACGAAAGATTATTTTTAATTGTTGAGAACAAGAAAACATCATTGAGTGCAAAATCAAGTGAATAAGGACACTGACTCGTTAAATCAAATTTTTTATGCTTCAAAAAATTGATAGTTTGAAATGCAGTGCGTGAGCTTGCATTGTCATAATGAAGAATGATGCGACGTTTCGCATTTTTTTTTTTCTGATTTGAGCAACTATTTCTGGCAAACAAATTATCGTATACCAATCAACATTTACTGATCTACCATCCTTCAAAAGCAACGGTTGCAACATAGTCGGATTTACCAAACAACGAAGTAATAATTTTCTTTGAAACACTTTGTGCACCGTGCACGAACAACTTTTAGGATTTGGTTTATTTTGAAACGCCCAAACAGTAGATTGTCGTTATGTTTTGGTTTCATAGGAATAAATCCATATTTCGTCACCTGTTAGAATGTCAGAAAGATGTTTGGAGACACCAGAGTTGAATCTTTTTATATTTTCCTGCACCATTTGCGCTTATTCTGTGTTTCCTGATTCACCTCACGAACAGCCACTCTCAAATATCGAAATGTTTTCATTTAGAAGATTTAACTTTAGATTCTTTTTCATTTATTATTTATGCAGCTATAGCAAAGAAATTTGGGCAAGGAAAAAATTCTTACGGAAGTGGGATCAATCGTGGATATACTAGTAATATATAAATACACATTTTTAATGCGTTTGAAATTGTTCTATGTGAATCAGAAACAAAAAATTTTTACAAGTAAATAAATAAAGCTTGGTGAGTGGTCTGCTTATTTTTTTACATGTTTTGCTTGATTTTTATATTTTAATTAAAATGGAGTTCCCCATGTATTATGCTGTCCGGCATATACCACTTCTAATCGATTCCAAAGAGAAATGCAATCGCAAAACCGAGATTCCACTGTAATAGAATTGAAAAATGTCATTAATTTATTTTCATTTTAATTCAGTTATTACTGTAAACTTTGGTTTATCTGGCACCCAATGTTCCGGAACACCAATGTCCGGCACGCTTCTCAAACCGCATTCGATATCCAGAGCTGCCGACATGTAGGGTAAAAGGGTGCTTTACATAAGAGCTCGGGAAGATTGGAGTCATGCGAAGGTAAGCTTTTTATTTAGGGATGTTGAAGCCCTTTTATTTCTTATAATTTCAGTTGCAATGTATAACGCCATTATAAATGTGAAAAATCTTTGGCGGTGCCCCGAAGGATTGGGGCCATAGGCAGAGCTAAAATATATTATTTAGGGGTGCTAAATCCCCTTATCTCTTATAATTTCAGTTTCAATGTATAATACTAGTATAAATATGAAAAATAGCTAAGGGTGCTATTGCAATTTTTTGGGTGCTTAGGGGGGGGGGGGGGAGGGGGGTTCCTCCTTCTCTTCCATGCTCTTTCGTCGAAAACTCGAATTTGAATTTTCGATCTCGTTACAATACTCTTCCTATATTGGGTATGTAGGGAAAGTAAAAATTGAGACATTAAAAAAATGGTAAAAGAAAATTTGTACATCTATTATTAGCATTCAATATTTTGAACGAAAATAGTTATTTTCAGACTGGGGTCACTGTACCCATAACAGAATAATGGAGGGTAGCATGAAGGGTAGACAGTCTTTTCATACATAAGAGCATAGCGATATATCTAAAGATAAACACCATCGTGATTATCCTTAGATAAAGAACATGGAGTTAGTTATTTTTACCGCCATGATAAAGAGGCATGAAGGGTAAATAGAACTCAAATTTTATTTCACCAAATGGTATCACTGAAACATTTGTTTTAAATTCACTTTACGACTATAGGTGGCACCACCACGGAAATTAATCTTTTAATTTTTTCATATGCATATTTTCTTGCTGTGTGCAGATCTAGGGAAATTTTCCCAGATCTAGGGAAATTCAGAGATTTCTAGGGATCTGGGGAAGAACCAACCAAATCTAGAGAAATTTTCAGAGCTTTTAATTTGTCATATTTACTACTAAGTTTACAATTTTCGGTTAAAAAAACTTCTCAATTTCACATATTTTTGAAATTCTTAGAAAAAAAAAAAGATTAATTTTTTACTTTTTTCGAAGATTTTGAAAGTAACTGTTTAGTTAACTGTAACCGCATTAAAAGGGCTTATTTTGAATATTTTTCAGGGACTGTTGTCTGCTACGATAATTCCGATTTACAAACTTTTCTTTAGTCGTTTTCCCAGGATATAGGGGTTTAAAACCCTTTAGAAGATAAGTAAAAATAACTGATTCCTACCTCATTTTTTTACCAAATGTGTACACTTATAAAAAAAAGCTGGGGGTGTTGGGAGATAGGAAAATATATTTTCCCTGGGGGCAAAATTGTTTGCAGAATTTTTCTGGGAACCTAAATAATCAGTACCAGACTGTTCAAAGCGGAGACATGATTTATTGATAAAAGATATAATTTATTGTTTCAAGTTTTGCTATATAGTTTTATATTAGTTTAAGTCCAAATTGTTAGTTTGCTATTGTTATGGTTAAGTAGTTTGTTAATTTGTTATTGTTTTAGTTTTATTATTGTTATAGTTAAAAATATATACAAAAAATTTGAAGTTTATTCCCGAGTCTAGTCGGATATTTTTTTGATAAATGGAACCCACCTGAGAAAAAAAAATTCGTAGCTCATGGGAACAAGAAAGTGAATTTAAAAGATGGCAGTCTAAAAGCAGCAAAGGCAATGAATGTTTTTTACTACTAGGGGTACTTACTATCTAGGCCTGAGATTTCCATGGAAAAGTAGGGAAATATGAAATAATCAAACATGGATTATTCAAAAAACATAATAGTAACGCCACCACTACAAAGTATATAAATTAGTCTGTGCCTGCACATATGCAAAGTATTTCAATTTATTTTCTAAAATTTTTATTCATAAGAAAAATTGCAATTTGTAGTTTCACCAAATAAAAATAATATATTTTTATTATATTTAATCAGGGAATGAGGTTATTTGGCTGATAAATAATTTTGTCTGTTCGAAACTTGCAGTAAGAGCACGGAATACGGAATTTTCGGAAATTATTCTGATTACGTCATGCATAGCATCCAATCAGATCGTTGCTTCAAACATTATGATAAAGTGTCTATAATGTATCTAGTGTGTTGACCGGCGGCACAAACTGGTTCTCGAGCGAGATGAAATCCGCGCGAGGGCGCTACAAACGATTTGTGCCCGGGTTAGCAGATGATAATACAGTGCATTATATTATGACAGCAGTTTTCTTGGGAGAGACTTGCTATTTAATAACATTGTTTGGGATAAAATTGTTAACGTGCGATAGGTTTCAGTTTTATACAACCTATTTGTGTGAAGACTGATAAATTTTGGTAACTGTAGCAGTAAAAAAAAAAAAAAAAAAGAAATTGATAGCTAAAATGTGTTGATTTTCATTTTCTATTTCTTGACATCAGAAATTCCCCTAGAAAAAAGCTTTATTACATGAGAAGGGAAAATTAAAAAAAAAAAAAAGGCGTTCAAGATTAAATTCTATATATATATTTTTTTTTATTAAAAACTACAATAAACTAATATTTCCATAAAAAGTAGGTACATTTACATTCTTTAAATTAACAAACTATGTTGAATCCACTGGGGGAAAACATGCATAATTTAGAAAATACTGTATAAGTACAGCATAAATACAAGAAATACTGTATATAAAATTTGAATAAATTTCTTTTTTAAGTAAATTTATTTTGCATTCATTTACATCTCACCACATCTTGTACACTAAATTTCATAAGATTTCATCAAACGGTTCTTAAAATATCATGCGCAAGTTCAAAAGTCAGTATTTTGAAATAAATGAGATCAAAGTATATATTACTTTCCTTATATACATAATGTATAAGGAAAGTATTGTGACGGAGTCGAAAATTCGAATTCGAGTTTTCGACGGGAGAGCACGTTTCAGGCATCCATGATCACGAATCAAACATTTTTGAAGTGATGTCTGTGTGTGTGTCAGTGAGTCTGTGGAGACGATAACTGACGAACGAATGGACCGATTTGAACCAAATTTGGTACAAAAATCACAATCCGTAAACACTGGAAGTCTATTGTTTTATACGCAATCGAATGTTCAGAACCCACCTAAATTTTCGAATAAAATTTTGAAAAAATCGTCAAAAAATCAAAACCACTAATAAAGTTACGCAAATAGACATTTCTTATGTAATTTTTCATTAGAAAACGATTGACATGAATTTTAGAACGCTAACATGAACTGTTCTCGAGATATTGTACATTTTTTAAAAAAATTATCAAAAGTCATATAAAATAAAAAAAAAAATCTTTCCTATTGAGAAACATGTTCACTTTTCATATGTAATACCATGCGATAAATTGGGTAACATCATTCTCGTAGATCTAGCTCGTTCCATTCATGAAAAAAGATACTTTGAGTAATACTTTTGTATTTGAACGCCAATAATCATTTATCTGCTGTAAGAATAACTTATTTCTTTGTGCATAACGCTTAGCGAGATTTTTGGCGCGATATTTTCATGATTTTAAGGATACAGTGTCCCCTTTATTTATTTACACAGAAAATGTTTTATATGTTTATTTCCAATAATATACAATTAAAATGAAAGTTACTTGGTCTTAAATTATTTGGGCATTAATTCGCTACTGTCTACGTGGCAAATTCCATAACCCGGCACGATATGGTTATTGTTCTAAAGGCGTAATAAACACACAGATAGACAAAGATACATTCTTTTATAATTTTCCTTAGAAAATCAGGCGATTTCACGTTTTTTTTATTATGTTTGACCTCCGCCATCATTACTTCTATGATAATCGCTTAACAAGGGCCACTATCTGCTACTTTAAAACCGTCCGAACTTAAAGAAAGACACGCCCAGTCAAACCCTGTGTACGTATATATGTTAGTGTACATGTGTCTGTGGACACGATATCTCACGAACGAATGATGTGTTTCGAATTAAATTTATTACGATTTATAATCAGGGAATACTGGAATCGCATTAATTTTAGAGATGATTTTATTCATTTTAAACGTGTAGAAGACACTCTTACACCTATTTTCGATTGAATATTTGAAAAAATTAAAACCAAAATCAGCACTTTTAATTATGATAAAAAAAAAAGTCCTCAGTTGTTTTAATCCTCTTTGGCAGGTTACCACTTTCGCAACGTGCAGATCTCTTTTTAGGCAAAGGTTTACTTAAATACTTAGGGGCATTAGGGAAGATGGTTGGAATGGCATCTTTGGAAAATAAAGGACGACCTCTTTCTGTTAGCACCTCTTTTCCATCAATCACAACTCTATAATGTCTATCAATAAATTCTGGTACAAAATGTTTTTCACACAAAACACAATTAGAGTCTAAAACCCTGTCAGCTCGAGGCACAGCTTTTCTCCACGTTTCTAATCTGTTTAGATCCTTTGGGGCTTTAAAAATCGACACTTTTTCTTTGCAGGATGCATAACCACTATTACAACCTGGCGCAAAGCAATGAGTTTGCCTAGATAGTTTTTTCGTCGACTGTGCAGAGTCCATCGTGTTAAAAAAGGGATTCAAACATGAAATAAAAAGCTAAACAATCACATTTAGTCCTTAAAAGGGCTGTTAATTTCTTTTAAATTGCAAAAATAAAAATCACTGTAGAATACCTTCGAACACAAACAAATATCTGATGAGTTTTAATTTAGCGCGAAGGGCGAGCGAGGCGAACAACCGGACAACAGTTGACTACAGCGCCCTCTCCCCGTTTCATCCTCCTCGGAAACCAGTTTTGGAAAACTTTCAAGGGAGCACGTTACACTAGATACATTATAGACACTTTAATTATGATATCACATGTCACGTGAACAAGATATCTAGGGAAACCTGGGGAATTTTTTTCCCGAATCTAGGGAAAAGACTTGAAAAGAATCTGGGAACACACGGGTGCTTATTCACTGCAAAGTCACTCCCGCCAGAATATCACGAGATAAATACATCAGGCGCGAATTTCAACAGACTAGCAGACTCAGCTCTTCCGATTGATTTTTTCTTTTCTCTTTTTGTCTTTTTGTGTGACGTCCGTAGATATGTGGCCGCGGTGAATGAATAGAGTTCTTTGTTTTCTTCATGAGGAAATGTACAGTTCAATTAGTTTATGCGTGATTTTGATATTGAAAATACACACACATATATATAGGGGGAAGGGCGCGGTAGCCCATTGGTTAGCGCGCTGGAGTTGCACTCGGTAGACCCGGGTTTGATTCCAGCCCCTGCCAAAAACTGCCGCCGTGTTCATGCGGAGTACGATCACGTTAAACATGTGGGTCCGAAAGTCCTTCCGAGAAGCTGGTGGTAGGGGAAGGAGGGTACGGTCCCTGTGGATGCCTCCCCCACTGGGTTCCGGTCTAAATTGGGTGGCACTTCCCGACCGTCCAAACAGTTATCTTACACCTTTCTGGTAGGTCGGACGGTCTGGGTTTCAACAACAACAACACACATATATATATAGCCATATATATATATATGTGTGTGTGTGTCAGAAATATTTATAACGTCAAACATTAATATAAAAAATATTTATAATATATATATATATAATGTCAAAAATATATATATCATAAAATATATATGCCAAAAATATTGTACGATCAAAAACATAGTGTGGTAATTGCAGGAGGGAGTCGACCTTGATTGAAAGAAGTAGGATTAAAGAATGCTAAAAATACTTGTTCGATTTTGAGCTGAGATCGTAGAAATCGATAACAGATGGCAGCACTACAGTTTCGAGAAGGACTCATTACAGAACATTATATTTCTATTTTCAATTATACTAATTAATATTCCTTAAGTATTATTTTATGTAATCCTGTCATTTATATTTTACTGTATGTTTATTGATATTAATATGCTCCTTTCAAATTATTTACGAATAGATAGCGCATTGAACCACGCGAACTTGAGTTTCGTTTAAAGGAATGTGGTAAGTGTAGCGCTATGAGCCATGTGTTAAAAAACCAAGAGTCAAGTCTCTGTGAACCGCTATAGGCGGTTAATTATTCTTTTGTTAATAAAATCTCAATTCTTATCCATGAAGTATAACAATAAATTCTTTGGAAGTTGAAGGAGGTGTCCTGTATTCTTGTTGCTGGACATTTAAATCAATCAAAGGTGAGTGCTTACTCACTTATTCCTTTTTAAATCTTTATATGACTGTAGAACCAATTCTGAAATCCAAAAACAGTCTATTCTATACAGTCCACTGATCTCTAATGAAAATTATTCTCTAAGTCTCGACAATACTTTTTCCTGCGGTGGTCAAACTAAAGTATGAAACGTAAAAAATTGACTAGCTTGATGTTTACATTTGTGACCTTTAAACTTCCAAGGGAGGGTAAATGCCCCCTTGCGCTCCCCTATAGACGTCTATGGCAAAGCGCAAATAGAATTTTTCTAGGGGTGCAAACTATATGATTATACCTACAATATAGACTTGCTTGAATCTACATTTGTGATCTTAAATGTCCTAGGGGAGAACAAGTGCAACCCTTGCCCTCTCCTATGGGCGCCCATAGAGCTTTTTCCATGGTGACAAACTGAAGGTTGAGGCGTTCAACATCGATTAGCTAACAAGTCTAATGAGTCATCTATGGGAGGGCAAGTGTCCTACTTGCCCTCCACTATGGGCGCCCATGTAACATTTTCCAATAGGGCAAAATCAATGTTCAATATCTACTAGCTTGAGGACTACATTTGCAACCTTAAACGTCCACAGTAGGGCAAGTTTTCCCTTGCATTCCCTTATGGGCGCCCATGGCAAGGACACCCATGGAATTAATTCCATTGGTGACAAATTCAAGGATGAGGCGTTCCACATCGACTAAATTGAGACTTGCATGTCTAACCTTGAACGTCTATGGGACGGCAAGTGTCCTACTTGCCCTCCACCATGGGCGCGCATGTAACATTTTCCAATAGGGCAAAATCAATGTTCAATATCTACTAGCTTGAAGACTGCATTTGCAACCTTAAACGTCCACAGTAGGGCAAGTTTTCCCTTGCATTCCCTTATGGGCGCTCATGGCAAGGACACTCGTAGAATTAATTCCATCGGTGACAATTTCAAGGATGAGGCGTTTCATATCGACTTGCTTGTAATCTACATTTGTAACCTTAAACGTACACAGTAGGGCAAGTTTCACATTGCGTTCCCTTATGGGCGCCCATGGCAAGGACACCATAGAACTAATTCCATTCGCGACAAACTCAAGGATGAGGCGTTCCACATCGACTAAATTGAGACTTGCATGTCTAACCTTGAACGTCTATGGGACGGCAAGTGTCATCCTTTCCTTCCACTATGGGCGCCCATGTAACATTTTTCAATAGGACAAAATCAAGGATGAGGAGTTCAATATCTACTAGCTTGAGGACTGCATTTGCAACCTTAAACGTCCACAGTAGGGCAAGTTTTCCCTTGCATTCCCTTATGGGCGCTCATGGCAAGGACACTCGTAGAATTAATTCCATCGATGACAATTTCAAGGATGAGGCGTTTCATATCGACTTGCTTGTAATCTACATTTGTAACCTTAAGCGTACACAGTAGGGCAAGTTTCACATTGCTTTCCCTAATGGGCGCCCATGGCAAGGACACCCATAGAACTAATTCTATCGGCGACAAACTCAAGGATGAGGCGTTCTACCATCGACTAAATTGAGACTTGCATGTCTAACCTTGAACGTCTATGGGACGGCAAGTGTCATCCTTTCCTTTCACTATGGGCGCCCATGTAACATTTTCCAGGAGGGAACTCAAAGACGACGCATTCAATATCGACTAGCTGGTAACCTACATTTGTAACCTTGAATATCCTGTTGGGATTAAGTACTCCCTTGCCGTGCTCTATGGGCTCCCTGCTTATACTATTGCCCTCAGGACAGAACCTAACGGAGCCGAAGTTTCGATTTCCTCATGGACGGTAAACAGTCTTTTCAGACCCTCCAAATGTCTCTGTCACATATTGAAACATTGCACACTTGCCATGGGCGCCCATAGGGGATGTTGAAAGTCACGAATATCAAACTAATGAATACTGTAAGTCTCGTCCTTGAGATTGTCCCCGCTGGAAAAAGTTCTATTGACGTCCTTGCCATGGGCGTCCATAGACGTAAGGGAGCATCCATACGTAGGGAGCATCCATACGTAAGGGAGACGTAAGGGGGCGTCCATAGATGTAAGGGAGCACTTGTCTTCCCGTAAACATTCAAGGTCACAAATGTAGGTGTCAAACTAGTAGATATTGTACGTCTCATCTTTGAGTACGCTCTTCTTAGAAAAAGCGCTATGGACACCCTCGCCATGGGAGCCCATAAAAATAAAGGATGAGAGGTAAATATATCTAGTATCTTGATACCTACATTTGAGACCTTGAACGTCCACGGGAGGACAAGTGCCCCTCGCGCTCCCCTATGGGCGCCCATGGCAAGAGCACCTATAGAACTTTTTCAGGGGGTAAACTGAAGGATGAGACGTACAATATCGACTAGCTTGATACCTACCTTTGAACATCCACGAGATGGTAAGGTCCCCCTCACGCTCTCCTATGGGCGCCCATAGGGGACAATAACATTTATCAATATTTATACAATAATATTAACAATACTCGAATATAGATATCAATACTGTATGTCAATATAATCAATACTGTACTTCACATCCTTATGTTTATCCCGCTGGTAAAAGTTCTATTGGCGCTCTCACCATGGGCGCCCGTAGGGCAGCGCAAGGGGTCATTTGCCCTACTGTGAACGTTCAAGGTCACAAATGTAGGTAGCAAATTAGTATGCATTGTACTACTTATCTTTCAGTATACCCTCCTGTGAAAAATTTCTATTGACGCCTTTGTCATGGGCGCCCATACGAGATGCTGATAATAAGGTGTTGCCCATAAGGTGTCAAACTAATCGATATTGTCGCCCTTGAATGTGCCCCCGCTGGAATAAGTTCTATAAACGCTCTTGGTATGGGCGCCCATAGGGGGTCTTGAGGGGGAACTTGCTATCCCGTCGACGTTCAAGTTCACAGATGTAGATATCAAGCAAGGCGATGTATGTCTCACCCTTCAGTTTTCCGCCTGTAAAAGTTATATGGGTGCTCTTGCTATGAGCGCCCATAGCAAAGGTGGCCATAGAACTTATTAAAACGGGATGAACTCAAGAACGAAATGTACAATATCGATTACTTTGATGCCTACGTTTGTGGCTTTTAAAATTTGTATGGGCTCCCATGGCAAGGACGTCCATAGAGTTTCTTCCAAGAGCATAACAAGGATGAGACGCACGATATATACCAGCTTGACATCAACATTTGGGACCTTGATGTTCACGGGAAGGCGCTCCCCTATGGGCGCCCATGGTAAGGAAGTCAATAGAACTTTTTCCAGCGGGGACAATCTCACGGACGAGACGTACAGTAAGTATTCATTAGTTTGATATTCGTGACGTTCAACATCCCTTTGGGCGCCCATGGCAAGTGTTGTTGTTGAGACCCAGACTGTCCGATCTACCAGAAAGATGTAAGGTATCTGTTTGGACGACCGAGCAGTGCCACCCAATTTAATCCGGAACCCAGGAGGAGGCATCCACAGGGACCGTACCCTCCTTCCCCTATCACCAACCTCTCGGAAGGATTTACAGACTCGCATGCTTAACGTGATCGTACTCCACGTGAACACGGCAGCAGTCTTGGCAGTGGCAGGAATCGAACCCGAGCCTACTGAGTGCAATCAATTCCCGCTCGCTAACCACTGAGCTGTCGCGCCCCACTCCGTGGCAAGTGTGCAATGTTTCAGCTTTTTATGTCACACAGTCTTTTGGAGGGTCTGGAAAGACTGTTTACTACCCCTGAGGAAATCGAAACTTTGGCTCCGTTAGGTTCTGCCCTGAGGGCAATAATATATAAGCTGGGATCTCATGCGCTGGGAGCCAATAGAAGACTGCAAGGAATCACTTAAGCTGAACTGGATATTCAAGGTTACAAATGTAGGTTACATGCTTGCGATATTGAACGCTTCATCCTTGAGTTCCCTTCTGGAAAATGTTACATGGGCGCCCATAGTGGAGGGAAAGGATGACACTTGCCTTTCCATAGACGTTCAAGGTTGGACATGTAAGTCTCAATCTAGTCGATATTGAACGCCTCATCCTTGAGTTTATCGCCGATGAAATTAGTTCTACGGGTGTCCTTGCTATGGGCGCTCATAAGAGAACGCTTGATATGGAACTTATCATACCGTGTACATTTAAAGATATAAATGTAAATTACAAGCAAGTCAATATGGGACGCCTCATCCTTGAGTTTGTCACCCCTGGAATTAGTTCTATGCGCGTTCTTGCCATGAGCTCCCATAGCAATTCCGGCGCGCTAACCACTGGGCTGTCGCACCCAATCCCATGGCAAGTGTGCAATGTTTCAGCCTCTTATATCAGATACTTTTGGAGGGTCTGGAAAGACTGTTTACTACCCCCGAGGAAATTGAAACTTCGGCTCCGTTAGGTTCTGTCCTGAGGGCAATAGCATTAAGCTGGGAGCTCATGCAATGGGAGCTCGTAGAGGACTGCCATGGGCGCCCATAGGGGAGTGTAAGGGGTTCGTTTACCCTCCCCTGGACGTTTAACATCACAAATGTGAACATTAAGCATGTCAATTTTTTCCGTCTCATACTTTAGTTTGACCACAAGGTCGACTCCCTCCTACAATTACCACAGTATGTTCTTGATAGTGCTATATTTTTGACACTCTCTCATCTAATAAAAGCAGAAGTAACTCGTAATACTAGTAGTTTGATACCCTTGAAAAGACTTTAAATAGAAAATAAATAAATAATATAATAGAAAAAAGTAATAAAAATTAATAATAATAAAATAAAATTTAAATTATATATATATCTATGTGTGTGTGTTATCAATATCAAAATCGCGCATAGACTAATTGAACTATAAATTTCCTCATGCAGAAATCAAAGACTCATCATTCAACTGTCGCCACAAGGTCAGATGAAATTCGCGCCTGACGTCGATATCACGTGGTCAGTGAATAAGCGTTCGTTCAGAAGAGCTGAGTCTGCTAGTCTGTTGAAATTTGCAAGGTTATTATATCTATAAAGTTGAAATTTGCGCCTGACGTCTGTATATACAGACTATATAGTATTCTGTGGACGTATGTATCACGTGATATTCTGCCGGGAGTGACTTTGCAGTGCACAGGCTATTATATAGTTCTATTCCACAGAATACTATAGTAGTCTGTGCTCTATTCAGTGAAAGCCCAGAGTGTAAAAGTTGGAGATAATTTTTCTTGATTGCCTTTACCGTTTACTTTTTGACTGATTATGGGGGATCCATATGTTTATTTAACACGAGTAGAATCTTTTAGTGCTGCTCATCGATTACACAGGTGGAACCTAATGCATTAAATTTGAATTTGATTATAGATATAAAATGTTTGTTATGTTTACTGTATATACTTGTGTATAGGAATTCCCTAACATTTTATGGAATATTCCCAGTGGTTAACAAAATAATATTTTCCCATACATTTATTATCAAATTTTGGGAGCAATATTGTCCAGGTTATGCATAATGTATTGATTGTATATATCGTATATATTTTAAGAATTATAATAAAAGTGGTGGTAAGGTTAAAAATAAGGTATGATCTCTTAAAATATTCATATAGTATGCAATCATATTGATTGCCTATGCAGGATTGGGGTGTGTTTTGTGACTGCCCTTATTAAATGATGATAGGGTGGGGTGGGGCACAGACTATAGTATTCTGTGGGGTGGGGTAAGCATAATAAAAAAATCTGATGCGGACAGCACATGACTTTCCTTACAGACTCAAACTCATTTTCTCTTTCTTTATTTTATAATTCATTAAATTGAGTATAATAGCACAAAATAACATGGATAATTATTTGAAATTACACTAAATTTGCAGTTTTACTTCAATTTTTGTTTTTATTTGGTGACTGGACATATTTTCAAAAGCGGCATGGCAGAAATACGAAAACTAAACAGTGAACCCTACTGGTCTAGCCCATCCAGGGCATACAGCATAAAAGAAAATGTATGTTTTGTGGGTAATTTAAGGGAAGAAAAAAACATGAAAGATCCGCACAAACATTTATTTTAAAAAGTAGAAAACAAATTGAAAACATTTGATTTGCCAATTTTTGTTCTTGGTTTTATGTCTTTCCAAATTCACCTCTTATGGTAAAAAAAGTAAAGATATCTATGTAAACAAAACATTCAATTTAGTACTGTAGAAACAAATCATTAAAAACTTGTGTTTTAATAAATCTTAAAATGAATGCTTCCAACAAAAGTGGACCAGTCCAGCAGATTACATTGTAGCAATGGGCCCTACAGTTCGTGTTCGGCCAGAGGGTCAGACCACAGCCCGAAATTGACCTATGCAGCCATTGAAAACCTCTTTTGTTAGATAGCCAACTTAAGTCCTCACTGTTTTACAATGTACCAGTCGTGAAAACTTTTAATGTTTGACAGCCCGGACCATCCCATTACTGTACGATAAGGTAATGGGATGGTATTATATGCATGGCCCTATTTTGTGCATGGACTGTAACAGTTAGTAATTCATTGTTTTTTTTTTGGCCATGATTATGATTCAATGATTATGTTCATTGGAATGCTCTCGAACTAAAGCAGCCTTCAAACCCAGCAACCCACCATCACCCGATTGTCCTATAAACCAGTCCAACACTGTGTCTATGCTTCATAAAGTAGGCAATAGGAATGCTTCATAAAATATGCAATTTGTCTTCCTAAAGTATGCAATCTGAATGCTTGAAAAAGTATTCAATTTGAAGGGATAAGTTTACTGCTTGTAGAATCCAAATTTGTTAAGCTTATTCTTTTACAAAATTTTTATTTCCATTCACTGAAAAATAGCTTATTGTGCAGTTGTATATTAAGGAGAAATAAAAAATATTGTTCATAAAATTTAACTTTAAAAGCGAAAATTACTGGAAGCACCAATGAGACAAATATTTCCAAAGAAACTTTGAAAAGTTTGTGACATTAATAGCACAAGTAATTAATGCTGTACAATTATTTGAATGGAATTATATATTTTGGATTCATGAGATTCTTGTTTCCTTTTTCAGCCCTCATTTAGATGATCAAACAAATAAATTAGTGTATGGAAAGTGCAATAATCCATATGGACATGGACATAATTACAAAGGTAAGAATGATGATTATTATATTTCATTAAAGATAAATTTTTATTGTAAATTCTAAAACATAATTAAATTGTAACCTGACCATTTTATGAAACAATAACAACAGATTTAAATTGATGTAGTTGTTCAGTATCAGTCAAGCTTTTCAAAGATCAAATAACCTGTTTTAAAATGGAATAAGTAATGTAGGATTTTGGAATAATTTGATGTATGCCTTAAAAGGACTTGCTCTAAAGGCCGTATCACATTCAACAATTTTTCAACAACCAACTTTTCGAACAATTTTTACGCAGAGTTGGGGGAAAACTCGTGTGAAATAAGGTAAAAAAATTGGGACAATTGGGACAAGTAAAAAAATTGGGACATTATCTGACCGGTATAGAAAAAGTTGTTCATTTGGGACAATTTTTCACCAACCAGCCAATCACAGATGAGTAGCGGAGGAATCACGTATGTAGAAAGGTTGGCGCAGCTTTTACTACATTCTGGTTTGGCGTGAAATCCTCGAGCAAGTTTGAATCTGTGAAGCGCGAACAGATAGAATATATTAATATAATAACCTTGCAGCGCGAAGTATTATTTTAGTTTAGATTTAGAATCTTGTTAAGTATTTATAATATTTCTGTGTCATAAAGATGGAAGTCGTCTCGAAGTCGAAAATAGTGGTCGTGCGAGATGAAAATGGAGTTAATTGAATCAATACATGAAAAATCATTTTTGTGGAATCTAAAAGACCCACTGTATTTAAAAAAGAATTTGAAGAAACATGCGTACGAGGAAATATCATCTTTACAAACCATCTCTTCCAAAACGATTTTATATACATGAAATATTATATAATAAAAATTATGACATTATTACTAATATAATCTCTTTGGTCTCTTTTGATTCAAATTTATATTTACCAGCGGCTCGCTAGTTTACAGTATTGATGCGTTTCAGAAAATCCACCTTTCTGTGAATTTAAACAAGAGCGTATGCGAGTTTGCTTTGGCGATATATGCATATTTCATCAGTTTTCTAAAATAAGCTAACTAAAGTGATTCCATCACAAAACACAAAGGATCCTAATTTAAATTGCTTTAGAATATTTACTACACTATGGTAATTTCCTCGTTTTAGCGAATACAATTATGTTCTCTTTCTCGAATCGTTAAAAAAAAACATCAGACAGAATTTAGAAAATTAATTTTTATGTATGTTCTCCATAGACTTTTTTTTATCCTTCTATTGCAATACTGAAACAACTTGAAAACATATTCTGTTTACTCTTTAAAATAGTACTCTAAAATAGCACTAAATGCATTCCATGATATAATTAGTACATTTCAGATGTGAAGTTTTGGCTTGGGTGGTAGAGAATCAGCTCAGTAAACGACTGGGCTCTGATTCGAATCCAAGTGAATCTTAAATTTTACAAGTGCTGCCATCTGTTGCTAAAAATTCTAATACAGTTTTTCTTTAATAATCTGCAGAATTTTTTTATTCTAAATTATTTTAAGTTCTATATACAAAATAACTTTATATCAGTAAATTATTTTTAAATTTGAATGCTTATAAAAATTTATTTCGAAGTTACTTTGAAAAATATTTTGAAATATACTTTATATCAGCTATAGATGGAATATATTCTTAATTAAAGAAGTGCTTGTAGAAATAGCAAATATAAAATGTGCATGTAAAATTAGACAGAAATCATCGAACATCCTTATACGAGTAGTAGCCCCCGCTGAGCACGAGGCTATGAGCTAGAGGCACGAGCCCCCGCTGAACTTTTCCAGAGGGGGCTTTGCCCCCTCTGGGAAATTTCAAGATTTTTTTCTAACTTCATATTTTACTATACCAAAAAATTAAATTTTTTAAACATGAAAATAATTAAAAGAAAATCCTATCAACGTAAATGTCACAATTCAGTTCAGTCTTGTTCACATCTTCTTTACCATAGCTCCCTAAACTATCTGGCACACAAACCAAACTCAGCTTTACTCCCAGGAAACATGTTTACGCTAATGACAAAAACACCTGGTTACCAGAACTTTTTCGACTGACCACCTAATTCAAAGAGAAAGGGAATATTTACAGCCATGTTATTGGAATTTCCAAAAAATAGCTGTTTCCCTCCAGTAATAACTATAAATGATTACCACGAAGTAGGGACGACTTATTTTGGCTACCTAAAGAGATCTTATCTGTAATTACTCCTCGATTCTATGTACCAGTGCTGTCTTTACAGGTGGCATCCATTCCGTTTGAAGCTGCAAACCCTGCGGGTGGTATCCATTCCGTTTGAAGTTGCAAACCCCGTAGGTAGCTTTTTTCCTGGTGAGCGCCGGACGTTTGGCACAGCACCATAGTCAGGCAAGGGCCAGAGGGAGCTATGCCCCCTCCCTCAAGAGGTATATTCAGCCCCCCCTCTCCTGATAAAAATATTAAAGTTTTAGTTGTGATAGGAAATGTCAACCAATATGTCATCCAAATTTTGCATAAAAATTTTTGAGATGTTTTTTATAAATTGCTTTGTTTTAAAGAATTTTTTAAATTTAGCTGAATGTGTGATTATAGTGATGATCAATTTATTTACATATTTAATTTAAAAATATTTAAATATTAAGACAATAGTATTTGGATACTTTTGTATTATTGCTGGGTTCATAGTTTTAATTTATTGTGTCAAAATCAACTGATAGGTAGTTAAGAGTTGATATTAAGCGTTAACGTGTATTAACTTTCAGATTTTTTTTGATTAATTAACAGCTTTGCTACTAGTTAATTATTATATTAAAATCCATTGTAATTATTATATTAAAATCCATTGTAATTATTATATATTATAATATTGATGCATAGTAGCTATATGGATTTTCCTAATCAACTCTTAGCTTACAAATATAAATAGCTCTAAAAATATTAAAAATATTTATCGTACAATAAATAAAACTGCTGATATCTTTCTTTCGACCCAGCCGGTCCGACCTACCCGAAGGTGTAAGATATCTGTTTAGACCTCCGGGACAATGCCATCTAATTTAGACTGGAACCCAGTAGGGGCGACATCCACAGGGACTGACCCTCCTTCCTTTGCTACTAAACGCTCGGAAGAACTTTCAAACCCACAAATTTAACGTGCTCATACACGGGGACAGTTTAGGCAAAGCCAGAAACAGAACTCTGGTCCTCCGAGTACAATCCTCATGACTTAACAATTCAGTTATCTCACTCCAAAACTGCTGCTTGTAAGTCAATAACTTACAAAACTGAAGAAAGGATATACCCCTGCCCCCTTTTCAGACCAAAATAACAGTATGCTTTCTTAACAACCACTACTGCCGTTCATTGGGCAATTCGTTCTTGGCAGTTGTTAAGAGCGCATGCTGTTCTTTTGGCCTGAAGTAGGGGCTTAAAATGACCTCGAATCAACTGTAGTCACCTAACTGACATATGCTTGCTTTCTTCAAGGCGGCCTTATAAGTTGTTATATCTTTATCCACTTTGTGAATCTTTTATATAACTTTATCGGATTGTGCCCCCTCGGAGATTTTGAAAACTTGGCACCTATGAATGAGAAATATTTTAAACGTTACAAATGAGCAAAGAACATATTCGGATATTTAATATAGATATGTATTTGAAAACCTTTAAAATCAAGTATAAAATGGTAATGAACTTAAATTTGTTTAAGACATGATACTTTAATGACGGCATTCTTGAATTTAAATACTTTTTACGTTTTCTTTTTCTTTGTTTCATTTCAGTCAATATCGGCAATATCACTTTTTAAACTAATTTTGTATCTTAAAATAGGGAGAATATTTTTCAACAAATATTTATTTGCTTTTTTATACGGATGTGTGACAAATCCAAATATTTTTTATGTTCATTTATCTGTTTAAGCTTCTGATATCTGAAGTAATCCATATAAAAAAGATCAAATCAAAAATTTACAATAGATTTTGTCCACATCCTTCTCGGTTTGCTTTGTTTCTTCTTCTTAAGCAGGAATAATCCTATCGTAATTATGCCAAGGCATATTTGATTTTTCCCTGCTTAAAATGCTATTTTTCCCTGATTAAATTGCTATCAGCTGATAGTAATTTAATCATAATTGCAAAGTAATAAAGGTTACAAAAGGAAGTACTAAGTAAAAGTCTTGTTTTACTGCCGAAGTCGAAGCGAGAACGCTCTGTCTGCCAAAAAGTACATGTACGAATGTATAGTTGTCGCCAAAAGGCGATAAACATACCGCCGTAGTTTTGTCATGTAGCACAACTTCTTCAAACTGTTAATAACCCTATCACCAACTTTTTCGCGGAAAAATTGGGGGAAAAGTTGTCTGAAATAGTTGGTTGCTCCAAAAGTTCTTGAATGTGATACGGCCTTAAGGGATATTGCATCATAATTTACTTATCAATATTGCCTTTTTGCGAATAACATAGTAAAATGCAGCAAAAGTGCTATTCAAGAAAAGTCCCCCCCCCCCCCCCCCATCTCAGTTTTTTCTGTTGAAATATCAAATGACAATCTCATCACCTGTATTTATTTTATTGATTTTTCAAAAAGCTATGCTTACAGTTAGTGTAAGATCTTGGTTACCCATAAAGCACCTTCACTGCATCTGTGTGTTAGTCACTGAAAATACTTAGTTTAGTGCATACACATACAGAAATAAATAGTTGCAGCTAGGGACGGATTGGCACAATCGGTTTGGCCTAAGCAAATGATTTGTACAGCTTCTTTATACACTATCAGCCATTGCTTAAAATAAAAAATTATGACCATTTTTAGGCAGATCAATAGCCCACGAGAATCTTCAGAGACACATTACCAATTTATTGGCTCAAATGTGCCGAAAAATAAAAATACTGTGGAATAATAAATTGTAAAAAGCTTATAGGAAAATATAAATAATTTTTTATGACTAGATAGCAAATTAAATTGATTCATAAAAAATCATACTTTTGGCCGCATAATCATTACAGCCCAAATTGCATGCAATTTGAAATGAGCATGTATTTTAATTGCATATTTGAGTACCTTAGGTAGGGTGCATAGGTAGACTGCATATAAAAGCACAGAGGCTAAAAATTTGCTTTTAAAATGCATATTGCAAGTGTTTTTTATTTTTTACATTAACAGTTTTTTACTATCCAATACAATTTTTTGATTGCCCACATCAATTGATGCTGAAAGCACATTATCGACATTAAAAATGCTGTCGATAGAAGTCAAAGTTTAAGTGTTAAAAACTTAGAAAAGCACATGGTTGTTTACTTCAATAAAATTCTCTAAAATATGAAAATATTCATATGTAAATTGATTGCATTTGTATCACTATATGATTTAAGTATAATTATATATATATTTGGAAACAATTATATATATATTCTGTTATATCTTTCAACCACCTACATGTGCAAACTAGACTTTTCGGTACTAACAAGAAAAGAGAAATGCAAGAGACTTTTCTCAGTTGAACAGGAAATGCATATGTGTTTGTCTTCAATTTTTTTAGTATAAGAAATGACAAACTCAAGTTTCTTATTAAGAATTCACATTTTTTATTGTAAGCTAATAATCCGCTGTAAAATAAATATGTTTAAGTTCTTGAATATGTTTCTCTTGTTCTTTTTTCAAATTTAATATTAATTGAAATTATTTTAATTATTTTTACCAGTAATAACACAAAGTCTTAGAAGTTTCATGGTATGCTTGGCAAATCTATTTTATAATTATCAGAAAACAAATTTTACAGTATTTTTATTATCAGTAGAAAAATAATAACACTGATTTTGAAATACTGGTTACACCAATTTTGCAAAATTGAAAGTTAATTGAAAAAACATCAATAAACTTTTCATGGAAAACTTGCTAGTAGCATTTTTATGATATAGCACATTTTTGTAATAATTTTGTATAGCAATGTAGCTAAAGGTGTCAAACACCAATCAAATGAATATGAAGTCAATATTACTTTTTACTTCCCCTACAATACATGGTAATGTATAAGGAACTTATTGGAATTGTGTCAAAAATTGCAACTCGAATTTTTTGATGGATCTACATGTTTCAAGCATTCTAGAACTAGAAAAAGCTTTTTAACATGATGTCTGCGTGTATGTCTGTGCAATATATATATCGACTGTAGCTCTAAAACTAATTGACCAAATTTCACAAAATGTGGTAGATAGTCACTTGTGGCTACCTTGGTGCTGATTAAATTTTAGTATGATTTAGAAAAAAAGAATCTACTTTTGGT
Organism: Amaurobius ferox; assembly: GCA_951213105.1. Taxonomy (NCBI): domain Eukaryota; kingdom Metazoa; phylum Arthropoda; class Arachnida; order Araneae; family Amaurobiidae; genus Amaurobius; species Amaurobius ferox. The sequence continues at coordinate 101,046,816 of OX578137.1, forward strand.
TTCTTTTGCAGAATGGCTCACAATAATCATCAAAATTGAAAATAAAAGACTACAACTACATATGCTCAAATGTATCAGTTAAATGCTTGTTTTTTGTGCAATTTTTAACAATAATAAGAATAAGACCAATTGCATTACTCTAGTACTAATCGTTGTCAAGATATTTCAGTTTTTTCACATTTTTGCAATGTTGCCTTTGAAAATATGGCCAGTCACCAAATGAAAGTAAAAGTTGAATTTAAACTGCAAATTCAGTGTAATTTCAAATAATTAACCATGTTATTTTGTGCAAGTAAACTCAATTTAATGAATTATGAAAGAAAGAGAAAATGAATTTGACTCTGCAGAGAAATTTATGTGCTGTCCACTTCATATTTTTTATATTCTTGTACATGCATATTAATGTCTACAATTATTGAATTTATTTTAAACAGTTTGTAATAATGTTGCAAGATGTCAATAATCAGGGGCATTTAATAGGGAGACCGCTTGGAGTATTGAAAAAACACCCCAAATTATTTTTTTAGTTATATAGATTTATTACAATTTCTATTGAAAAAATTTGAATTTTTGTGATAATAAGTTAAAATAGTGATACATCACTAGATGGAAGCACTACAACTTTCGTGAGAGAAAGAAGACTGCAAAAACTGTAGTGCATAGAATTTTCAACATATAGGGAAAAATACAGGGATATGTGCTTGTCTGCTTCCTTTTTACCAGCTTGTTCTGAGCGAACGAATGGTGTGTGACCAATATTAGACATTTGGCATGATAAAAAAAACAGACATTGCAGCATTAGCATTTGATATGTGTCGCGTTTTGTGAAAGAAATAGAAGAGTAGTAAAATGTGAAGAGGGACCTCTCAAATTGGCTCTTGCTAATTTGGCTTCAATTTTCTATGTTTAAGAATGTGTGTGTTCTCTTTCTCGTCTTTTTTTTTATGAATAAATTTGGAAGTTTAAATAAACATTTGAACAAGTGAGTTGATTAAGTGTGTGTGTGTGTGTGTGTGTGTGGGGGGGGGGGGTGTCCAATGTGAATAAAACGTTGTTTGCAACTTTCAGTTTGAGGGATCACTTGACCAACCCAGCTGTCTTACTTATTGAAGTTGTTTTGCATTTTGTCATTTCTGATGTAGTATGGCTCTGTCCTTTGGGAAAGGGGGCAGTTCTGTGCTCTGACTGATCTACTGGTGACGAATTCCAATACATTTGGCTTAAAATTAATTCTTTAAACTTCACAAATTTCCTATATTTGGTATATCCTTGACTAATAGGCTATTTTTAATGATACTTTCAGAAATGTGTTGTTTTCGATATTTAGTTTGAGGGGTCACTGGACCTACCCAGCTGTTTTACTTTTTCAGCTATTTCAAATTAAAAAATACCTAAAAACTAAGAAATTCTAAATATTTGTTAAAAAACTTTAAAATTAAATTTTCAACATGATCCTCTTATCTGATGTCATTTTCCTCGAAATTTTGGTCCCCGCTGGTGACTATATTGCTCGGATACCCACTGGGAGTAAATTTTACATGAAGTAGCCCCCAAATTTCTTATTTCGGTTTCTAATTCAGGGATTTTGATATCGATGGTGTTTATAGTCTCTGAATCCTCTGTATGTGTCACCTGAATATACATATGTTGTGTCAGCCCTCTGGGCGTAACTTTTCGTTTAACTAGCCCCACAATTTTACATCTCGTATCCTAATTGAACAATTTTAGTTCTGCTAGTGGCTATAGTCTCTGCACCATTTGCACCTGTCACCTGGATATGTATCTTTGTTGTGACAAGTCTGAAAGTAATTTTTGCTTCAGTTAGCCCCCCCCCCCCCCCGCCCTCCCCAATTCTCGATCTCACTTCCTAATTGAGTGATTTTGATTCTGCTGATTGTTATAGCTGCACATCTGTATGTCTTACTTTGATATACATTTCTTATGGATATAATATACATGCGTTTTTTGTGTCAATTCCCTGGACATAATTTTTAGTTTAACTAGTCCCCACAGTTTTACATCTCATTTCCTAATTGAATGATTTTGATTCTGCTGGAAGCTATAGTCTCAGTACCATTTGTACATATTACCTGGATATGCATCTTTTGCATGACAAATCCCTGAGCTTAACTTTTACTTCAGTTAGCCCCCCCCCTCCCCCAATTTTCCATCTCACCTACTAATCCACCGATTTTGATTTTACTGGTGGTTATAGTATCTGAACCATCTGTATGTATCACCAGAATATGTAAATTTTTTTAGCCAACCCCCTGGGTGTAACTTTCGTTTAACTAGCCTCCACAATTTTATTTTAATGTAAATTAGGACCATGTAATTATTTCATTAGGAGGTGTACATCCACATGTGTCCAGAAATTTTATGAATGAGCGAGCAGGTGGGAGGTATGTTATTTTATTAATACATCCATCATTTACTTAATACACCCATTGCTATGCCCAAAATATGTATATGTATTGTATATACATATACTTCATATATATATATGTATTATATATATATATATATTACTAACTTATATAGGCATAAATACATAGATGAGCACCCTCCTCTACATGTTGCTCATGAATCACCACTGTCAATAACAATAAATATGTGATTGATTCAACATGAATAACATTGTTCTATGCTTTTTATACGTGATTATTAGATTGTCAAAGAAAATTTACCTCAGAATGAGGTAAAGTTATGTGCAGTCTACATTATATATTTTATTTTTGACTGTAAAATATTATGAAGAGACACCAAATGTTTTATAGATGGCTATTAATCTAAATCATTCTATATTTCTTTATCCCGTCACAATGTTCAACTGTACAATTATGAAATCTATATAAATAAAATTGAAAGTCTCTTTGTCTCTTTGTTTGTCTGTCTCATCATCACAGGGAGAACAGCTGCAACTAATTTCATGAAATTTTGATTGGTAGCCATATTATGGCCCCACTTACAATTTAGGTGTCTTTCTATAATATGTCTGCTTTCATGTCATTATGTCTGTTTTTAATACCATTTGTAAGCAAAGTAATTACAGCAGATGAGTTTTTTAATCATATTTTATCAATGAATTTATAGTTTTTGATTCAATTGTTGTCTTGTAACTATGGTGACCAAATTACATTTCAAATATTGAAATCATCTGCTGGCTATTCTTTTAAGCAAATTATTGAAAAATAATGTTATAATTTATTGTTTATGAGATTTAAATAACTGACGTTTGAAAATAAAGAAACATACAGTGATCAGAGATGAAATATTGCTTTGCACCACAATTTCAGTTTTATTTGAAATGGTTTTTGATATCCAGAACTTTTGTTAAGTGTGCAAGTGTCACATTTAATTAACTCTATCCATATAAATAAAATTGAAAATTCATTTGTTTGTCTGATCATCACAGAATGGCTGAATCGAATTTCATGAAATTTAGATGGGTAGATTTGATGAAGTCCTTAAAATGTAAGTATCCGCGTGTTTTTCTGTCTGTCTGTTTTCAAGCCTTTTAGACTGTTCCCTTCCTTTGAGCATGATCAAATCATTATATAAACCTCCAAACAAATGTTTTTTGAGTCTAACCGGTATTTGAATCTCTACAAAAAGTGCAATTCAAATTCTGATAACAAGATCTGATTGTTATTTGTGTATTTATCTCTAAAAATATCTAAGCTTTATAAATTTGCAAAATAAAAAATAAACCTTTTAATCTCAAAGGCCATAAATAAAAGACATCTCTATATTTTTTCACCTAATAAGAAATCCAGAAACATAGTCTACAAAGATGCTATTGTTTAATTGCAAAATTGTTATATCTACGAGTTAATTGTTATATCTCTTATATAAATAAAATTGTAAGTCGTGCTTCTATCTATCTTTTATCTCATCATGTACTTGGTACCTCTTTCCTTTTCGTAAGAATTATAAAATTTCAAAGAAAGATTTCAAATATTAAATGTTCTCTGTTAACTATAAAACTAAAAACAAGAATTTTTTCTAATGCATTTAAAATTTGTAGTAAGTATTAGTCTTAAAGCAAAATGTGTATGTTTTGTTATAAATTCAAGTTACTAGTTTATTATCGGTGAACGGTAAAGGTGTATACAATAATAAAAAAAAATCACATTACTATGATTTGAAATAAAAACCAATATAATTATGTTCAACAACCTGACTTCATTATCTAGATAGTTGCATTTTATAGATATCATAGATTAGATATATGTATAGATATTTTATCATTTTGTTTGATTACTGAAAATCATACATGGAAAATTTTATTTATGTATATTAGACATTTTTTATTCAGCACATACTCATTATTTATTGCACATTGGCCGTTACTGAGTATATTTAGCATATCATTTAAATGCTTTAGATTTTAATTGTTTGCTGTAGTGTAGCCTACATGAAAGTCAACAAGTTTAATATGTTGTATGTATCATTATTCAGCATTCTAAGAAAATTATTATTGATCAATATCGAGTTTATAATAGAATTTTTTAATATCAAAACTATCTTATTATAAATGAATATGCTATAGTAATTTTGCAGGGTAATAATTTCATTAATATTTAATTTAATTTAAAAAAATTCATATATTTCTGATATTTATATTTTATTAATTCAATACTATTGATTATTTGCATTGAACTATTTTTCTTTTCAGTTGAAGTCACTGTCAAAGGAAAGGTATGTAGATTGTATTATATTTTTCTGTATGTTTGGTAAATGTTGAAATATAATTTATATTATCTCTCTCATTTTCAGGTGGATAAACAAACAGGAATGGTTCTTAACATTGCAGACTTGAAACAGATTATTCAGGTAATGCAATGACAGTGTTTAGCATGTTCCTTTCTATACATCAATTCACACCTATCCAAATCTAAGAAAAATATAACACTATTAAACCCTCATTATATTTCACATTCATATGTAGTATTAAACTTTTTGTCTTTAAATAAAATTTATTGTTGTTAAATTTAAATTTATTAGAATCTAAAAGAAAAGCTGTACATTTCCTTTCAGTCTTTTGAGTTTTTTCACAGATAAAGGGCAATGTTGGATTGCCTACTTTTGATTGGTGTGTGGTATTTGCCTTTAAAATTTTAATTCCTAATATTAAAAATGTCTGTGTATAATTAAAATGTTTAAATATTTTCCTTTACTCAAAAAACCTCCTTTTTTATATATAGAAAAAATGTTACTATCTATTTGAATTTTGTTTTATTTTGGATAATTACGTTGTTTTAAATAGTGTTTAAATAAATAATTTAAATGCAACTGTTCTTTGTAAATGTAATTTGATAAATTTTTAAACAAATTTATATACAATAGTTAAATATTAATTTGTCTTACACACATTCATTCTCACAAATTTTATTCTAGTGTAATAATTATGGTTTCCAACATTGTTCCATCTTCTAATACTGAAACATAGAAATATTATATATATATATATATTCGAGAGTCACACTGAAATTTTTTAGACACATGATATCCGTGAGAAAAAAACTATTAGTTGGATATTTACATTTGAACTCTTTTATGTCCGCAGACAATAATTTGTGGCAACAATTACAATGTAGCTATCATAGAATAAATTTTGAAAGAAAAGGAAATAGAGTTGACGTGAGAGCATTATCGAGCTATGATTTTTAATGATTTTAAAGTGGGGCTAAATCAAGAAGAATGTCTTCAACATCTACAATTAGCATATGGAAATAATGCTCCATCTTGTGCCACTGTATTCAGATGATTTACAGAGTTTAGAAGAGGTTGAAATTCCCTCCTGGATGAAAAACACATAGGAAGACCTTTGTTAGCTGTAGTCCTAGAAAATGTGTCGTCCATTCGAAAAATGTTAATCAATGATAACTGTTGTACTTACCAAATGACACAGAAGGAACTTAACATTGAATCCGAAACTATACATAAAATTATTCATGAAGAACTACATATGAAAAATTTAGTTTGTCATTGGGTCCCCCATAATTTAACAGAACACTAAAAAAATGGAGCGTGTCAGAATCAATAAAGAAAGACTAAAATTACTTAATGATGGTGGACACCATATTATTTCTAAAATCATAGCTGGTGTTGAGATGGGTTTCCGAATTTCGGGACTTAATGCTTGTTGATCCTTATTGGGTCAAATTGGGTAAGTCCTCGTACTACTGTTAAGTGATGTGAATTAACTTAATATTGAGCAGAAGTAACATAGTGTTAAGACAAAATGAGAAAATTCACTTGGTAAACAAAATCCACATTTATTAACGAAGTTGGAATATTGCCATTAATAATTGGTGGCTGCTTTAACAAAATGCAGCATAAACAAATTTACAGGTTTTGAGGTCTATGAGGTCACACTTCAGGAAAATATAGACTTAATATGTAACTTGACTAGACTCGACAGTCTTTCATGCACAGTTTAAAAACACTTTAGTTCAGAAACGTTAAAAGGATTAAATCACCAGTTTGAAGTTCATTCACTTAATACAAATGAATATAACAGCATATTGTTCTTACACTGGTCATGCCTTCTTGACTAAGGCCATATTTCTTAAATACTGTCATGAAAATAATCAATCTTTTAGTCTGCATAAACTAGAATGCACACTAACAACGTACTTAATCGGCTGCGTTTTGATTCTATACCGTAAATACAATTATTCATGCTATCTTTGCCAGTACTGTTACTGATGATCTGTCGATCTAATGATCTGAAGATCCGTCGACCTGTCGGTCGGACTACCAAACTTTTGAACTAACGATGTTTCCAGCGTGGGCTTCCTATATTATATACACGGGGATTGGCACCTACTGGAACGAATTCTGAGGTCCTCCCGAAAATATGCAAATGAGTTTGTATATGTGTCGAATATTCAATGTACATGAAGACCTCTGCTGAAAGAATGCCTCGAGTCATTCCCGAGAATGGGGTAAGTAAAACTGAGTTTTTGAACATCGCCCGGGAGAAAGGTGACTCGCAATCTTTTTGTTTACATTCTTCCAGAAAAACGTACGTACCATTTTTTTTAATTTTCCAACATGTCAAGAAAGTAAAGTATGGATCTTTGAAGATGACCCCAAACTAACAAAGGTGAAAAGGCAACAGGCAATAAAAAAAGTAATGTATGCCGTGTTCTTCAGAAGTACAGGTCTGCATCTGCGCCCCCAGAATAATTTAGAGGGGGTGCATCCAGGAAAAATTCCAATTGAATAATGTTGAAATCGGTTCGGTTGTAAAAAAAAAATGTTAACTAGAACGTTCAACAGATGGCGCTGTCAGTCGTCAGTAAATCGGACAGCTTTTGTATGGGAAGAACGATGAAGAAGTCCGCCTGCATTCATTGTGCTGTTCGACCGATGCTGCCTGAGTGCGTAGTTACTTAAGAGCGTGTTTGTTCTAGTTGAATATCATCTGTGTTCGCTGAATGTGTTCTTGCATGCTGTTTATTTTGTCAAAAAGAAAATAATCGACAAAGATGAGCGACATAAGACGTTTTTTATATAAAAAATGCAAGACTGATGATACGACACCCAATCCAGGTACCAGTACAGATCATCAAGAAGAACAAGGTGCAGTCTAAGAATTTCGGCTCCCGCTCGATTCTAGTGCTAATGGATTGGATATCGGGTTGTATTTAGATTTGAATTGTCATGCTGATGACGAACTTCATCTGAAATTATTAAGAAAACCTTGTACTCCTCCTAGTCAAACGTATAATTTTAAAAAGGACGTAAACCCTGACGCTAAAAGATTATTTCGATCTGACTGGCTTACAACATACCCTTGGTTGGCCTACTCAGCTATCGCAAAAGGTCCTCTATGTCGAGTCTGTATCCTGTTTCGACCTCCCGCTAATCGCGGTCTACAAGGACAATTTATCGTCTTCCCGTGCCTTAAATATAACAAGTTTCATAAAGCTGCACAGTCTCATGCGAGAAGCCAGTGGCATCGTGACGCGATTGTTTCTTCAAAAAATATTGAGAAAACTATGGATAGACAGCAACTGAGTGTTCATGCAACTTTAGATTCCGCGTATCACAAGGAAGTTGAAGAAAATAGGGAGAAACTTAGATCAATTTTATCACCAATTTTGTTTTGTGCGCAACATGATCTGCCACTTTGTGGGAAAATGGATGAGAGGTCTGTTTTTACAGATCTGCTACTTTTTATGTTTTAAAATTGAATCTGGGGATAATGTTTTGAAGGATCATTTGCAATCGGGAGCAAAAAAACTCCTTGTATATATCGCATAGAATCCAAAATCAATTAATTTTCAAACTTGTTGTAATGTACTCAAAGGCAAAATAATTGAGGAGGTGAAGCGTGCATCTGTATTTTCGGTGTTGGCTGATGAGACAGCCAATATTTCTGGTACAGAGCAGTTATCAATTGGTGTTTGGTATCTGCGTTGTGATCAAGGAAACAAAAAGTCAATAATTTGTGAAGAATTCCTGGGATATGTACCGCTGCAAGAGCTAAATTCTGAATCCATTTCAGAAACCATTATTCAGTTTCTAAATGATTGCAATTTAGATTTAAACCTACTCGTTGGCCAAGGGTATGATGGCTGTGCTACAATGGCTGGTCACATTAGTGGTGTTCAGAAATTAATTAATAACAAGTATCCAAAGGCGCTATTCTTCCACTGTGCCAGCTATATATTGAATCTTGTCATCAATGACCTGAACGATGTCAATGAAGTGAGAAATACTGCTGGGACGACAAAGGACATCATACGTTTTTTTAGAGAGAGCACTTTACGACGGAACAGGATTCCCAATATCCCTCTGTTTTGTGAAACCCGCTGGTCGTCAAAGTATAAGAGTATCAGGATATTTTCTGAGAACTATCTGACTATCGTACAAGTCTTGAAGGAACTTTCAGAGAACTCACCAAACTCGCAAATGAAGATCAAAGTCCATCAACTGTGCACGACTGCAACAACTCCTACCTACATTGTAACGCTCCTAGTGATTGCTATTTATTCCGCCAAACTTGAACCTGTGTGCAACCAACATGATAATGTTGGTAATAACCACAAATAAACATGAACATAAGGTCAATAAACGATCACGTATCTAAATTAACAAATGTGCTTCAGTCTCACCTCAATAATGCCTTGACAGAGTTCACTGCCATCTTCAAGAAAGCTAAACAAATTTGTGAAGAGCTAGATATTGAATTCAAACTTCCTCAAGTGGCTGCAAGTGCAAGACAGACTCGTAGATCGAATCCACCTTCTGCAAATGTAGAAGATTTTTTCAGAAGATCTATCTTCATCCCGTATTTGGACTCCATTATTTCTTCTCTGGGTGATCGTTTCTCTTCTAGCATTTTCGCTTATGCAGCTCCACCCACATACTTTAAAAAATTTGGATAAAGTGTCATTTTTAGCTATTGCAGAAGATATGAATAGTGTTTACGGAGATATTTTACCTAACTTTATCACCGAGGCTGTAACATGGTATGAGATGTGGAAAAATGAAGCAACCCCAAATGAATTTCTTGAGTACGCAGATTTCATTCATCAAGCAACACCGTTCTATCCAGCTGTAGCTGAGGCAATAAAGATTGGTCTGACTCTTCCAGCGACAACATGTAGTATTGAACTCTCATTCAGTACATTATGGCCCATCAAGACTTGGAATCGGCCTACGATGGGGGACGAAAGACTAAGTGGATTATGTATGCTCAGCGTTCATAAGAAAAGAGTGCAAGAAAACACTACTGAATTCATTGACAACATGACTAATAAATTTGGACAGCAACCAAGATGACTCAAGTTTTTGTTATGTAATAAATGTTAAACCCCCTTTCTTTCATAAGCCAGGGGGTGCAAGTGCACCCCCTTGCACCCCCCTCCGGGTGCTTATGGGTCTGGTCAAAGCCATAAAGCTAGAAGGATAGAAGACAGTTACAGCTAACTGGTACACCACTAAGTGTCTTCCAGAAATTCTTCAGGAAGTGAATGTTAGGGGACTCATACTTCACCATGACGATGCATCTTCTCATTTAGCAAGAATGACAGTCGGATTTCTTGAACAAAAAAACATCAAAGTGATAGAACATCCACCCTATTCTCCTGATCTTGCTATGTGTAACTTTTGACTATTATTTAATCTAAAAAAAAATTACATGGGTGTCATTTTCATTCCGAAGGTGAGATTGATGAGGCTATAAAAGCATATTTTTCATCGATTCCAAGAAATGGATGGCTGACTTGAAGCATTTAATCTTTGGCAAATTCACCTACAAAAGCACATTGATGTTGGAGGGGAGTACTTGGAACACTCCTAAGTGTTGGTAAATTTAACTTGTACCACTTAGCCGTATCTCAAAAATTTCAGTGTGACCCTCGTGTATATATATATATATATGCACTCATTGCCGTAAAAATTTGTGCACTAAGAAAGAGTCGTCAGAATCGAATGAAATTTTATATATGTGAGTGCAACATTGATGTAAGTAACAAAATCAAAGCAAAAAAATTGTTTATTACAGAAAAAACTACAAATGAATGGAGGTTTTAGTACCCTATTGGGCCACCTCTAGCGTGAATACATGTCTAGCTTGATATATTTCATGTCTAGCCTGCCCTTTAGCTGTTTGGGTTTTTTAACAAAAACTTGGCTTCCAAAGACCTTTAAATGAGTTACAGAGCATTTCGTGCCATTATATAATTCAAGAGGTGTTTTATTTTTAAATTTGTGACAGATCATTCTTTGAATGAATGACATGAAGGTGGGTGGCTCCAGAAGAGCCCAGCACATCGACCAGAGGTCTATTGTACTACCCCAACAGGCGATGGTCCTTAAGAAAAGAGACCAGTAGCTGAAGCAAAAATCAGCAGGCAGTTGACAGGAATGTCATATAACTCCCAGGGCTCGATCACATGCCGACCCAAGTGTTCAAACCTATGGGTGGAGAACACCTCACATTCACAGAGAATGTGTAAGGCAGTTTCTTCACTGTATTTGCAGCCTCTGCATAGCGAATCTTTCGTGACACCCATAATATTAAGGTGTCTTTTATGGGTGCAGTGTCCAGTAAGGATCCCGACAGCCCTTCTGATGCCAGTTCTACTGAGCCTGAATAATTCCTTCTGATGTATGCTAGGGCAATTGCAGTTGAGAATTTTTGCCTGCCTTTGGTCCTTAGTATTATGCCAGTTTTTGCATTGAAGCTGTCTGAAGATGTCATAGACAGTTCTTATAGTTAGTTCATTGGGAACACCCAAAGCCGGCTCAGGACCAACAAAAGGAATACTTGAGTCTTTCCTTGCCAATTCATCAGCCAGCTCATTTCCTAGAATGCCCGAATGTCCAGGCACCCAGTAGAGTATGACTTTATTATTGCTAGCAATATTACACAGTGCATTATAGCACTCCCAGACAAGGGAAGATGTCATAGTAGACTTTCCTAAGGCCACAAGAGCAGCTTGACTATCAGAACAGATAAGAATCTGGTTGCTCCTATAATTTCTGTCATAGCAAATTCTACAACACATTAGAATGGCATAGACCTCAGCCTGAAAAACAGTAGCATGACTGCCTAGAGGGTACGACATTTTAGTGCCGTCATCCAGACAGCAAACACCAGCACCAGTACTGGTGCCAATCTTCGAGCTATCCATGTACCATACAATACAATTTTGCTTATTGTAGGTGGGAGTACTCTTCCAGTCATTCCGTGAAGGGACCTGAATTACATAGGGCTTGTCAAATGTATATCGGACATATATACCATCAGATGGCATATGGAAATAAGGATGATTTATAACATTACTGTTGAGACCACTCCAAGATAAATACTTAGAATAGTCCTTCCAGTGTTTCAGATATTTAAGTCTGTTCATGCAGATGAGAGCCTCAGCTTCAATGTGCATGTAGAAAGGGTGCAATACAAGCAAAACTTCAAGAGTTGCAGTGGGAGTGGTTTTCATGCAATCAGAGATCGCAGTACATACCATCCTTTGAAGCTTAATTAAATCTAATTTAGCAGTTTCACATCTGACTCTAGACCACCAAATAATGGAGCCATAGGAGATGATGGGACAAATTACCATAGAGTAAATCCAATGGATAGCCTTGGGATTCAGACCCCAGGTTCTCCCAATAGAATTTCTACAAGACTAGAAGATTCTTTTGGCTTGAGTTATGCAGTATTCCAGTCTCTTCCAGTTGAGACCCTTGTCAAAGAAGATTCCTAAGAATTTTACCTCCTTGGAGCACATGAGCTTCTGACCAAAGAAGCAAATGTCTCTAAGGTTAAGAATGTGTTTTTTTGTGAACGCAACAATGGTTGTTTTCTGCGAATTTACAGAAAGTCCAGCATTTTTGCACCATGTCTCAACATCCCTAAGGGCGGTGGACATCATATCAGAGACAGTGTTACCAAATTTGCCTCTGGCAATGATGACAACATCGTCAGCATATCCAACACAGGACACACCGGAACTAGTTAAGTTGTCCAGAAGAGAGTCTACAACTAAACACCAGAGAATTGGTGAAAGTACGCCTCCCTGCAGACAGCCTGCCAAAGCATGCACCGTCTTGTTGTCACCAAGCAAAGATGCACAGATATACCTATTAGATAATAGGTTCTTGATCCAACAATAGATCGTCATGTCAACACCCTTCCTATCAAGAGCATATAGGATGTTGTCAATAGGAACTTTATCAAAAGCACCCTCAATGTCAAGAAAAGTGGCTAGAGCAATTTCCTTGGCATTAAAGTTTCTCTCCAGAATAAAGGAGAGACTGTAGAGGGCAGTATCCGTTGATTTACCTGGTTGATAGGCATGCTGAGAGTTAGACAGAGGCATAGAAGCCAGAGTCACTTCCCTGATATACCTGTCAATGAGCTTTTCAATAGTCTTTAAAAGAAAAAATGTAAGGCTAATAGGCCTGAAGGATTTGGCCTCATAATAATTATCCTTACCAATCTTCGGAATAAAGATTACCCTTGTATGCCTCCAGGCAGAAGGTACTTGACCAAGGGCAATACAAGCTCTGTAGATTCTGCAGAGAATGGGAGCAAGCACCTTAATTCCCTCCTGAAGAAGGATGAGAATGATGCCATCAATCCCCAGAGTTTTATAGGGTTTAAAAGAGTTCAAAGCCCAATTAACTCTATCCAAAGTGACCACACTCTTAGCAATGCTCCACTTACTGCTGTTACAAGTAGAAGTGAGGTGAGCAACAGGAGTGGTGCTGTGGCAATTAGATTCAGAAATCGGAAAATGAACCCTGAACATTTCATCCAGGGTCTCTTCCCGAGCTCTAGAATAACCACCATTAGGTAACCTAACAGTATTTAGGTTGTAACTTCTGTCTTTTGACATGAGCTTGACCATTTTTGCAGTAGCAGAAACATCTTTAATGCCGACACAGTAGTTTCTCCAGGAGTTCCTCTTGGAGTCTCTAACTGCCTTATTGTAGGTAGTTAGAGCAGATTTGTAGGCCTGCCATTCACCACTCTTTTTGGCTCTATTAAAGAGCTTTCTGAACTTGCTACGTAAGCAGCTGAGCTCTTTTGACCACCAAGGAACCAACCTTGGGGAGACAGCTTTAGTAGCCTTACAATTCTGGTCATATGAAAAGATAATAAACCGTTGAACGTGGTCAACGGCCAAATCTATTTCAGCTGTAGAAGAGTACTTACCAGAATGATCTGCAAGCTTTTCAAAAAGATCTTCTCTGTAAGAAACCCAGTTGGTACATTTGGGGTTCCTACCTGCTGCCATGGTCAATTTTGTAAGACCTTTAACAGAAAAGGTGATTAAACAAAGATATATCATCTGAAACAGTCCAGTTTAAAACACAGTCATATGTAATATTGTTACATATACTCAAGTCGATGACTTCACGTCAATATATTGTAACAAAAGTGAGCGAGTTGCCCTTGTTGAGAATAAAAAGGTTGGAGCGGACGATGTGCTCCAAGAGATCATTGCCATGACTATTACAGTTACTACTGCCCCACACAGTATGGTGGGCATTAGCATCGCAGCCAATGATCAGTCTTTTACCCTTACTACAGTACTCAATGAGACTAGTAGTGACATTGGTGAAAGTTTCTCTTTCTTCATAAGGAAGATAAGCAGAAGCGAAGATGAATTCATCTAAATGCTTATTAGTTTTGAAGTTCACTCTGATGGCAACATTTTCACCATCAAGGAATTCCACAAGGTGAAGAGCATTGAGTTTGTTACTAACAACAATACAAGCTCTAGGTCTGATACAAGATGTATCATAAAAGACGTAGCCCCTGATCCCAAGACCCAAAATTTTATTATTGGTCCAGGGTTGCTGAATTAGAGCAATATCAGCCCTACCATCTATCAACCTCTTGCCAAGAATAGCAGAGGCAGAACGACTATGGTACAGGTTCATTTGCACAACATTAAGACAGCCCATAAAAAGGAAAGAAACAAGGACAGCAAAAAACTAGGAGGGAATGGCTTTCCTAGTATCATGAGAATGATCAGTGTCAGGCACGTCATTCTCAAAATCCTGCATGCATCTTTCCAGCTCGTCATCAGAAAGCAGTGGATTAGCATGCAACGTGTTATCAGAGCTGAAAGCAATTTCCAGTTCAACAAGCTTAGGTGTCATAGTATCAACATTAGTGATACTCACCTGAGAGAAGGTTGCCTGATCTTCTGGCTGTACCTCCATCTCCATCTTCCTTTTGAGCCTTTCGTTTGAGTCCCGAAGAATCTTGAAGACTCCATGGTCCAAACCAGTGTGAGCACCAAAGTCAACTCTGCGAATCGCATCCGCAGCCTCCGAGTCCACCTCAAAGATCCATCTTACAGAGAGGGATTCCACAAAGTTTTGCAGAACGCGCCACTCCTCAAACTTCAACTCCGGGTTGAAACGGTTCAGTCTTTTCAGAAAAACGCTCAGCTATTTAGTGTAAACATCTCTGGTCTTGAAGGCCACCTTGACAGGTTTCGGTAGATCATTGGCACTCAAGACTTTGAGTACCTCACCTAAAACCTGTCTGTTATTATGGAAGGTTTTCTTAATCCATTCCACAGTAGTTGCATCATTGCACT
Organism: Amaurobius ferox; assembly: GCA_951213105.1. Lineage (NCBI taxonomy): Eukaryota > Metazoa > Arthropoda > Arachnida > Araneae > Amaurobiidae > Amaurobius > Amaurobius ferox. Next base: position 101,061,902 of record OX578137.1, read on the forward strand.
GAAGAACCAAGGCTCCAGCATATAAGCCAGAACCATGGATCTTCGGAAGTTACTCACCAGTAGGGATCTCATCTATTTTACCGAGAATCTCCATCTGGATGATGTCAACCTCTTCCTTGCTCAGCTTACTTGAAGGGAAGGAATCCTTGATGATTGCCATCTTTATAACCTGGACAATTTATTGTCTTCCCCTGCCTTAAATATCATAAGTTTCATGAAACTGCACAGTCTCATGCAAGAAGCCAGTGGCATCGTGACGTGATTGTTTCTTCAAAAAATTTTGAGAAAACTATGGATAGACAGCAACTGAGTGTTCATGCAGCTTTAGATTCCGCGTATCACAAGGAAGTTGAAGAAAACAGGGAGAAACTTAGATCAATTTTATCAACAATTTTGTTTTGTGCACAGCATGAACTGCCACTTTGTGGAAAAATGGATGAGGGGTCTGTTTTTACAGATCTGCTACTTTTTACGTTTTAAAATTGAATCCAGGGATAATGTTTTGAAGGATCATTTGCAATCGAGAGCAAAAACTCCTTGTATATATCGCATAGAATCCAAAATCAATTAATTCAAACTTGTTGTAGTGTACTCAAAGGCAAAATAATTGAGGAGGTGAAGTGTGCATCTGTTTTTTCGGTGTTGGTTGATGAGACAGCTGATATTTCTTGTACAGAGCAGTTATCAATTGGTGTTCGGTATCTGCGTTGTGATCAAGGAAACAAAAAGTCAATAATTTGTGAGGAATTCCTGGGATATGTACTGCTGCCAGAGCTAAATTCTGAATCCATTTCAGAAACCATTATTCAGTTTCTAAATTATTGCAATTTAGATTTAAACCTACTCGTTGGCCAAGGGTATGATGGCTGTGCTACAATGCCTGTCACATTAGTGGTGTTCAGAAATTAATTAATAACAAGTATCCAAAGGCGCTATTCTTCCACTGTGCAGTTAAGTTGAAGCATTCTGATATGCCATTTTGCTCTGGTGTATAGCTACTAGTTCTTTTAGCTTTGATTCCCTGATGTTCTAAAAGTTTATTAAACTTATTATGACAAAATTCCATTCTGTTATCTGTACGGACACTAACAGTTGCATGATTTAAAAATCTTTCTGCTCTATTCTGGAATTGTTTAAAGTTATCAAATACTTCTGATTTTTGTTTCATTGGAAAAACAGTCACTTTCCTAGAGTAATCATCAGTAATACTTAGAAAATATTTAGCCCCACCATGTGATGGCTTTGGCATTGGACCGCAGACATCTATATGTATTAATGGTCTCAAACCTGATCCTACCAATAGGTTTGAATGACACTCTTTTGGATTTAGCATCATTACATAGAACCAATTCTTGCCTTTCTATGTGTAAAATCAAAGTTTACCATTAGCATCCATAAAACTGCATTTGTTTTCCTCTGGAACTGAGGCAGCAATTAAGTTTCTTCTAAGTTTAGGAGAGTACATTACATCTAATAAAATTATTTGATTTTGTTTTCCTTTGTAATTAACAAACGCTTTTATTGTATGGACACCTTTAATTGTGTTTTCATAATCACCAGCAGCTAAGGACATTGATGTCCCTTCTAACTTTTTAATTTTTGAAAATAAATTTGTTATTGCAAAAATGTCTAGTTGCTGTTGTGTTTATTTCCCAACTGAATTTGTCAGAGTCAACATTATAATTTTGTAGTGAAAAACAATTATTTTCTACCACTTCACTAATATTAGTATGGAACTATTTACAATTAACCTTTAAATGGCGAAATTTCTTACATAAATGACAAGGCCCTACTTTTTTGTCATTTGACGTAAATTTAGAATTAATATGAGATATATTTTGCATTTTATATACAGATTTAAATTTAAAGTTCTTTACTCTAAAGGCTGAAGCAGTACTCGCATTGAGATTTTGGTCCCTTTGCTGCTGGGCAAGGCGGTCTTCTTCATCCAGGAGCTCGGATTCAATCTTATCAAGCTTAGACTCCTCATTTGGAAGTCGATAGAGAATCTGGACAATCTCTCGGAAGTTGTCTGACAGATGAAGGATAGTTTGGAATGACATAAACACATCGCCAAGGAGGTGCTCCAAATCTTTCAGTCTTTGCATGTTTAATATAGGCAATAAAGATGCTGATGGATTCATTAGCTTGCAGTCTTTTATAAAAAAATTCATCTAATAGCTGCATTAGATTGACACGGGACTTGGGCTCGAAGTGTTTTTTCAAAATATCCCATGCCACTTTGGGGTCATCAGTGCATGAGATTAATTCTCTATAATCCTCTTCCATTCCATAATACAGCATAGCTATGCTTTATCCCTTCTCCTCTCAAAGTCGAGTCTTTCTTTTCTTGTAGCTGCTGCTTCTAATTTTATTTCTGTTCCTGTGACATGATCATAGCTACCTTCGCTTTTCAATACATATTTCATATTTACGCTCCATGTTTCATAATTGTTCCGGTTTGGTTTGTCCATTTCTGCCATGATTGTTTCAGCTCAATCCCACTCGAAAAACAAACAATGTGGTGGTTCACTGTTATGGCTAAGTTCTATGACCCCCCCATCGAATTGCTTGGTGGAAAGTTCACTTTAAAATTCAAGCAGACTGCATTTTACTGGCCCCATGACCAAATGTCCTGAGCTCATAACCAGATGTCAGTAAATTTCAGTCGAAGTAAGTAAATTTAAACATGACTGATGAGTATAGCAGTGGGTGTGACACGAAAGAAGTTCAAATGAGCAAAAATAAAAATGGAATTTATTACTCACGAAATGATATCAAATAGAAAGAATAATAGCATGCATCATTAACTTTGTGGCTTACATAAAGTACATCAGAAGAACATCACTCCAATACTGAGCCTAGCCATAACATATTGGCTATTTATATGACATAGCTCAACACCAGTTACCAGCTCACAGCTTCTCAAAAGCTTCAGCAACAAGCTCTATAAGCACAAGGATTGCTAAAATGCCATTACCGGCACCGAGCATTTATACCCATCAGCTGTAATGATACTTTCAGAGTATGCTAATTTCCAGTGATATGGAAAATTAGCATATTCCAGTCAGCTAAGATACTAAGATACAATCTGCAGGAACTCAAATATAATTCAACTCAGACACTAAACAAACGATCCGAAATCCAAACAGTTAACCGGAAATATCCAATACTTAAACTTTTGACCGTAACGCTATCACAATATGTTGTTTGTTTACTTTTATGGTGTCTAACAGAAATATCAGAGAACACGCCAAAGAGGGAGTTGATCGAACAGGCACACGACAGAGCACACAGACTGGCAGATTCACCAAACGGCTCTTCGAGACCCATTCGTTTGCAGTGACAAGTAACATCCGAAACAGCCTGCCACTATCAATGATTGCATCTGTGTGCACCCAAACCATTCGCAACGGGTTGCGTGAAGTACAGCTACACACACGGCGGCCAGCCACTAGAGTGCCATTAAGCGCTTGACACAGGGATGCATGTCTGGTTTGATGTTGTTGTCATCACAACTGAACCAATGAATGGCATCGGATATTGTTTACGGATGAATTTTGCTTCTGCCTGTGGAGGAATTATAGCTGTGGACAGGAATGGTGGCTTCCCAGGGAACGCCATTTGCCAGCCCATATCACCAAGCATCACACCAGCCCAACACTGGACATCATGGTTTGGAGTGGTATCATGTTCGATCAGCAGATAGTTCCATTGCAAATTACACATAGTTTGATAGCAGACTGGTATGTCACACAAGTTGTGATCTGGTCGTCCAAATAGTTGCTCAAGTCCTCTGGATCAGTCGGACGGCCTGGTGTTTCCACACAAGTTGTGATACCTGTGGTTCAACCACTGGTGCAGGTGGTCCCTAGTAAGGTGTTCCAGCAAGACAATGCCACACCGCCTGACGAATTCTCAACTGTCTGAATGGAATTCACATCCTTTCCTGGTCAGCAGCCTCACCAGATTTTTCTCATTGAACAAGTGTGGGCTGTGTTACTACCCATAACCATGGATAATAATTCGAACATGATCGATGACAGTGGGATCCAATGGTATGGCATAGGTTGAGGACCCCATTTTTAGAGTGTAGGTTCATTGGCCGGACGGCTGACGACAGAATGTCACTGTCCCCCAGTGATGAGTTGAGTTTTCATCTCTTAATTACATAAGTAAAAATTATAAATAATGGAAATAAATCATTGAAGTTTAAGAAATTATGATTCTAACTTGTAAAAAATATAATTTTCTTAAAAATTTTAACTATAATTTTTTGCGAAATTGCTTATACATGAATATATCCTGCTTATATATTGTATATACCCTGAGAATCTGTGATAGTATGATGATGCTCGAAAAATCAACTTTTTTGTCCACTAGATGGCCACAGCAGCGGCATTAAATTCTAGAATAATATCACTTAGAATTTTGTTTTATATTTGTTCAAAGTTTTACCACTTTATGATAATTAAGGAAAGTGAAAAACCCAATTTTATTATTCATTTTTGATTTTAGATGTGTATATTTATTATCCATCAACTGTGTCACACATTTATTAATATGGATAAAAACTTGAAAGTAATATGTCTTCTGTTAACATATAAAAGCTTGTTTTGCATAGCGTAAATTATATTTCCAAATGTTAGTTTCGATTTCTGTGTGGAATAAAGATATACACAAACATCAACTGTGGGGCGCGGTAGCCCATTGGTTAGCGCGCTGGAGTTGTACTCGGTAGGCCCGGGTTCGATTCCAGCCACTGCCAAAACTGCCGCCGTGTTCACGCGGAGTACGATCACGTTAAACATGTGGGTCCGTAAGTCCTTCCGAGAAGTTGGTGGTAGGGGAAGGAGGCTACGGTCCCTGTGGATGCCTCCCCCACTGGGTTCCGGTCTAAATTGGGTGGCACTTCCCGGCTGTCCAAACAGTTACCTTACACCTTTCTGGTATTATGGTAGGTCGGACGGTCTGGGTCTCAACAACAACAAACATCAACTGTGCCACAGTCATTTGTGTCACATGAATGGAATGATTTACATTATGTGGAATGACGCATGGTCCTTTCGGCTTTGAAATGATGGTAGAATTTTTTTCTTTTTAAGTATTTTTTTGTAGTTTCCACTAACAGGATCATCACGAATCAGAATTTGTGTGAAATTAAAAAAATTTTTTTAATACAGAATGAAATGTTTTAATTAAAATATCTTCTTAATAAAACATTAACAACGTCAATCGGAATTTCTGCAAAATTTAAGGAAATCTGTTAATACAGAATGAAATATTTTAAATAAACATATTTTTAATACAGAATTTACATCGAAAATTTTGAAAATATTTGAATTGTGCAGTATGCATTTTGCTTTTTATGAAGCGGGGTTATCATTATTGTATATAACTTACATGGATTGTTTGCACCCATGTAACTATTGTGTACATGGTTAACAACTACTGCATGAATTGTTGCCGGCATACTCATGTAGCATAGGTATGTGGTCGATAGTTACTATTGCAAGTTATGAGCTTTTTCAAAAAACAGCCATGCTGGTTACCGAAAACAGTTAGTAAATAATATCAGGAAAAACATTTTCTCATATTTCATTACAGGCAAAAGTTTGAAGTTACTGCAACATGCACATCTAGACACTACTTATTATTTCCTACTACTTATTATTTCCTTCCTATCTTCTTGTATTTTGACTTTGACTGACTCTTAACATAAACAAACAGAAACTCCTGCAAATGGTACAAAAGAACCCTATTCCGGAAAGCTATATTTTTAAATATTGGTTTTAGGGCAAAAAGGTTTATAGAGTTCTAGTTTTTAGAACTTTTTACCCCAAATGCAAACCAATCATGGAATAATTTAGCAAAATTTGAGTTTTAGTCATGTGAAAAGGGGAATGTATTGACATAACAATCTTCCCCTTTCTGCTATTTCTATTTTTTTTTTTTTTTTTTTTTCTTTGATGGAGGAAAGATGGTGGGGGATGTTATCTTTGACTCTAGATCAGGTGTTATTATTTTTATTTATTTATTGTTGGGAGATAAGAGAGCAATGTTTTTCACTGCCTGTTAACAAAGGACTAAGCAGTGTGCTTTTCTCATCATAAAAGGGCAAGGGTGTGCTGCTCTGATAACAAAAAGGCAGCCAGGGCTCTGTGCTCTTTTAAAATAAATCTAGTGTTTTGATATTTAGCACATTTTAGTCATAAACATGTGTCACCGAAATGATGTTTTTATTAAGTTTACATTCAAATTATACATTTAAATGCCATTAAATCATGCTAATCAACTCAGTTATCTATTAGAAATCTTAAAACACATTACCAAGAACTTATTCCAAGCATATAATCCATGCATATAATGACCATATAATCCATGTTTTTTTATTGAGATGTCCAGAAAATTTACCGCTTCATTTTCTTCTTGACTATTTTCTATTAATTCCAATTCCGGTGGGTAAAAAGTGAAATCGAAATTGGTGGTGTCTTCATAACACCCCAATAGCACATCGTCAACAAACCGGAAATATGATATCTCTGACAAAATATGAGTTCCTTTTTCATATGTTGAGAGGTAAATATCAGCCAAGATTGATGAGCAGGCTCCTCCCATTGGAATTCCCTTTATTTGTCGGTAATAATTTTTTCCGTTATATAGAATATTTTCCTTTAATACTAGTTCAATAAGGTCAAGGTATCTTCGATAAGTAATAAAATCCTTCAAATCAAATTCTTCATGTAATTTTTCCAAGATTGAGTATAAATTAGATAAATCAATGTTGTTAAAAAGGTCGTGGAAATCAAAGCTTTTAAAACATATATTTTTATTACAATGTTTTAAACGATCGATAACTTCTATTCCATTCTTGATCATGACATGATTCTGTTTTTTGATGTTTTCCATCACAAACTTGAGGATGTTCAATAGTCGTTTATTAACTATTGTCAGATATGATCCACAGCCAACTGTAACTGTACGGAATTTTACAGGCTCTTTATGCATCTTTGGAATGAGGATTAAATATGGAAATTTAACAGATTTTATTTCATTACCGATTCGTTTGTACATAGCTTTAATCCTTTTGGATAGAACATTTCCATTATTGTGTACTGGGGTGTACATAGTACTGTCTTGGTAGCAGTGGAGAAGTGTATCTATGTAAAACTTTTTGCATGTAAATGCAAAATGTGATACCATCTTGTCAGTATAAGTTATAACAAAATTTTCTTTTATAGTTTGTATAGCTGCAGGTATTGAAAGATTCCTTATTTTGTTATCTTGTTTGTTGTAATAAAACTGAAATTCTTTTGAAAAATTATATTCTTGAAAGGCTAGGATAGGTAAACTGTGTTTTACTGCTATTTTATAAATGAATTCTTCTAGATCTTGATTGAAATTTTCGACTACTTGGTTATATTCTTGTGATCTGTATTTAGTTCCGAGTTTGAAAATATTTTTTAGAGTTTTATCTGAGATAATATCCAGATCACCTGTAATGATGTGATTATGATAAGGATCTTTGTTTGCTATCAAGGCATTTGCATTCTGTTGTTTTAGTATCTAATTCTTTACATATATTGTTGTAGTTGAAGAATCTTCTACCGTTTGTGTGTACAAAGCGGTAAGTCTGTCTATTCTGAGTCTGTCCATTATATTTAGCTTGACATGTAAGATAAGTCATATAAGATATTGTGGATTTCAAAAATGCCTTTCAAAAAGATGCAAACTGTGTCCTGTGGCCAACCCGCTTCAAATTAAGAAACATGCTAATCAGAACAGAATATTTTGTAAATCTTACAACACAATATACTATATTACTTGTCTTACATGTCAAGCTAAATATATTGGACAGACTCAGAATCCACTTAATATAAGAATCAATTTACACAGGAGTCAAGTCTGTAAGAAAAGACAACTCGATCGACAATTAAGCAGTTTGGAAATTAGGCATTTCAGACAACATGATTTTTCGAGAACCATCATCACCATTCTTGATATAGTACCTCAATTGATGGAAAGATTGTGGTGGGAGGCCACACATATTAAACAGTACTCAACGACATTCCCTTATGGATTGAATTCCCTCAATTTTAAAGAAAGCTACAATTTAGATTATTGTAGAAATATTGACAATTATCCATTAGCAAGTTCATTGATACAAAGGAAGTCACAGCGATGGCATAGAGGAAGAGGAAAATACCATTATAGCTATAACAACACAGAAGAAAAAATCTCCAAATTTATAGAATCATTTAAATCCAAAGACGGAATCAAGTGCAGTTGGATTAAGGATGTCATTTACAGTATAAAAATCAAATATTTACCTCGAATATGGGCTTTCATACAGCAATATACGTTGGAAGAACCTATTAACTTTCAAATAGAAGAAACACATAAAAATATAGCCATTATGCTTGACTTAATTAAATTAAGGGCCGGAAAATTTCAAATTACATTAAAACCCAGAATACAGAACAAGCAAAGTATGGAATATTTTATAACCACATTCCGAAATAAGAAATTTGATGGAATTTCCTTTAAATCGATACTCTACAATATTAAAACTTTCTTACCTATTCAGGACCTTAAGGTAGAAATGACTTACCGCTTTGTACGCACTAACGGTAGAAGATTCTTCAACTACAACAATATATGTAAAGAATTAGATACTAAAACAACAGAATGCAAATGCCTTGATAGCAAACATAAAGATCCTTATCATAATCACATTATTACAGGTGATCTGGATATTATCTCAGATAAAACTCTAAAAAATATTTTCAAACTCGGAACTAAATACAGATCACAAGAATATAACCAAGTAGTCGAAAATTTCAATCAAGATCTAGAAGAATTCATTTATAAAATAGCAGTAAAACACAGTTTACCTATATTAGCCTTTCAAGAATATAATTTTTCAAAAGAATTTCAGTTTTATTTCAACAAACAAGATAACAAAATAAGGAATCTTTTAATACCTGCAGCTATACAAACTATAAAAGAAAATTTTGTTATAACTTATACTGACAAGATGGTATCACATTTTGCATTTACATGCAAAAAGTTTTACATAGATACACTTCTCCACTGCTACCAAGACAGTACTATGTACACCCCAGTATACAATAATGGAAATGTTCTATCCAAAAGGATTAAAGCTATGTACAAACGAATTGGTAATGAAATAAAATCTGTTAAATTTCCATATTTAATCCTCATTCCAAAGATGCATAAAGAGCCTGTAAAATTCCGTACAGTTACAGTTGGCTGTGGATCATATCTGACAATAGCTAATAAACGACTATTGAACATCCTCAAGTTTGTGATGGAAAACATCAAAAAACAGAATCATGTCATGATCAAGAATGGAATAGAAGTTATCGATCGTTTAAAACATTGTAATAAAAATATATGTTTTAAAAGCTTTGATTTCCGCGACCTTTTTAACAACATTGATTTATCTAATTTATACTCAGTCTTGGAAAAATTACATGAAGAATTTGATTTGAAGGATTTTATTATTTATCGAAGATACCTTGACCTTATTGAACTAGTATTGAAGGAAAATATTCTATATGACGGAAAAAATTATTACCGACAAATAAAGGGAATTCCAATGGGAGGAGCCTGCTCATCAATCTTGGCTGACCTCTCAACATATGAAAAAGGAACCCATATTTTGTCAGAGATACCATATTTCCGGTTTGTTGACGATGTGCTATTGGGGTGTTATGAAGACACCACCAATTTCGATTTTACTTTTTACCCACCGGAATTGGGATTAATAGAAAATAGTCAAGAAGAAAATGAAGTGGTAAATTTTCTGGACATCTCAATAAAAAAACATGGATTATATGGTCATTATACAACGTTATAGACAAAAGAGAATTATATAGAATTAAGATCAATCATCTCATCGATTGGAAAACAAATCTTACCAAGAATAATTTCAGATATATCATACTCGGACACTTTAAGAGAAACCAAATTTACAATACGTTTAAAAAGGATTGCAATAATAGTAACATTAAAATCATAACTGAGGCTTTATATAAACATTATCCTTTATATTTCTTAAAGGATTGTTATAAATCGATTTTCAGGTATCATGTGAATTTTGACAGTTTACTTCATCAAACTGCAAGTAAATAAAGTTTATGCGTACCTGCTAGGATTGCACGCATGCGTAAGATAAACATATATAAGATAGTGAGTTGGGCAGGATTCACTTTTGGTCCAGTTTCCTTCTGTTGGTTGGTCTTGTTCTTCCGTATCCGGATGCCTTCGTATTAGCACGCATTGGGGACCAACCTTTGCTTTGTATTGGTACCGTGAGCGTTTGCCTAGGCTAGAAAAGCAGCTTTAAACGGGAGGGGGAGTCGCAATCCTCCCCAACCATTAAATGCAAAGCATTTGGTTATCCCATATTCCTTTAAATCTTCTTTTTCTTGGATTATTATCTGCTTCGGAGTATAGAGCGGCTTGGCGCCTTTTCCTGAGTAGTGCCTTTGCTTTTTGTGGATATGCATAGGAATTCTATTTGAATTTGATTACTGGTTTTTATATAATATATATATATATAATATATATATATTTTATATAATATATATATATTTTATAAATACCGTAGCAAGCTTAAAATATATAATATATATATATATATATATATATTTATTTTATAAATACCGTAGCAAACTTAAAAAATTTAAGGATACTTTGCAAATATGCAAATGTAAAAAATGAGTAAATTAAAGAATAGATTAACATCCCTTAAAAAACTAATAGGATTTCAAACTTTTGATTTTAAAGATCTTTTCAATAATATCAAGATCTCAGACCTGTATGATGTAATTTTAGCTCTATACAATGCATATATATTACTAATCATTCAACTCATACCAGTTTTGTAAATTTTTCTAAACTTCTTCACTTTGTTATTTTTAATAATTATATTTTTCAAGGAAATAAATTATACCTATCTCAGGAGTTCCACAGGATGGCTGCAGTAGCAGTATGTTAGCTAATTTATATCTTTATCATTTTGAAGTCTTTTACATCAATAGATTATACATTATACAGATATGTTGATGATCTGATTTGCTTTTTACTGAAAATTGTGTCATCAATATAGATTTCTGTCCTGATAATTTGGAATTAATTCCTAATGAAGCTACTATTAGTAAAAATATTAATTTTTTGGATGTAAATCTTTTTATTGAACCTTCTAATAGAATTGTTACTAATTTATATGATAAAAAAAGACTCTTTTAATTTTAACATTAATAAAATTTTACCATTTAATTCCTGCAACTCGTTTCTATTATTTAGAAATATTATTCTTAATGAGCTTTTTAGAATATATAGATTATTTGATAAAAAATTTCATGCTTTACATATTGATAATCTAAAAATTACCAGCAATTTATATAAATATTCCTCTTATTTTGTAAATGGTATAGTTAAAAAATTTAGATTAGCTAGATTTTCATGAATTCTTTTTATGGTGTTTTATATATTAGCCTGACATCTCCCTTCTCTTGTTTTAATTATATTTTATTTTTACATCCACTTACTACATCCATTTTTACATCTACTTATTTTTACATCTGCTTGGATTTCGTCTGTTTTTCTTTTATCGATTCCATACCTTTGTTTTTTGATACTTTTCTTAGACTTGATGATTCGAAATTTGTATTTTTTTCCATTTGCTTGAAGATTTGCTGTTTTATACTTTTATTTTGTAAGCCTGCTAGAAAGTTAGGTTTTTCGTGTTACAACTTTTCACTTTTCTTTTATTGGACATTCAAACCTTTTTATTATATATATATATATATGTATATATGGTGTGCTACTTACAAATCAGATACTATGTTCTACAAATGAATACACAAAATAACATTTTTGCAAAATGATCTGTTTGAGATAGAATTCTACTTTGGATTGCATGCACAATAAAAGAGACCAGGCAAAGCAATGCAACTGAAATTATAAAAAAAATTACTCAAACTGCCGATTTAAATAACATAAGACAATTGATTAAAGGTATCAGTTGGTTTCAGAAACCATAAACAGCCTCCTTTTGCTGGATAAAAAGACAGCACAGTCACCAGGGCTTGACTTATAGTAGACGAGGCCCATATACACCTGCGGCATCTGATAAAAAGATGTTTGGAACCTGTACCCGAATTATAAGAATGGACCAGAAGCTAGCTTTTGCCCAGTGATTATAATGTCGGTCTTGTAAGCACTAGGTCCCGAGCACTGGCGACACTCAATCGCCACAATGATGACTGGACGTTTGAAACATGCAACCTTCCTCTCCAATGATCTCACCTTTCAACACGAGATGGCAGCATCACACGGAGTCAGAAGCCTTGACACTCCCTGGTTGACCACGACTGACCGTCATGCCCGAGGTGACACGCCTCTCGGCCCATTTCAGCCCAACTGCATTTCGGGGGGACACGCGGGGATTTTCTCAGCGGCCTCCCTCCTCGCCGAAATTAGACCGGGGCCTTCATCAGGTGAGGGAGTGTGCGGCAGCAAAGACATCTGATCAAAAGATGCTTGGAACCTGTACCCGAATTATAAAAACGGAGAAGCTAGCTTTTGCTCAGTGATTATAATGTCGGTCTACAATGAACTAGTTCCCGAGTTCGGTCCTGGCGACGCTCAATCGCCACACACCCTACTAAGCATTTTAATATGTATTTATATCATCAATAGTAAATAATGTTTAGAGCAAATGGCTTAATGGAAATCTGTATCATACAACACTGATTTTGCTAAAATTTTCTTACACATCACTGATATTCTCAGTTATTTTAAATACTTCTGGACATTTTGGGCAAAATTATAATCTGGACATTATTATGGCAAAAGTCAAGGCCTTTTAAATTTGGGTGCCCTGTGTTATGAATGATATACAGGTCCGTAAGTCCACATATGCTTATGCCTGCCCAGACCATCAATCCAGCTCCTCTATAATGTAATCTTTTCTACATGAAAGCTGGGTTATTTCATGTGCCATTTTCCTTCAAGACAAGAATATGTTGGTTCTTAGATTCCAACCCACACGACACAGATATCCAGATCATATCCAGATCACATCCCATTGATCCAAACATGCATAAAAAGATACATCCAATAGATATCCATAAGTAATGTATTCTGAATCATCCAAAGTTTGTCTATATTATGTCCAAAAATTACATGTTATAGATGATGAACACAGTATTGATCATTTTTCATCCATGATGGATGTAATATGGATGTTATGAATGATCTAGTCCACATTACATCCACCATAGACGAGAAATGGACTGATCTTGTGTTCGTCTAATTTACTTCCCTAAATTACATACTCTGGATGGACTAGATTTCACTTTTCCTGCACATCCATAGCTGATGTAATATGGATGAAGTACTTATCCATGTTACATCCATTATGGACAAAAAATGGATCAATTCTGGGTACAACAAAATCGAGCTGCAAAAAACACAACACTGCAGCATTTTACTCTTTACCTTGCCATCATGGCTGCTGTGATTTGTGTCATAATTTTGTTTTTCAAGTTGAATCTATTTGTTCAACACTTCGTATTCTAAAATTTACAGAATAACTGTTAATGTCATGTTGAATCACATACTTGATTGTTATATGTATAAACTTGTTAAAGTCAAAATGATAGTCAAGCTAGCAATTTTACTATGCTATTGCTGAAATTTATTGTAACTTTCAGATATCTTAAATATTTTACATTGTCTTAGTATGGGGGCAATATAAACTCATATTTTCATCATTACAGCTTTGTTACATATGTCTGCAATGAAGGAATTTGAATTAACTGCTATTGCAGTACTTCTAAAAATGAAACTTAGGCTGATGAGAAGAAAATCACAAAGTATATAGTATATGTATATAAAGGATGCAAAAAATAGTTACGGATTTGTAGACAGAATGTTCATCAGACTCCAGACATGTAAATACTAGTGTAGGATTTTGTTACAATACGGTCATTCCACCAATCTGTTTTTCCCCCCTGGCATTTAGTCCCTTGGACAGATGAGTGCTATTTTTGCCAAAGAAAAAATTATTAATTAACAGGATGCTCCATTATTGTAGCAATCGAAACCCTATTTTTGTGCAGCAGATTCACCACCAATGTTGATTTTCCATAAATGCATGGTGCAGCATTTGAGACAACAAGTTGGTTGAACCAGTGCTATGTCCAACAGATATTATGATCTTATAAATACAACAGTGAGTGAGTTTGTAGAGATTCTTCCATGTGCAGTGGATATGGATCTATTTTTTTTATGTCCATGCACTTGATTTACTAATCTTTCAATCATACATTGGCTGAATCGTGAATCATTTAGCTCTCATATGAACCTGGCACACAATGGCGGGGTGGAACACATTTCACTCTTTACGAACACTAAAACTCATAGTTTTTCTATCATAAATTGCAGTATTGATTGTCTTAATACATCAGCTTTATAACATTTTTTTTTTGTTACAACATTTTTTAATCTTTCAATCTTCTGAAAATAAAACATGGCTGTGTTTAATTTTCAGATCACTATAATGGAAACTTTGGATCACAAGAATTTAGACAAAGATGTCCCTCACTTTAAAGATAATATCAGGTTTGCTTCTTATCGGCTCCATCTATTTGTGGACGACTACATTTTTTGTATTAAGTTAAATTAGTTTAGCTTTATTCTGCATCTGTTAGGAAAATCAACATAATTTTTACTTTCCTTATATACATTGTATAATGTATAAGGAAAGTATTGTGATAAGGTCGAAAATTTGAATTTGAGTTTTCGACAGGATAGCACATTTTAAGCATCCCTGATCACGAATCGAACATTTTTGGGGTGATGTCTGTGTGAAAGTATGCGTATGTGTCAGTGAGTCTGTGGAGACGATATCTCACGAATTAATGGTGTAATTCGAATGAAATTTAGTACAAAAATTACAATCCATGAATACTGGAAGCCTATTAAGTTTTTAAACAAAATCGAATGTTCAGAACTCCCCTAAATTTTCGAGTGAAATTTTGAAAAAATCATCAAAAAATCAAAATCTTTAAAAAAATTATGCAAATAGACATTTCTTATATAATTTTTCCTCAGAAA
This sequence comes from Amaurobius ferox, assembly GCA_951213105.1. NCBI lineage: Eukaryota > Metazoa > Arthropoda > Arachnida > Araneae > Amaurobiidae > Amaurobius > Amaurobius ferox. Next base: position 101,077,055 of record OX578137.1, read on the forward strand.
ACGATTGATATAAACTTCAGAACGCTAGCATGAAGCATTCTCGAGATATTGCACATTTTTCAAATAAATTTATAAAAAAATCCCATAAATTAAAAAAAAATCTTTACTGTTGAGAAACATGTTCACTTTCCATATGTAATATCATGCGATAAATTTGGTGACATCATTTTCGTATATCTAGCTCGTTACATTCATGAAAAAATATACTTAGAATAATACTTTTGTATTTGAATTCCAATAGTCATTTATCTGCTATAAGAATAACTTATTTCTCCATCCATAACTTTTGGCGACGAATTTGGCGGAATGTCGCCAACTTGGCGACTTTTTTAAAAGCTGCCAAATTAACGAAAATCTTGCAAAATGGATAAAAATGACACTAAATCAATGAAAATGATGACTAATTGACGAAAATTCAATATCTCGAAAAGAATATAAGTATCTACTATAAGAATAACCTATGTTTTTTTTTACTGTAAGAGTAGTCAATCCATTGTATTATATAAGGAAAGTCATGCTGCCCACATCAGATTTCTTCATTTAAAGGGGAGATCAGATTTCTTCATCTCATTAAAATAAAAATTGCATTTTAGTTTTTAAAAAAAATTTTACTTTTAGCACACTAATATAGTTCAGTTTAAAAGCAATAAAATTCATGATTTTATTTAAAAGTGCTAAAATACACAATTTTAATTTTAAAACACTAAACTGCACGATTTTATAAGCACTAAAATATCCGATTTTATTTAAAAAGGATAAAATACATGATTTTATTTTAAAATGTTAGAATTTGCAATTTTACTTAAGTATGAAAAGAGCATACCATCTAATAGAACAGCGACTGTATGACACAAGTGAAAAATTCAGGAACTTTAATGGTGAAATTTCAGCACATAAATATTTTTTTCAGGAATTTAAAGACAAGTATTACTCCTGAATATAATTATTTTTCATAAAATTAATAAAAAATAAGTTGCATGGTTTGGCACTTTTCTATTATCTTTTGGCTTTTTTTTTAAATTTTTGCAAATTATCCTGAGTACAGCCTTGGAGCCAATGATATGTGGAATCTTAGTCATTGAGATATCATATTCGACTGTCCTAATTTGTTAAAGCTATAATAGGATTTAAGCATCTAATTGTACCAAATTTCATTTGATTTCATACAAATTTCATCTCTGCCAGAGATATCATGTCCAGACTCAAACGCACACAATCTCAATTCAAGTTCAGGCATGCTCAAAATGTGTAAATCCAAGCGTTCAACCCTATTACAATTCTTTTCATATACTGTATACTATGTATGTGTGAAAAGTATCAATTTTCTGATGATTCTGAAATATATATTCACTGAGGGTTAGGATAAAAGCAATAATATGGTTATCAATGTATTATAGTACAGGATCTATTATCCGGAATGCTTGGGACTTCAGGCATTCTGGATAAGGGGTTTTTCCGTAATTCGGAACACTTTTTCTAAAACTTACTGGAATGGTCTCAAATGTCGTTATAGAAAATTATAATTCATTTTAAAGACATAAATGTATTAAAAAAAGCTTTTTTACAATCTATATGGGTTAACTAAAATGCAAATTACATGTAATTATAGTATCAAATTTAGTGATTAAGAAAAATTTTGAAAGAAAAAAATGTCTGAAAAAAGTTGATTATTCAGGGTAGTTATTAGAAGTCTTTTTTTTTTTTTTTTTTTAACATTTCAACTAAAGTGGGCTCTCACTATATTCATCTAATATTTTGACAGAAGCACCTTTGTTCATATGTTTCAAAATATTTTAAAGTACTTTTAATAAAATTAAGATGAGAAGGATGTTCATTTTTAACTGAAATGAGATATTCAACTATGGGTGCAAATATATCAAATTCTAATTTATGCTCTTCAAATGTGTTTCTAATAAGCCTTTATAATTCTAAATGCCTGAAGAAATAAAAAAATTTTAATTTCGTTATCCTAAACATATATCTCATTTTCACCAACAATATGTTTAAAAGATAATATTCCAGCATAAAAAGCACTATAAATATTAGTGGATGGAAGCAGATTGAAAAAATGGAAAATATTTAAAAATAAAACGAAATATACCGGCGATCGTGTTTAAATAAAAAAAAAATTCGCGATATTTCTAAACTGTCTTCTATAAATTACTAATTAATAAATGTAACACGTTAAAACCCCATAAATATACTGCAATGGAACTTTTTGCTAGGGTCAATTTTCGGTCCAAAATAGCCATTTTCATCCAAATAATAGGATTTAATTGAAAATGATTTTGATCTTGGAATTCCATTAACGTTTTTTAAAATATTGAAGATGTGTATATTTCCACGAAGATGAAAAAAAAAATGGATTTTCCCGGGAAAATGACAAGTTTATTGCTTAGGTTAAGTATTTAAAGAGATCAATCAGAAGGCCCTGAATGACATTTTATGGCTGCTGTACTTTTCTCTGCATTTCTGCAAAAGTTAACTCTCATTAATTTCGGGAATTCCTTACTTAAACGTACTTTCTATCATCTCGTAAATGCTCTGATGACTCTCTTTTTTTTTTTCATCTTTTCCAATAAATGTTTATTAAATTGTGCAAAATAGTGTGAATTCTGCGCGGCACATCGCGTTTGAAGAGCGTAGGATTTCTTTAGCGATATCGGGATATTTCTAACGAAAAAGTTGGAATACTTTTACCGAAAATCAAAGTCCCGGAACAAAGCGCAGAAAATAAAATGTAACGAATTCGGAAAAATCGAAACCTTTGTGCCTAGTGTGCTCTGCCCTATACACCCAGAAAAAAAAAATGAAACGCCATTAAAAAAGTACCTTGCCGCGACTTGTCCGTAACTAACTCCTGTATTATACTATAGTATAATACAGGAGAAGCACCTTAGTTAGAAGTTAGTTACGGACAAGTCGCGGCTCCTATCGAAACTAGTGAAGAATGGAATGACGCGTCTCGCCCGTGCCGGATCGTCACACGAGCGGATAAATAGCACCGGACCCACTCCGATTCGACCAACAAGGAACCACAACTGACGATGATGCGATTGACGTAGCCGATGACGTAGGGTACACGTTGATTCTGGTTAGCGGAGTTTTTATTTAGCATTCGCGGCAAATTTAAGTTGCGTGAATTTTTTCTTTTTGAGAAATATGAATGTTGATCCAAAGCTTAAGGATGGACCAAACACTTCACAAGCCAAAAACTCACAGAAAACGGAAAAGTTTTCTAAAATGTGCAATTGCAAAAAGATATTTTCCAGTAAATCTACTTAAGAAAAACTGTAAGAAAAAAATTGTAATTTTACAGCACTGAAGTCGGATGATTTTCGCAATCATTTGCGCACTGCTCATGGCATGGAAGAAATAAAACATGATAATGATTTTCAAAATTATTCAGGTATGTTCGCATTTTCATAACTTCTATTTCAAGAAGTTTTATTTATTGCTGAATAAAATAAAATAGTTTCACATAAAAATACAAAGAATGGATGAAATGCATGAGATTTTAAAATGTTAACTATGTAAGATGAATACAAGATATAACATATTCTAATAGATTAGAAGATATACCCATGCATTTGGGGAAGATTTTCCGTACTACAAGTTACAACAATTTTTGTCAAAATAAAACAATGACATAATAAATTGAAACTATCAATAAGCACCAAAAATATCAATAATAATAATGACTGTAATTGATATAATCCTGTCAAAAATGCAATATCAATGAAATTTATTTCATACGTATACATAGCTTTATTATTTAAATCGAAAAAGATTTATTAAAACTCTTCTGCTGCATAAACACATTGGATTTAAATCCATTGCTAAGTGACATAACATAATTTTCTTCAAATAAATTGGTGGAAGAAATATACTCTGCATAATGCTATCTCTATGGAAAGTTTAATTGTTCGTTTTTAATTAATATCTTAATATTTAGACAACCCCTGGTCTTAGAAACTCGAAACATGTACTAAATTTTATGTGGAGTTATTCCAATGTTACCCATAAAATTTCATTAAATTCGGTTCAGCCATCTACCGTGATAATGAGACAGACAGACAGATTTTCAATTTTCTTTATATAGATTATGCAATTGCTATGTCAAAAATATAAAATAACATAAATATGCACATAACTGTAAAGTCTTGTGTAAATACAAATTTTAGTACATTCCTACATAAGCTGATAATAATATGTAAGAAAATAACAAAAATATAAAATTGAGTAAAATTTTTGAGTGGATAACAATTTCTTCCTAGCTATTGATATATTTACATTTGTCAGCTGAAACATATCATTTATGAATGACTGATTCTGGATTAAAATTATCCAAATGTAGACTTTTAATAGATATAATGCAAGTTTACTCATTTTGCTTATTTTCAATCTATTTCTCTAAATCTATATAAATAAAATTGAAAATCTGTCTGTATGTGTGTCTCATCATCATGGGAGAACAACTGAATCGAATTTAAATGAAATTTTGTAGATAGCCTTGAAATATCCAGACTTAAAATTTAGTCCATGTTTTGAGTTTAAGACCAGGGGTTGCCCAGATATTAATTAAAAATGAACAATTAAACCTTTCATATAGCATTAAGCAGATGATATATTTTCCGCCAATTTATTTGAAGAAAATTTTATCATGTCGTTTAGCAACAAATTTAAATCTAATTTGTTTATACGGTAGCTGATTTTTATTATATCCTTTCCGATTTAAATAATAAAGATATATATATAAAATAAATTTTACCGATATTGCATTTTTGGCTGGATTATATCAATTATGGGCTTCAGGTTTAAACATTATTATTATTGATATTTTCAGTTTATTATGTCATTGTTTTATTTTTGCAAAAATTTTTGAAACTCATATATTGTACGTAGTACCGAGTAATCTTCTACAAATGCATGGGTATATTTTCTATTCAGTGGCTTATATCCTGACTCTAAAAAGTGGGTGTGAGGGGGGGGGGGGGGCAATTGTTTAGCATTTTCTTATGCTAGGGTTATTTTAAATGAAAAATACGCATAACAATAAAAACCCTTGAAAAGTAGGGAGGCCTGCCCCCCCCCCCCCCCCAAACATACGCTGCTGCTTCTACTCCATGAGAATATAAGCAGTACAAGTATATTAGCAGATATTTTGGCATATATTGGAATCAATTACGGCCTTTTAGGTTTTAAGTTTACGGAATTATTGATATTTTCAATTTATTACGTTATCTGTTTTATTTTGGTAAATATATTAGAAGCTCATAAGTTGTAGTATGGGTTCTATACAGTTTTAGCTCTTTTATTTTGCATATATTTATTCAACTTCATATATTTTGTAAATTTGTTTGCAAACAAGACCAGGACATTTTATTCTTCAGATCTGCCCGTGAAGATAATTTTGTATAGCTAGAACAGATATTCTTAAACTTCTTTTTAGGAGCATTAAATTAAATATTTTAATAGAATATTTTGATTAACAATGTCATTTAATATATTATAGGAATTTGCACATGATTGTGAATTTTAAATTGAACTTGACAACTTGAATGTTGCAAAGAACAATGTTTCATTTTGACAATCTAATTAATGCATGACTAATAAAAGGAGATTGATTTTGTGAGTTGCATAATATAAACAAAGCAAATAATTTTTAAATTGCATCTATGTAGAACAATTTTTTTAAATGGGGAAAATTGGTTAGATGCCATTGACACATAGCTCTCAAAATGACTAAATTATATCTATATGTCACATCTAGCCATCAATTATAGAGTTTAATATTCTATTCTATCCAATAATACGAAGGATATTTAAATTTCCTTGAATAATACCGATATCGTAATTAAAACAAAATACTCCTTGCACAGGCGTAGTTCATTTTAAGCATCAACTATAACTTAGAATTTAATATTCTAAACTATCTAATAATACTAGTATACGATAGTAAATTTAACAGCTGAGTGATGATGAGTTCGTATTATAAACTACCATCTCCGTGCACAGGCGCAGTTCTCTGAAGCTACTATTGGTTGTCGATATTGACGTCGGGTGACGCCACATCATGACGTCGGAGTGGGTCCAGTGCTATTTATCCGCTCGTGATCGTCACCTCCGAGAGATACTATCGGGGGTGACGGCCGGATGCAGCCGCTTAGGAAATTTTTGGGAAAAACGGTGCTACTTCCGACGTTTTCCGAAAAAGAGGGATTGTGGAACTTCTCGGAAAAAACATGATCCACGGAATATTTTCATTCGCTATCGCGAGAATTCCTCGTGTTCGTTTTCGAAATTTAAGAAGAATCAGCGGCGGCGAGTGCGCGCGGCATTTTTGATTTTCGTGCGCGGTTTGCGCGTCCTATTTCAAACCCTCTAAAATAGTAGGTTTCAATGCATTTTTTTTATTGATATTGCTAATTAAAGCAAGAAAGCATTTGGCGGGATTTTAAACAAAAAATCGCTATTTGGCGCAATATTTGGCAAATAACGCTTGTTGGCGCAAAATTTGGCATTATTTTGCCGTATTCCGGTTTTGGGAGAGTCCGGATATTGGAACGCCGGATAAGAGGTCGCGTACTGTATTAGAATTGGTTTGTTGTGTTATAAGTAATCAAATATTCTTATTGAAAACCTTATTTTTCTACATGTATAATTATTTTTATTTTAGTACAACTGAAAATCTAAGTGTATTTATCTGGAAGATCCTGTCACATAATCTACCAGCAGGAATGTTGCATCGTTTGAAAATTCATGAAACAGACAAAAATATAGTCACATTCTATGGAGAATATAAATAAACATATAACTACATGTTATTCCATCTTTAATGCTTGATATTTGATGAAAATTAAAGTTGATTTTTGCATTGATTTTGCTATGTATGTTTATATATATCAGGGATGTATCTAGTGAAATGTGAGTGGTGGTTGTTTTTTCAGAACAATTATAATTGAGAATATAAAATTTCGAAACGAGCTTCAAGTTAATGCGCAAATACAAACAGTATTAGTATTGTATACTTTTATATTAAAGAAAAACATTTGATAAAATTGAATATAACTTTTTTTAAATGTAGTAATGTATATTTAATAACTTTTTTTAAATGTAATATGTATATTTTTTGGGATGAGTGGTGGTCGGCAATTGAGTGGTGGTCGGAAATTCTGAGTGGTGGAAATCCCGACCACCACCGACCACTGTAGATACATCCCTGATATATATATATATATGTAACATATAACTATATATATGTTATTCCATCTTGAATGCTTGATAGTTGCTGAAAATTAAAGTTGATTCTTGCATTCAAAAATTTAGTAACTTCTTACATGTAGATTTATACAGGTGTCAGAAGCCATTTTACACTGTCAATGGAAGATTTTTGAGTAGAAATGTATATATATATATATATATATATACAAGGGCTAGTCAAAAAAGATCGAGAATGAATTTATTTTTAAATCACAAACAATTTATGGCAGTGGAATAAAGCTTTGCAAATAGTTTGGATATTGTCCGCTTGGAGAAAAAATTTGTAAGTAAACCTGGTAATGCATTTAGCTGGAATAGAACACAAATACACAAGTTCTTTTTTGCCTACGGAAAATGGAGTCTATTCACAGGGGCGGCTATTCAGGGGGGCCGCGCGGACCCCCTTGAATAAGCACTTCAAATTATTTTAGTTATATAGGTTAATTACAATTTTTAAGGAAATTATCTGAATTTTATTCCAATTAAAATTCGAATTATTGGAAATAAGTGATGAAATTGTCACTAGATGGCAGCACTAAAGCTTTGAAAGAGTCTCTTATGCTCTTTTCATACCATATTAAATCTATAGGGAAAAGGGAAAAATACTGCATTACAGGGAAAGACGAGGGATTCTTAATGAGGCCGCGTCCCTACATTGCCTCTGGGCTGATAGAACGAATGGTATGTTAATATAACGGCAATAGAAATTAGAGTTAAAAAAAACAGACATTGCAATATTCCAATTCGATGTGAGCCGCTGCTCAAAAAGGAGAAATGCCAAGAAGAAACGAAGAAAGCGCCAAGAAGAAACAAATACTGTGAACGACTGACTCGAATTGGCTAAGTTTCGCTAATTTGGCCTCGAATTTTCCTTGATAAATGTGTTTTCTCTGTCGCTTCTTTTTAAAATAATAAATTTGGATGTTTGAATACATATTTGAAAATAAATTACTGTATTTATGTAATTCTGATTTATTTTATTGATTCTATTGACCTAATCCTTTCAGTTTTGGTTCAGGACGAAATAGTTTAGTATTAGATACAGAAAATAGAAATTAAAAAAAGTTGCAATACATATTTTGTGCTTTTTACTTAATAGAATAAATGGTGGTTATTTATGGTATTTTGAGGGTTTCTGTTCTTCGCCTTCGGTAGAAAAATGCATTGTTTGGGGCACTCAGTTTAGTTTTGACCCACCCATCCGTATTACTGAAAATGTTTCACTCCCTAAGCGCCCGGTGAGGGATAATTTCTGATGTTGGGTGGTTCTGTCCTTCGGAAAGGGGATCATTTTTGATTTAGGGTAGTTCTATGCTTTGTTTGTGACGAGTTTCAATGCGTTTCATATCTTAATTGTTTAAAAGCCACGAGAATTGTATTTGTGGCATACCCGTGGATATTTTAATGACATTTTCAGAAATGCGTTGTCTGAGGGGGTGGATCTCTTTGACTTACTCAGCTGTCTTACTTTTTCAGCTATTTAACATTAAAGATTGAACAAATTATAAATATTTGTTAAAGAATTTTAAAAAACAATTTCAACCAGATACTTGATTCTTTGATCTGACGTTGTTTTCCTTAAAATCTCCCCCCCCCCTTCACCGGCCACTACTCAATCTCCCTGGTTTGGCTTCTAATTTCATTGAAGACCAATATTGCACCAACACTTCCTAGCCATAAATTTTACTTGAGGTAGTCCTAAAATTTCTCATCTGGCTTCCTAATTAAGCGATTTTGAATTTACTGGTGGTTATAGTCTCTGCACTCTATACGTGCATCGCCTGGACATGTATATTTTTTTATTCAACCCCCCCTGAGCGTAACTTTTAGTTTAACTAACCCGCAAAGTTTTACATCTCGGTTCCTAAATTGAGCGATTTTGAATCTTATGGTAGCTAGTCTTTGTACCACCTGAATGTACATCTTTTTCGTATCAATCCCTTGGGCGCAACATTTACTTTAAGTAGTCCTCCTCTAATTTCACATCTCTGCTCCCAATTGAGCAATTTTGATTCCGCTGGTGGTTATAGTCCTGGCACTATTTGTATATGTGAATTGGATATACATATTTATTGTGTCAACTGCCTGGGCGTAACTTTCAGTTCGGTTAGCCCCCCCCCCCCCCAAATTTCTTAAGTCTCCTTCTAATTGAACGATTTAGATTTTGCTGGTGGCAATCACTTAGATATACAACCTTATTATATCAACCCCCTGGGCGCAACTTTTGCTTTAAGTAGCCTCAATTTCATATTTCGGTTTTACAAAAAATGCATCGCCTTGGTTCCTGAAATATCCGTGTACGACATTTACGTTTTCCGCTACAGACCTTACACACACAAATATCATCTGTTATTATGTAATATGAAACAACTGTGGTGGAAGAGGGGAGACCCTCCTCTTTTTCATATTTACATTTTTATCTATCTTAGTGACTCTTTATCCGATTTTGATGCAATTTTCACACTGTATTTTCTACTTTACAATGGACCCACTAGATCTAAACTTTGATCCACTTTTGTTGCACCCGCGCAACGAGTTAACTACTTATTGTTATAAAGGCCGATTGCTATATATAGTGACTACTAGCAAGCAGAACTCGCTAGTATCATTTTAAAGACGAATAGAGATAAGCATAACGCATAAGAATTTTTTGTAAATTCCAAATTAATTCTTGTATTAAAAATTGTTTTTGTTTCTACATATAAACGGCAGTAGATTTAATTGGTTTTCGCTCTCTAATTATGTTACTGTTTGGGTTACAAGGACGATCAGGTACAAAACTATTAGCCATAGAGTGTATATGAGAAAAATTGTGTGTATTTTGGGTGTAAAAATATTTGCGCTAATAATAAAAAAAATACTGCACATGCATACCACTGAGAGTATTTAATTTTTACAAATTTGATACACATTTATTTAGAAATGTACTTAAATTATTTCCATGGTTGCGATAGGCTCTTATTCATTTTAAAGAAACTTGCACAATGTATATCAACGCAAGTAAAATAATAATTTGGCATACGGCTGTTTCGAGGTAACGCCGGAACCAATTTATCAGTGCCGGATAATTAAATTCAACCACACATTATAGAATTGAGGATGAAATTTATTTTTAACTTTGCAACATGTTTAAAAATCAAATATTCTGATACTAAATAATGCTTTTTAATATTTTTGTATCAGCACACATATTTTAATATACTAGAGAGAGCTCCCCCTCACGGATCAAAATGGAAATGTGTAGCTTTACTATTAATATGTACACAGATCAGTTCAAATAAAAAAAAAATCTGATGTGGGCAGCACATGGCTTTCCTTATATAATGCAATGAATTTACTACTGTTACAGTAAAAAAAAAATAGGTTATTCTTATAGGAGATACTTATATTCTTTCCAAGACATTGAATTTTCATCAATTAGTCGTCATTTTTGTCCATTTGGCAACATTTAAAAAATCGCCAAGCGTTATGGATGGAAAAATAAGTTATTCTTATAGCAGAAAAATGATGATCGGTGTTCAAATACAGAAGTATTACTCAAAGTATCTTTATTCATGAATGGAACAAGCTAGATCCATGAGAGTGGTGTCACCAAATTTATCGCATGATATTATATATGAAAAGTGAACATGTTTCTCAACAGTTAGTATTTTTTTTTAAATTTAAGGGATTTTTTGATAAATGTGCAATATCTCGAAAACTGTTCATTCTAGCATTCTAAAGCTTATGTCAATCATTTTCTAATGAACACTTGCATAAGAAATGACTATGTACGTTAAATTTTTTTACCAAACACCCAAAAAGTCCGAGTAGGCTATAGTCTACGCTGCCCCTGCTTCATACTGATCAGCAGACACCCTCTCATTCAGTTACTGAGAAAATTGCAAGCTCTTGTCATTTAAGTGGACTCTGCAGACCTCACGTTTGTGCTAATAGCTGTTGTGAAATGCTTGACCTTGTTTAATAATTATTTTATTTCAAAATTTAACTTTCCGCAAATTCTAATTCACTTTCGATTCTAAAACTTGTTCTTAGAAATTTATTCCAAATTGATAAAGCGCTATTTCTGTATTTCGGCCTTTTTGGATATTTCCCGCCAGTTTCGGTAAACCTTGGTGTAGGGTTTTGTCCCGCGCTTTAGTACATGTACTTCGTATTTGCATTTCATATTCCTTAACATTGGAACTCTTTTTCTTTGCGTCATGAACGCGTAATAACATTAAAGATGCTTAAGTCTGTTTTCGGTGAATAGTTTTAATTGGCGATGTGACGCGGACGGGGTAAGACGCGCTTTGCCTACGGAGGCAACAGAATGAGAATTCGTAAAGTTCTAAGATGTTTTAAATTAAATTAAATGTAATTAAGATTTTATCAAGTAGATCTATTTCGGAGGTGAGATGATGGTTGAAGAATATTTATCAAAAATTTGATTCTATGAAGTTCTGTCAACGACTTTGGTTTTTAACGTTAAATTGTTTGTCGTAAAGTTTGACTTCATATGTTCGATCGGCCAGAGAATATGTTTCTGTTATGAAGTGAATTATGTTTGAATTAAATAAATATATTGAAGTTTAAAAGTCAAGATTGTTTCGTCTTATTCTTCAAATGCATTCCATCACCAGCATCCCGAGGTATTCATCAAAAGTGTTTTCTCGTCGACTATCTCCAATTCCATGAATAATCCTCCATCCCGAAGTGTCTGAATACTTCTCGTAGTTTTCGATTTAAGAATATACCACACAACGCAAAAGAAGGTCAGTTATGCTTCATCACCACCCTATGACCACTCCTTCCGACCTTTGCCGGTTGTAATTCCCTTGACCTGCGGGAACCGCCACGACACGAGCCGCAACAAGTGGTGCCATAACATATGGTACCGAAAGGGTACTATAACATAGCCTAAGCAAATGTTTATTTTCATAATTATGTAGAATAGATATAAAATCATACAACTTAGTGAGGGGTACAAAACTAATGTAAATATACACTGAATTTGGTTTAAATAATGCATTAAACTATCTTTTATACAAAAAAATGAATAGCTCAGATAAAATTTATCGTTTTATCACCAAATTAGTTTTGGATTGAACCTCTGGTTGAAAAAATGAAATACATTGAACCCTATGGGACCCAATTTTTCAAACATTTTAAAGCGGATTTAAAATTTACAAATTGCTTCGAAAACTTTAGGTAATATTCAAATTGTTCCATAAAATATATAAAAAAAAAAAATTCAGTAGTTTATATTTGAGTTTAAATGAGCATCCAAATTTGTTATTTTTAAAACGCCTATTTTTCACTTATGTAAACTGCAAAATATGTAGAATTGATATGTATTTCTTTAATGCAAAATTATTTAGCTCATGGAGTCTGTAAAATCAATGAATATTTTAAATCAGCTATGCAGAGAGGACGATTTTTTCAGATTAAGTTTTACGTAAAGTTAATTACTTGTAGCTCCATGGTCTTTTAAATAAATTAATTATTTAATAATTTATAAAATAATTTTTAAATAAAATTATAGTATTGTGATGAATGAAATGAAGGGAAAATATTTATGAATGAAATGCTGCTTTTATAAAGAGCCAGGTATGTTATTTTTCTTATAATGCGATTGAATGAATTTCAGTTTTCGGTAGTAAAAGTTTTCAAATATAATAAATTATCATAGTATTATAATTTAAAAAATATTACAGAGGAATGTATCGCATTTTAGAAATGTTTAAACCAGGCAATTTATATTTCAATGCAGTCATTTGAATACAGCTCATTCTTTTCGATGAAGGTTTAATTAAGTTTTCAAATATAATAAATTAATGTAGTATTGTGATAAGTTTTAAATTATTACCGAGGAATGTATTGCATTTTAGAGATGTTTAAATAAAATTTCATTGAAGTTAGAAAGTGTTTCATAATAAATGCTTTAAACATGATTGATCTTTGTCTTTCTGATCTATAACTGTAAATCCTTGAAGATATAACAATGATGTATTTATTAGGTATATATAAGTTACTTTATAGTAATTTACATGCTGTATCCACCATATTCAGCCTATTATAACTATATGCATTTAAATAAATTTTGCATTTATTTAACTTTAATATGATACAAAGTGGTGCTATTTAAACATATTTTTTTCAATGTCTAAATTTTACTTTTTTTTTGTACATTTGTCTCTATTGATACCTTTAATATAAAAATGCTGGTGTTTGTCCGTTCGATTGTGGCTGTGACATCCTATAGAGCTTAAAGTGCCAAATAAGTCACTTGTACTAAGTTTTTAATAAAATTAGATTTTCTGAAGCTTTTTCTTGAGAAAAGAGTTCGATCTAAAATCCAATTATACTCTTAGTGCTGCCAAAGAGCTAAAAATTCTTTTTAAAAAGTGAGATATGAAAAGATTGAAATCATTTTTATATACTCATAATCTACCACATTTCTTAACAAAACCAGAAAAATATTTACATTCCTACCTTTCAGGTTCATAGATATGTGTCCGAACTCCGAAGGGTTTACATTTTTTGTAATGCTCAGTTTTCTGCTAGAGAAAACCCAATGCTATTTACATCCCAGAGTAGACATTTCTCTGGGGAAAGGGGGAGTCTTCACGTTTTGACATATGAAATAAACAAAAAAATATTTTTTGAAAATCAATAGCATTCTAGAAAGAGGTATACAAAATGAAGTTCTTTCATATTTGAATGGAATTATTAATAGGCAACTTTTTTTATCAGACAAGATACCAACATGCTAAATTAGTGCGGTAATCCCAAAATGAATCTTTGAAATTTTTTTTTCAGTCATCAAATAATGTTGCCGTTTAATTTGGAGGCCTAGGACAGCCGCTCTGCATTATTCAGGTCCCGTTCCAAAGAGCAGAGGAAGATCTTTCCCAAACCATGTTTAGACACAAAATAACTTAAATTAACCTTTATGTTACAGCTTCAAGAGTCTACAGTTTCCTTCGGCAAAATAATAGTTTTGACATATATGAAATTAACATTCACACTCTTGTAAATACCAGCTGTCCAAATTGTTGATCATGTCCAAAGACAAGTCTGAGCGTTCGACCCCCTGTAAAACACTTTAAGGACCTTGTTTTTTGTTTGTAACTTGTTTCCTCTTCAGTGAGGATAAACTTTGAGCAGGCATTCTTTAAAGGCCCTATCACATTCAACAACTTTTCGAACAATTTTTACACAGAGTTGGGGGAAAACTCGTGTGAAATAAGGTCAAAAAATTGGGACAACTTTATCTGACCGATATTGAAAAAGTTGTTCATTTGGGACAATTTTTTACCAACCAGCCAATCACAGATGAGTAACGAAAGAATCACGTGTGTAGAAAGGTTGGCGCAGATTCTGGTTTGGCGTGAAATCCTCGCGCAAGTTCGAATCTGTGGAACGCGAACAGATAGAATATAACAACAGATAGGTTATATTGATATAATAACCAGGCAGCGCGAAGTATTATTTTAGTTTAGATTTAGAATTTTGTTTAAGTATTTATAATATTTCTGTGTCATAAAGGTGGATGTCAGTGAAAGTCGTCTCGAAGTCGAAAAAAGTAGTCATGCGAGATGGAAATGGAGTTAATTGAATCAATACGTGAAAAATCATTTTTATGGAATCTAAAAGATCCACTGTATTTAAAAAAGAATTTGAAGAAACATGCATACCAGAAAATATCTTTACGAACCATCTCTTCCAAAGCGATTTTGTATACATGAAATATTATATAATAAAAATTAAGATATTACTAATATAATATCTTTGGTCCCTTCTGATTCAAATTTATATTTACCAGCGGCTTGCTAGTTTACAGTATAGATGCGTTTCAGAAAATCCGCCTTTCTGTGAATTTAAACAAGAGAGTTCGCGAGTTTGATTTGGCGATATATACATATTTTATCAGTTTTCTAAAATTTATTCCGTTTACTCTTCAAAATAGTACTCTAAAATAACACTAAATGCATTGCATGATATAATTTGTTAGTACAATTCAAATGTGAAGTTTTGGCTTGGGTGCTAAAGAATCAGATCAGCAAACGACTGACTGGGCTTTGGTTCAAATCCAAGCGAATTTTAAATTTTACAAGTGCTGCCATCTGTTGCTAAAATATTCAAAAACATTTTTTCTTTAATAATCTGCAGAATTTTTTTGTTTTAAATTATTTTACGTTCTATATACAAAATAGCCTTATATCAGTAATTTATTTTTAAATTTGAATGTTTATAAAAATTTATTTCAAAGTTACTTTGAAAAATATCTTTAAGTATACTTTATACCAGGTATAGATGGAATATATTCTTAATTAAAAAAGTGCTTGTAGAAATAGCAAATATAAAATGTGCATGTAAAATTGGGCAGAAATCATCAAACATCCGTATACGAGTAGTACTTATCTTTCGACATGTGATTTTGAACATTTTAGATTAGAATAAAAACAAAAATCAAACTACTTTGAAATTTTAATTATTTAATGCTATCATTTTAAGAATTTTTTAATTATTTTAAACGCACATAGACAATTAGAAATTTACAATACATTTGAAAATCATTTACTTTTAATAAAAAAAATAAGTTTGTATGTAAATATGAAAAGTTTACTCTTAAATTTGAATGCTTATAAAAATTTATTTCGAAGTTACTTTGAAAAACATTTTGAAGTATACTTTATACCAACTATAGATGGAATGTACATTTAAATCTATTTTAAAACATAATTACGGCAATATCGCTTTTTAAACTAATTTTGTATCTTAAAATAGAGTGAATATTTTTCAACAAATATTTATTTGCTTTTTTATATGGCTGTGTGACAAATCCAAATATTTTTTAATGTTCATTCATCTGTTTAAGCTTCTGATATCTGAAGTAATCCATATAAAAAAGAGCAAATCAAAAATTTACAATAGATTTTGTCCACCTCCTTCTCGGTTTACTTTGTTTCTTCTTCTTAGGTATAATCCTAGCGTAATTATGCCAAGACACATTTGAATTTTCCCTGCAGCTGATAGCAATTTAGTCATAATTACAAAGTAATAAAGGTTACAAAAGGAAGTACTAAGTAAAAGTCTTGTTTTACTACCGAAGTCGAAGCGAGAACGCTCTGCCTGTCGTAAAGTACATGTACAAATGTATAGTTGTCGCAAAAAAGCGATAAAAATACCGCCGTAGTTTTGTCATTTAGCACAACTTCTTCAAACTCTCAATAACCCTATCGCCAACTTTTTCGGCGAAAAATTGTCTGTTCCAAAAGTTCCTGAGTGTGATAGGGCCTTAAAGCACTCAAGTGGGTGCAATAGGAGTTCTCCTTTTCCAGAAAAATGGGGGTGAAAAAGACTGGTACAGCAGTTGAACCAGCACCACCCTAGGAGAAGAGATTCGTAGTGGTACAACTGTTGTAACATTGTAATTAAAACCAGCGTATAACCTGATATTTATAGAAAATAATCCTTCATTTTTATGCAAATTACAAGGATGTGAAAGTATTATATACATAATTTGAAACTTACTAAACATTATGGAAAAGTATGTTTCCACATCACACAGGAATGTAAACTAAACCCACAAAATCGCACTTGAATTTCATGAAAATATTAATGAATAATGAAACCTACCACAAAGAAATGAATGGTGTATATTTTCCATTCACAAATTTAAATTAAGCATGGATGGAAAAGAACGTTTCCATATTACACGGCAATCCTTGTTAAGAATGTCCACTACTTCACGTTTAGTTATTATGGACGAATTTTAGGGAATATAAAAAATTCCATGCATGAACACTTTTATACCAGTAATATTGCAGTGAACAGTTGAAATTTAGCACTTTCATTAAGTACATGGATTTGATCCAAGTTGCCCAGTCCTATGGCACCAAAGGTTTTGTGTAAATATTTTATAAAATAAAATAAATGTGTTTGATATTTTTCAGACTTGTTTTACCACTAGCATGTAAATGAAACATACCAAATAAAGGCCCAAAAACATTTTACAACATAAGTAAAAAATTTATTAAGTTATTTAATCAAAAAGACCAAATCCCATGTCATCATCAGATTCTTCGGACTCTTCTTTCTTTGCCTCTTTCTTATCTTCTATTAAAAAGGAAATAAATTATTAGAAATGGCAATTTTAGAATACACTGCAGTGAAGCAATTACTAAAAACAATAAAGCACAAAATAATTTTATTAATGTACACAGAGGGCAGAAGTATGTGGCAGCTGCCGACTCTGTTCCTGCTAAAGACATCCATCGAAGATGCTTGGAACCTGTCCCCAAATTATAAGTTCGGAGCAGAAGCTAGCTTTTGTTCTAACCTTATAATGTCTGTCTTTTAAGAGTTCGGTCCTGGAGACTCAATCGCTACAAGTGGATTGATAATCTACTTCTGCCATCAAAACATCTACATATATCACTTAATTTCTGCTTTGAATCAACAACTGTTTGCCAAATGGCATAGCTGCCAACCCAGAGAATAAAAAATTAGGAACACTGTACGCGAGGAAAATTACACTCAATAGTTGCACACAAAATATATATATACATGGGTATCTCCAGCATGGGAGTACTTGCTTCCACCCTCCATTGAAATTAGCATGTCAGTATTTCTTAGCCAATGTATTATGTATTGACAGTGATTTTGCAACCCCCTCCCTGGAAGGAAAGTTGCTGAAACCCATATATATATATATACATACACTATATAATTAATCTTACTTAATAAAAAAAAATTAAGACCCCATGAGATAAGAATTTTGAAACATACATGAAATGCATAATTTTTTTACACCCATAAAATTATAACTACATTTGTTCTCCTTAAATACATCAATATTCAACTAAAAGTAAAATTAAACTATTTTCATATTTGAATAAAAAAATGTCATTACACAATTTAAATACACTATTACAAAGTAAGTAAAACAAAGACAAATTAAGAATCTTTTTGGTTTATTGATACATAGGTAGCAGATTTGGCCTTTTTCAAGAAAGTGGCACCATGTTTGTTCATACCAAGCACCATTTATATGAGATTTGGTAATTAAAGTAGACTGTAAAGTCAAAATACTAATGGAACTTAAATTCGTTCACATGCAGCATTACTATGGGGGAGTGCTAGTATCCCCAACATGACACTACTCAATTTACCATACAAAAGTTTTATTCCTTCTGGCAGAGCTGCCATTTGCAGACATGCCAACCTCTCAGAGCCAAAAAGCGTAACTACGAACGCGATAATGTACGCGCGGTATATTTCAGCTATGTAAATTCTTGATAATCAGGCTGTAGGGATTTTTTTCCCCCTACATTAAAATTCTATTGAGAAACCAATTAAATTATTACAATCCACAGCAAACATTTTTATGTTGTTAATTTTTAAATTAAACATTTAAAATTAAATAAAAATATTAATTCTTTAGTAAAATGCATGGACTTTTGATTTCTATTAAAAAGAAAGGTATGGACACAATTTTTGCACATTACAACAGCATTAATAAATCTAACTTTTATTTAAACCAACATATGTGGCTGACTTTGCCTTTTTTTAAAAACCCAGAAGAATATTTTTGCTGGAAACAAGGTCCAGACATACAGGATTTGTTTCCCATGTTTTTCCCAGTAGGGGATTCCATTAATTTTGGCAAAGACAAGAGCTCAGTTTTTGCTCCATTTGATGATTCTTTAAAATACGTTAAAACGAACAGATACAATTGATCATCGCTACACTGACTCCCATCAGTAGACACCGTAAATGTATTTTTAGTAGCTGCAATTATTTGTTTTTGATTTTCACTGACTAGTTCTTTAATAATAAAAGCTGTTTTTGTTCGCCCGCAGGAATAATGATTTGCCTCTTTCGAATCCGGGAACATCGCTTGAAATAATGGGCGAGCATGGTCTGTAGTAGCTAACGGAAGATTATGTTCTAAAATGAATGAGATGAACAAAACTTCCGCTTTAGTAGTCTGCAATTCTTTATTCACAGTTAAAAATTCATTTATAGACTTCGTAGATTTGGAAGTCTTGAATTTATCCACGTGTTTGGCCGTTTTCGAATGTTTAACTATGTCCGTATGTCCGCCATGAGAAATGGAGATACCACAGTTACATACAACACAAAAGGCAAGCGATGCACTTATTTTTTATTCTTTGATAAATTCAAACTCTCTGCAATACTTTTGAGATCGGGCATTCGTCTTTGTAGACATCATTCAATTGATTAACTATATAAACTAAACTGATCTCAGCAAAACAAGCATCGGGAGAAATCAACAAAACATCAAGTGCTCCCTCCGCGCATGGGTCACGTGGTCTCTCCGCGCATGATGCTCCTTCCCGCAGATAACGGCAATAGCTACCTGTATTGCCAGCTCTTCGCCAAAATTTCCACACTTCCTCCAACTCTTCGCCAAAACTAGCTCAATTGAGCAGGAAAATCGCGAAACTGGCAATACTGCAAATACGCGTCTACATTAGAAATCAAAGCCTCTCAAAATTCCCTACTTCGGTCTGAAAAAGGGAAAAGCGAAAAAATAGGGAAAAACGCAATTTTTTTTTTAAATCTTACTTTTGGTGGCAAAATCGTATTATCGTACTGCTCGTGATTAATCATACTAAATACGATTAAATCTTAACAGTTGGCAGGTCTGCATTTGATAATGCAAAACTGTCTATACACTATCAATTATATCAAACGTTGATTCTGTCGAGTCTTTTTGCAGTAAATAATATAAAAAATATATAAAAAATTTTATTGAGGAAATTTAACTTTTTTCCTCTGAGACACATCTGCGACTTCAGCACCATGTAAAACATCAGAGTTGATTGGAAAGTTTCTGATAATATAATTACATGTCATACAATAATAGTTTTTGATGTACTCAAAAAACTGCTTTCATCAGAGTTTAACTTTTTCAGGCACTCTAACGTCTCTGATCCCACAGACATGTCTTCATTATCCTTATGATTTGTTGAATCATTATAAGATATATCGAAGACATATGAAGCTTTCACGACTTCAAGCTTTATGAATCTGATTAATAAATCTCTAAAAAAACTTGAATTAGCTTATGGACTCTGGGGGATAATTAAGAAATTAACAATAATTAATCAGAATATGAAAATAAGCTAGTTTGGTCAATCAAAAATGCAACATTAAGAAGATTCAGATGGATGGAAAAAGATATTATTGCACTTTCGGCAATTCATGAGAAACTGAATTGCGCAATCGCAGTGTTTATGCGAAATTAATGAACAAAATAACATTTTAGCGATTTATGCTGAATTAGACAACCTTTGAAGAAGTATATTTATTGCTTTCATAAAATAAGGGATCGAGATCTTAATTTACATTACACGCGGTCGTAAATCGACCTTAATTTGATTGGCATTACCCTGCATTTTATTATGGAGTTGTTACGATCCCGGGAATGGTAGAAATCAGTGCTAAAAAAAAAGCGGAAAATCGGCATTTCCGAGGAATTATATCATGTCTGGTTAATTGATAAATTTTAAACAAAAAAAAAGCCGGAGAATTTCGTTGTCTCCCGCCAAAGTCAGTAAAGTTGGCACATATGCAACTTTTATGGTTGCAGAGGGGGAAAAATGGGGTAAAACAGGAATACTTTCAAAAATTCGGAACGAATCCGGAACGGTTGGCAGCTATGCAAATGGCAACAAGACTAGCCTTAATTTCTTTAAAACATTAAGGCATACATGCCAACATTAGAGAATAAAATCCAGTAAATCGGGCAGTGAGAATTTTTCTTACAGCACTGTTTTTTGGGACTCTTGTGTATCAGTGCAGTACCTGTGCATTTTTTTTTACACACAAATGCTCTCCCCCCAAAAAAAACTGTTACAGGCTGTAAATCATACCGACAATTTTAAAATGCGATTTCACATCATTGCACTTGGTTAATGAATTTATAAGAAATAGTATATTACCTTTAGCTGGTGATCCACCACCTCCAGCAGCTGCAGCTGGCGCACTTCCAGATGATGCTACAACTGCTCCACCAGCAGGCATAGAAGCCAATTTGGATTTTCCTAAGTAAAAGATTGAAATTAAGAAATGTTCAACATTTCATGCCATCCAATCAGTTTAATAGACAACTTTTGTAATAACATACATTTCTTAATTTATAAATAAAACATAACAGTAGTAGCTGTTTTTAATAGTAATAAACTGTAAAGTATTTTTAAAAGTGCAATTATATTAATGTACTAGCAGCATACCCGTTCTTCGTACGGAGTATATAATATAAAGAAACTTGAAATTCATAATCATGCGCAAATTCTTATAGTATACTAAATGACATGTTTAATCAAAATATTCTGTTAAAATATTTAATATAATGCTCCTAAAAAGAAGTTTAAGAATCTCTGTTCTCGCTATATAAAATTATCTTCACGGACATATCTGAAGAATAAAACATCTTGGACTCCTTATGTAAGGAAATATAAAAAAAAATATGGAATTGAATCAATATATGCAATATAAAAGCGTTAAAATTGTATGGGACCCGTACTAATTATATACGCGAATATTAGAAAATATAACCTGTATTAGTAGATTACATGTATAAATTGAAAATACCAATAAGCCCGTAATCTTTTAATCTGAAGACAGTCATTTATTCCAATATATGTCAAAATTAAAGTGCTAAAATTATATGGGAATATATACACGTACTACTTATAATGCTCGATTATTAGTAGAAGATTACCCGTTTTGCAATATGAGTCTCAAATGTTTTTTGGTAAAATACAACAGACGACGTAATAAATTGAATATATAATTAATCCCCTTAATCTTCATACCAGAAGACTGTACTTGATTCCAATATATATGCCAATATATGTCAAAATATATGTCAATATACCTGTACTACTTATATTCTCGTAGGTTAGAAGATATACCCGTGCATTCCTAGAAGATTACTCGTACAACGTACAATATGCGTGTGTCAGCAATTTTTGCGCAATAAAACAATGGCGTAATAACTTAAAAATATCAATAATCACTGAATCAATAATTCCGGAAAATATCAATAATAATAATGTTTAAACCTGAAGAGTATAATTGA
Source organism: Amaurobius ferox (assembly GCA_951213105.1). Taxonomy (NCBI): domain Eukaryota; kingdom Metazoa; phylum Arthropoda; class Arachnida; order Araneae; family Amaurobiidae; genus Amaurobius; species Amaurobius ferox. The sequence goes on from OX578137.1 coordinate 101,099,418, forward strand.
TATTATCCAGTCCAAAATGAAATGGCAATGAAATTTATTTTATATACATATCTTCATTATTCAAATCGGAAAGGATTTAATAAAAATTGTCTGCCGCATAAACACATTGGATTTAAATCCGTTGCTAAGCGACATGATATCATTTGCTTCAAATAAATTGGTAGAAAAAATATCGTCTAAATAGTTATATTTCTATGGAACATTTGGCGACAGTTTCATCAAATTAGCGACATTTTAAAAAATCGCCAAATTTATCGCCAAGTGGGACTGTAGAACTGACAGTTCCACTTTGCGACAAATTGACGAAATATCATCACAATACTATCCCCTAACAAAAAAACAATTAATATCATTTATGTAGCGCCATTTTATCAATTTTAAGATATTTTTATAGATTTGAAAACATTTTTATCAATGTGGTGACATTATAAAATTCGCTAAATGTATTACTAAGTAGGATGGTTGGTCTGACAGATAAATGCTAACCAAACATCATTTCAGTGCTCTCTTCTAACAAAACAAAAAAAAAATTTCATTGATATGTAGAAGACCCAAGCCACACGACCAACCCGAAGGTTTATGGCAGCTGTTTGTGTGTCGTTTATATCAATTTGGCGACATTTCCGTCAATTTGGCAAAGTTTAAGAAAAGTTGTCAAATTAGCGATATCCCTCCAAATTCGTAGCTTTGAATTTGCAGATCTGAATGAAACATTCTTATCCCGTTTCAATATACTAAATGAAAACACTACAATTGTATTAGAAGATATACCCGCTCTACTCTTTTTCTGTTTCAACAATCGGCTATATGAATTTATTGGCTAAACACAATATATGAGTTTAGTAGCTAAATACGATATAAACTTGAAAACTCTTTGCCAAAATAAATGAAATTGATGTACGCAGTCAGCAATTAATATAATTAAAAGAAAAATCAAACCGTCCATTCATAAGATAAACTTTTATATCCATTTATCCATTTATTTATTATTTAAATCGAAAAAAAAATAATAAAAACATTAACAAACACATTTAATTTAATTGCGATGCCGAGCAACATGATATATCCTCCTAAAATGTTAAAATTTATTAACCACTAACAGCACACCCGTTATTCGTACGGAGTGTATAATTTAAAGAAACTTAAAGTTCGCAATCATGTGCAAATTCTGTTAAAATATTAAATTTATTGCTCCTAAAGAGAAGTTTAAGAATATATGTTCTCACTATGCAAAATTATCTTCACGATCAGATCTGAAGAATAAAACATCCTGCCCCCTTTTGTAAGCAAATTTACAGAAGAAAAAATAGGAATCGAATGAATATATGCAACCCCGTACTAATTATATTGTCGCAGATCAGAAAATATGCCAATGTGTTAGTAGAAGATTACCCGTATTACAATATGCGTCTCAAAAATATTTGCCAAAATAAAAGAGATGACGTAATAAATTGAAAACATCAATAATATCCGTACTCTTTATACCAGAAGGTCGTAATTGATTCCAATATATGCCAATATATATCAAAACATATGTCAATATACCTGTACTACTTATATTCTCGTAGATTAAAAGATATACACATGTATTTGTAGAAGATTCGTACAACATACAATATATGAGTTTAAACAATTTTTGTCATGATAAAATAATTGCATAATAACTTGAAAATATCAATAGTCCTTGAATCAATAATCCCCGATAATATAAATAATAATAATTTTTAAACCTGAAGACCGTAATTGATATTATCCAGTCAAAAATGCTATAAGAAAAATCAAATCGTTCTTTTCTAAAATATATTTTTATATCCATTTATTTATTATTCAAATCGAAAAAATAATTATTAAAATTAACAGACAGATTTAATTTAATTGCGTTTCTGAGTAACATGATATAAGATAGAATCTTATAACATGTTAAATATGTCATGTCTTATAACATAAACTGCGAAATTAAATAACGATTTTGATTTCTCTATACTTCTCATTGTTCCGTAAAAGCTTGTTTTAAATAAACCATGAACCATGGAGATAGATTTCCCCTTTAAATCATGTTTCAAACAATTCATGTTTTCAGAAAGTGACTAATTAACGCAAAAAATCTCCCATCAAACTCAGAGATTAAATTTTAATTCACTTTCAAACGATTTTCAAGCTTTTCGTTTGGATAAACCACGGAGTTAGGGAGTAGAACTCCTAGGAAAAAGTTCCGTTTTTCATTAATATCTTGACAACCCCAGGTCTTAGAAACTCGAAACTTGGACAAAATTTATGGGGGGATATTTCAAGGCTATTCACCAAATTTCATTAAATTCGGTTCAGCCGTTTTTCCGTGATGATGAGACAAACGAAAATTTCGTTTTTTACTAATATCTCGAGAACCACTGGTCGTAGAAACTCAAAACACGGATATAATTTTAAGTGGGGCTATTTCTGGGCTACCCACAAAATTTCATCAAATTCGGTTCAGCCGTTCTCCCGTGATGGTGTGACAAACAGACAGACAGACAGATTTTCATTTTTATTTATATAGATTTGAAGATGTTTATGCCCTGACACATTTAAAAAGGAAATTATTAATAAATAAATTTAAATGCAATTTATACACCACTCAATAGCATAAATGTCAGTAAAGTGAAAATAGCAGAAAAAATTCAATAGTATTTTGAACAAAGTTGCCAGAACTTGAAATAGCAATCAACTGACCCAATGTATTTTGTGCCTAAAATTGCATTTTCATTCTTTATCTATTACAAAATGCTTTCCCCTTTTTTTTAACATCTGTGTGCAAAACTGATACCATAAATAAAATTGTATCAGTTTTGCAATTAATGTAACCCTATGATGATATGACTAGATGTAATATTACAACTAGACCAGTACTACAGGGTATTTGATTATAGTCAAACTGAAAAGAATAAGGTTCGTGCTTTTTTAAGCCTTATCTAAACCCTCATCAGAAAAGTATGGGATCTTTAACTCTTGGTACATATATAATTGATAACTATACTATAATAAATCAGTTTGTTAGATAATGCAGTCTTGTACTGAAATGAAAAGAAAAAATGGACAAAACATAATGAATAAGAAAGAGGTATAAGTATTTAAGGTCTGAAAACTAATTTTAATGATATACAAGTTAAACAACATAAGTTGAAATGTAACCACTGATGAAAGACAATAGCAAATATATGCTACAATCCGATTAAAAGAGGTTTTACTTTTACCCTACAACGATTCGAATACAGCCAAAAGAGCTGCATCTTGCCCAGTAGTGCAGGGTTTAATGAATAAGAGGTATAAGTATTTAAGGCCTGAAAACTAATTCTAATGATATACAAATTAAACAGTATAAGTTGAAATGTAACCACTGATGAAAGACAATAGCAAATATATGCTACAATCTGATTAAAAGAGGTTTTACTTTTACCCTACAACGATTCGAGTACAGCCAAAAGCAGCTGCATCTTGCCCAGTAGTGCAGGGTTTAATGAATAAGAGGTATAAGTATTTAAGGCCTGAAAACTAATTCTAATGATATACAAATTAAACAGTATAAGTTGAAATGTAACCACTGATGAAAGACAATAGCAAATATATGCTACAATCTGATTAAAAGAGGTTTTACTTTTACCCTACAACGATTAGAGTACAGCCAAAAGCAGCTGCATCTTGCCCAGTAGTGCAGGGTTTTAAGTTTCTACTCCATTAAAATAAATATTGTCACCCTACAAAATTAACTAAACAACTGGCCACAGCCCACTCATAAAACACCTTTAAGGGCGAGAGTCAGTAAATCTTCTGCCCTATGCACGCTTTGTTAACTTTCGCAGAACACATTTTTAGCCGAAATTCTGCACAAACACTTGCGAAATATTTTCTGAAAAATAAAATGCAATACTTAAGATTATATCAAAACTAAATTTCATACTCAATAAAATATAGAATATATTTATTTTAATCCAAAATTTTCTGCAATCTGTTGTCGTAATTTAATTCATACAGACTATTTTATTTTTTAACGAACATTTTTAAATGTCTATTCCTCTTGATACAGTATTAAATACAACAGATCATATATAATAATGCCACTCACGGAAAGGTAATTTCTGATTCTATAAATTTGATAAGGGGATTTGAATGTACATCACAGAGGACTGCAGCCTTGACTTCAAATCCAAGTTCAATTACCGTTTCGTGATTGTGGCATTACTATATATGATCTGTTGTATTTAATACCGTATTAGAAGGAATGGATATTTAAAAATGTTTATTAAAAATAAACAGATGGCAGCACCAAAATATTTTGGATTATAATAAAAATATATTCTATATTTTATTGAGTATTAAATTTAGTTTTAATATAATCTAAGCATTGTATTTTATTTTTCAGAAAATATTTCACAACTGTGTACGCAGAATTTTGGCGAAAAATGTGTTCTGCGAAAGTTAAAGCGCGGATAGGGCAGAAGATTTACTGACGCTCACCCTTAAGAATCACAATCACTATACCCAATTTACTTTATACCAGTTAATTGAAAATTTTACAAAACAAATCAATGAGATTGTGCAAAACCAAATGTGACAGTATTGTAAGGGATATAAGTTCTGTAGTGAAGAGTGAACGCTTAAAATTAATGTAAATTGAGAAAATACAAATTTATATATTTAATGCACTATTGTGATATATATTTCATACTCAAAATGATGAATTTCTTCCCAATTCAAATGTTGAATTTCTTCCCAAGCATTTTTTGAAAAATTTCACAGGAAAATGCTGTGGCTAGTCATATAAAGATGCTCTTTATCATTAAATTAACAGTTGAATAATTTAAAAAATTTGCAATACTAATATGTAATTTTGTCAATAAAATATTTTTAATTTTCTTTGTCATTTTAACTTGACTCCATCAATGTCTTAAATCGACAGGTAACTTAACGACTTAAACTTATTTGTAACTCAGATATAAAGAAATAGAATAAGATAAAAGAAATATAATTTTTATACCTTATCTATCACTCTGAACAAAATGATATAATAAAATACTATTTTTGCCACTGTTGGCAAGTCAAAGAAAATGTACAAAACATGTAAATAATGAATAAGTGTTATAAGCATTTAAGCGTTTGAAAACAAATCCCAAAGATATGTAAATTAAATTGTATAAGCTGAATTGTAACCACTGATGAAGGATAACAACAAAGATATGCTGCAATCCGATTAAAAGAGGTTTTACTTTTACCCTACAATGATTAGATTACAGCCAAGAGAAGCTGCATCTTGCCCAGTAGTGCAGGGTTTTAAGTACTTATTCCATTAAGATAAATTGGGACTAGTCAATGTTACCAGTTAATTGAAACTATTTTATTTGCAATTTCATCAAAACCAATGAATGATATTGTGCAATAGCAAGTATGCGACTGCATTGTAAGGGATTCTAGGATCTATAACGAAAACTTATGTAAATTGAGGAAATGCAAACTTATCTATATATATTTAATGCACTATTGATTATATATATATATATATTAGCTCAAAATGCTGAAATTCTTCCTAAGCAACTTTTGAAAAATTTGACAGGAAAGTCAACTAAAATTCTTGCAGCTCTAAATTGTTTAAATTTTTTTAACACCAATCCATAAATTTATCCCTACCAATATCGTAAATCTAAAATTCATGGTACAGCTTTAGCATAAATTTTCATGGAGAGATTTTTGGTGTGATTAATAGACAATGTGGCAAGCAACACCTCTTAGCTCTGTTAGCTAGAGCTTTTCAACATTTTGGATTACATTAAATAAGGCTGCATCATATCTTATAACTTAAGCATGGATTCTGCTAGCAGTGTTGCAGCTAACTGCACCACATCGCAAGAGCATGAACTTGGTGGTTTTGATATGAAATGGTTTAATTCAACAGCATTCTTTGTAAAGTAAAAAATGTGAAGTTTTAGATTTTAATGTTACTTCACTGTATGGACGTAAGCATGTGCTCTACTATACACCATGGAACACCTGTTACGTGCGATCCCAGTTAACAAGGGGAGATTTTATTTTTAGTGGCAAGTTCGAATTCAGAACAATTATTCTCATGCAAGATTGATAAAAGGGATAATACAGCAGACTCTTTAAAACCAATAAAAAATAATTTTGATTAATCACCCAATGTTTCATTTTTACATGATATTTACATTTTCATGTATATTTAAGTTTTTCAATATACCAACTAAGCCTAATATGTCAAAGACCCTTGTCACACACACAAATGATCTAAACCAAAATTATTTGTAGAAATTTTAGGAGGCATCACTGAAAAAGATGTTCAATTGTAATTTAGTTAGATGAATGCAGACAGAAAAATGCTTTTGGGACTATTGCCTAGAAAATTGAAAATTATTTTAAAATAATCCATTTTTATGCAAACCGCAAAAAAGCACTGTGCAATTAATTTCAGATATATCAAAAATCGCACTGAATTATCAGTACTTTCCAGATAATGATAAACAGATGTTTGCGAATTGATATGATTGGCTATTCTTTTTTTCATATAGTACAAGATCTCTTGGTACATATAACAGAAAACTATTTTTGATAATCTATAGATCAGTTTGCTGGATAATGTAGTCTTGTATTGCAATGAAAAGAAACAAGAAGGATCAATCATGCATACAGGGTGGCTACAGAAACTTAAAAACAAAATTCCCCGAGTTTTCCCAGAGTATTTTCCCTGAAATTCTTTGATTTTCTTCAATCATCTGTTCGCACAAGAATTTCCCAACAATACTCAAACTCGACTAACTAAAAACTGATAAATGAATATAAAAGATAAATATAAAACATATATTGTATAAGATAAACAGCATAAAATCAAGTATCAACTTTGAAGCAGAAAACATTGGATGAGTTTTTTTTATTAATCTTGCCAATGATTTTCATTATAGACCTTTTCAGGTGTTTTATACTATTTGTTTTCCAATACATCATAAAAAAATTCAATTATTATGAAGCATTCAAATAAATGAATTTAAAATTGCCTTAAAATGCGAGTTCTCATCTTGATCCTTTTACTTTCCCAAGCATTCACTATTATTTTTTCCTCTTATTTTTAAGAAGCACGTCCACTAATTTTTCTATATAATCATGGAATATCATAAATCACATCAGTGATTACGGGGAGGGGTAGGATAGGAATGCAGATTGCACTCGCTGGGCAGCAAATGCAATAAATTACGACCGCCTCGTAGGGGGAAAACTGTGGGAGAGCCATAGCAGTATTGTAGAGGTTGTTGACAGATTTTTCGCACTCCACAGGTGGATTTGTTTAGGGATAATAACCATCCTACGTTATCACACAGTTTGGACGGTAATTAGGATTTCGTTAATCGCCATGTGGTGAGTGGGAATTTTAAGCTGTATGATGTCATCTAAGCAACAGCCAATCAGAATAAAGTTTCTTGTAATAATAAAGTAAAGAAAGAGGCAACACTCCACATAATGAGGGCAGTTTTGCGGAGGGACAAAGAGAAAGGAAAATTCCGGTTCAGAAGTTTTTACAGGGATTTGAAGAGTGGCGACTCGCGAAACGAAATTTTCCCTGAGTTTTCCCATGATATTTCCAGAAAATCATTTTCTCTTGATTTCCTGGTTCTGTCGTCACCCTGTGCATAAAGCATTGATTATGAAACACTTCCCAACTGCAATGCAATTTCACTTAAATATCTCTAAAGTGATATATTCAGAGGCAATATTTTTTAAATTATCACAATACATCAATTTATTATATGTGAAAACTTAAAACTTCATTTTTTGCTCTTCTCTGGCAACCCCTTTTAGCAATTCTTTAGTTGTGTTGAAGGGCTAGACCACACAACCAACCCTGAGGCTTATAGCAGCTTAATGTGTGGCCAGGTGTTGCTTTGTGTGTAAAAGTGTATTAAAAATGAATATCATACAAAAACGAAAGATAGCATATGCATAGCTGCCAACCCAGAGAAAAAATTAGGAACACTGTACGCGAGAAAAATGACACGCAATAGTTGCACACAAAATATATATACATGGGTATCTCCAACACGGGAGCACTTGCTCCCCCCCCCTATTGAATTGCATGTCAGTATTTCTTAGCCAATGTATTATGTATTGACAGTGATTTTGCAATCCCCCCCCCTGGAAGGAAAGATGGTGAAACCCATATATACACATACTATATAATTAATCTTTCTTTTTGGTTTATTGATACATAAGTAGCAGATTTGGCCCTTTTCAAGAAAGTGGCACTATGTTTGTTCGTACCAAGCACCATTTATCTGATTATTTGGCAATTAAAATAGACTGTAAAGTCAAAATACTTATGGAACTTCTAAAATCAGTTTTTCTTTTTACAAGACTAAAAATTCGTTAACATGCAGCATTACTATGGGGGAGTGTTAGTATTCCCAACATGATACTACTCAATTTACCATACAAAAGTTCCTCTGAGACACATCTGCGACTTCAGCACCATGTAAAACATCAGAGTTGATTGGAAAGTTTCTGATAATATAATTACATGTCATACATTAGTAGTTTTTGACGTACTCAAAAAACTGCTTTGTTTCATCAGAGTTTAACTTTTTCAGGCACTCTGACGTCTCTGATCCCACAGAAATGAATCACTATAAGAGATATCGAAGACACATGTCAAAGCTTTCACGACTTCAAGCTTTATGAATCTGACTAATATATCTGTAAAAAAAAACTTGAGTTTGGGACTTTAGCTTATGGACTCTGGGGGTCTCTGATTGCAGACTCGCATTAAATTTTTCGAAAACACTAATTACATTTTTCAGAAAAAATGCAAGGGCATGGTACAGATTTTTCAAAATAGAAAAATTTGTATTATGCAAATATAATTAAAAGATTAACCTTAATAATTAGCCATAATATGAAAATAACTAGTTTAGTCGATCCGATCTAATATGCAACATTTAAATGATGGAGATGGATGGAAAAAGATACTAACGTACTCTCGGCAATTCACGCGATGTAACTGAATTGCGCAATCACACTGTTTATGCAAAAATAATTAAGAAATTAACAGTAATAATTAATCAGAATATGAAAATAAGCTAGTTTAGTCGATCTAATATGCAACATTTAAATGATGGAGATGGATGGGAAAAGATGCTAACGTAATCTCGGCATTTCACGTGATGTAATGGAATTGCGCAATCGCACTGTTGATGCGAAAATTAAGAAATTAACCATAATAATTACTTAGAATATGAAAATAAGCTAGTTTGGTCAATCAAAAATGCAATATGTAGAAGATTGAGATGGACGGAAAAAGATATTGCACTCTCGGCGATTCATGAGAACAAACCGAATTGCGCAATCGCAGTGTTTATGCGAAATTAATGAACAAAATAATATTTTAGCGATTTATGCTGAATTAGACAACCTTTGAAGAAGTATATTTATTACTTTCATAAAATAAGCGATCGAGATCTTAATTTACATTACACGCTGTCGTAAATCTACGTTAATTTGATTGGCATTACCCTGCATTTTATTATGGAGTTGTTACGATCCCGGGAATGGTAGAAATCAGTGCTAAAAAAAAAAAAGCGGAAAATCGGCATTTCCGAGGAATTATATATTATGTCTGGTTAATTGATAAATTTCAAACAAAAAAAATCTGGAGAATTTCGTTAGCAATTCGGAGGCCGGAGAAGTAATGAAACGTACAGAGTCTCCGGCCCAAATCCAGAGAGTTTTTCACGTCTGAAAACATCCCCTTTATAGGGAAAATTTTGGGGATATTAACCCTAAACGTAGGGATTTTTTCAAAAAAACGTTAAAATCGGGAATCTCCCTCCAAATTCAGTAGAGTTGGTACATATGTAACTTTTATGGTTGCAGAGGGGGAAAAATGGGGGTAAAACCGGAATATTTTCAAAAATTCGGATTTTCGGAACAGACGTAAAAATTTGGAACAAATCCGGAACGGTTGGCAGCCATGGCATATGTTAATGGATAAAATAATGTAGAAGCAGAAAATCTGTAGTAGTTTTTTTTATATTGTTAAAGTACAATGTTTTTTTCTAAGTATCGCTAATTCTTAAATTTTGTTACAGTTCAATATTTTTCTTAAATTTATTTTAAAATTTTGTCTAATCATTTTTATACTTATTTACAGTAAAACCGCACCGACCATACATAAAATTTTATTTACTATATTGAAAATACATATTTCAAAATCTTTTAACTCATTGAAAGTGAATACTTATACTATACTAGTTTTTCTATCTTAACAGAATTAAAACTGGATGGTACTATATATATAGAAATAATTAAAAAATTAACGTTAATAATCAACCAAAATATGAAAATAAGCCAGCTTAGTGAAGTTACGGTGCAATAATAAAGGGATGGAGATGGATGGAAAAAGGTAATTGTGCACTCTCAGTAAAGCCCCAAGAGATTGAAATGCACAATCTTATAATTTAAGCGACATGAGATATTGACATTTCATGTTATATGTTTCGAGTTCTGTTTGTAATGTGTAGAATACCCCACACTAGGCTTGGGCGATGTTGGAATTTCAACATCGTGATATATCGGCAGTCTAACATCGCGATATTGCGATATATCGTGATGTTAATCATGTGATCAACTCACGTGACTAAAAACTAAACGCGCTGCGACGCAAGTGAACAAACGTACTATTTATGCGAGAAATAATTTGGTTTAGTAAAATATTTGCTTATTTTTAGTCGCACTATAAAAATAAAGATATATTGCTCTGATATGGGATATTTATTAAGAAAATGAAAATAGATGCAAACTCCATACAATTTATCTGCATATACAGTAGTACAACCTCAAAAATCTGGACTTTGCCAATTATGGATTATAGAATTTTTTGGATTATAGAGTTTGGATAAAATTCAAACTTAAGCACTGTAAAACTAAATACACTATAATACACTCTTCAAACTAAATACACTATAAAATATTGTTTTTAGAAAAATAATGACAAAAGGTTAAGCTAACTCATTAAAAATATAATTTAATACAAAAAAAAATAATGGAACAGAAGAAATTAAAAAAAAAATATACACATATACAAGAAATAAAAAGAAAAAGTTTACATGTTATCATTTTGTTTAAACATTTGAACGAATGTTTGTTGTTTCATTAATTTTGGTTTGTAGAAAAAGCAAATTTTCTTTTATCTTTTATCCTACAGGTAGATGGGCATTATTTCTTATTTGGTTAAGAAGCTCCTTTGTTCAAGACCATTAATTACATGGTCGACTGTTTGTACATGATTATAAATGGGTATTTTCTCTGTCGACCCCACCCCCCCCTCCCCACACACACCTCAATTCACTGGTGAAATGTCTCCATAATTTTAGTTTCTCATACTATAGAATAGAGGAAGTATTGTTTTTCCGAATATTTTCTATTTTGAACTTTTGGGGGCAATACATGTTTTAGGACTTGCTGAACATATTTTGACTATTTTAGAGTAATGTCAATATGTTATAAATTGCTAGTGTACACGATAGATGCCATAAATACTAATGGATTTTCACGAAACTTTATATATCCGGCTTTATTATCAAAAAATCAAGAACTAGATAGAATTTTTTGGAATTCGAGTGAAATTTCATATTTCCTATGGCAGCATGAAACAAAAGTTTGCATAATAATGCATAAAATGGATCATTTATGACTCAATGATCACGAAACATAACAGCTTCATTTTAGTGATGCTACTCAACTGATGAAGATGTCAATAGTGAGAAAAAGAAAATATCAGCAGTTTTAAGACTTTTTTAGTAGTCAGGTTAAGAAATTAAATATATAGGTTCATTGTTCACATAATACAAAAATGCATATACAAAAAATATTTAAGCATATATATATATAAATATGCATTAATATATATATTTATAAGTTCTTATCCAGTTAAAAACAATAAATAATTATAAAATTAACGTTCAGCGATTTATGCGAAAATTAACTTTTAAGAAGTACATTTATTACTTACATGAAAAAAAAAAAATCTTTTACATTCCACGCAGCGGTAAATCATCATAGTCACGGTGATTTGATTGGCATTACTGTGCACGCGGCCGTAAATATCCGTTATCACGCTAATTTGTTTAGCATTACCGCGCACGCTGCAGTATCCCCCGTTGTCATGTTAATTTGATTGACATTAACGTCCATGCCTCCGTAAATCCCCGTTACGTTGATTTGGTTGGCATTACGGTGCACGCAGCCGTAAACTTACATTGGCCTTCACAGAAGACAATTTCCCATAAGAAACTATGCAAATTCCGTAATCGCAGGTTGTTTCCCGTAGAAACTACGAAGAATCCGTAGTAATCGGCACCTCTGTGAGCAGGTCGCCAAGTTGAAAATTCCCTGATTTTTCCAGAATTTTGAACGAAAAATCGATTTTCCCTGACATTATAGTCCACTTTCAAATTCCCGATTTCCAGAGTGCGCACGAACCCTGTTTATTAATAACTAAAAAAATTAATATAAAACTTACGAGGGGGGGGGGGGGGGGAATCAGTATAAAGCTTACCGAATAAAAAATCTAGATACAAGATATTTCCCACGTAGCCACCGTAATCTTATGTTTACGTCATTACGCATTCAGAAACTATGTTCCATTCCCTGATCCACCCCCTCACTCCTTTTTCTATAAACAATCATTAAAGTTAACTAATGTCATTACCGCGCAGAGAGATCCGCGGCATCTATTAAAAACATTCTAGTCAATAATTTACATCCTTTCGCAATCAAAATAAAAGTAAAACATGAAAGAGCTTGGAATGCAGACTATTAAAGTTGATTGGGGAATCAAGACGAACTTGATTGTTGCAGTTTGTGAATAAATTGTAAAAATAGAACATTAAGTTATTTTTACATTAAAACATAGCGAATGCAATAAAAATCGTTAGATGATTCGCACTTCCTTAATTACAAAATTTCAAAAGATAATCCACAGATTATATGTATTATCCATATCCCGAAAAAATATCAATGTGAAAATCAACAGGCGACGTATCTTAAAAGATTCAATGATTATTAATTAGTATAAGATTCTTTGGTGCCACGGCATTGAAAAGCAAAGGCAGTGCTGTAATACCGGGAAATCACGATATACTGGTGGTAACAACGCCGGGAATTTGTGCGTGTGTGCGGTGAAAAACCGCGCAAAAACATCAGAATCGTAAAACTCGGCGATGGCGGTTTTCACCGGGATATCGCGCATGCGCTATGAAAATCCCAAAACCGGAATTATTGTTCTCAAGATCGGCGCTGGCGATGTTTGTTGGTTTGTTATCGAGAAATCGCGCATGCGCTATGAAAATCCCAAAACCGGAATCGTCGGTCCTAAGATCGGTGATAGCGATGTCTGGGATATCGGAATATCACGATTTACAGGCGATGACAACGCCGCGAATTCGCGCATGCGCTGAGAAAATCCCAAAACCGGTATCGTCGATTCCAAAATCGGCGGTTAGCGCTGGTTATGAATATCGGGAAACCGCGGCATCGGGAAATCGTGATATCACGATATAGAGAGCGATATCGCGGCATATCGTCGACTTGTAATTTACGAAACCGGTATGGCGATGTTGACTTCATACCGGTATTTCACGATGTATCGATACATCGCCCAGGCCTACCCCACACCTCACCTTTTATTCATAGGAAAAAATTCATGATGCAAATTCAGACGGTATGCAAAATCAACGTAAAATACATACTAGAGGGAAAATGGCATAATTAAGAAATTAACCTTTATAATCAACCGAAATATGAAAATAAGCTAGTTTAGTCAAGTTAATGTGATGGAAAAGGATAATTGCGTACTCTCTGAAACAGCTGCGAAAAAAAAAACTTCACAATCGCACTATCTATATGAAAATAATTCAAAAATTAACTTTTACAATCAACCAAAATATGAAAATAAGCTAATTTGGGGTGGAGATAGATGGAAAAAGGCAATTGTGCACTCTCGGTAAAGGCAGGGGAGAAAAATGAGACCGAATTGCGCAATCTTGAAATACAATTTGTTTAGTAAAATATTTCTCGTATTTTCCTGTGTGCCAGATGGTACATCTTCAAGACTGCTATTCTCCATGTGAATGGAATACATCAGCAAGTCGTCAGAAAGGAAGGGAAGAAAATTCGTTTAAAATACTTCTTTATTTTTACCCGCACTAGTCTATTGTTCTGATATGAAATCATTGCAGGGAATATTAATTGAATGGTGCGATGCATGGATTTCACGAGATTTTTTGCAGTTTTGGGAGTGAAGAAGTGAACATTCTAGTTCAGAAAACTGTAGGTCACTTAGGTAGGAGGAGCCAAACAAGAAAATACATTACTAGCAGGAAGGAGTCTCGCAAATGCATGCATATTGCCTTTGAGGAAGATTGGATATAAAGAATTTGGCTAAATCCGCCATTTTTTTTTGTCGCCAGGACTGGCGCCAACACGTACGGTGTTTATAAATTCTTAACGGACGCCATCTTGAACTTTGCGCGTAAGAAATCTAAACATATCTAATTAAAAATGCCGATAATTAACAATACTTAGAAAAAATACTTTATAAATGTACTTTAACAAAATTTAAGAAAAAACGATACTTAGAGAAAAGTTTGTACTTTAACTAAATTTAGGAAAAAACAATACTTAAGTTGTCCATATTTTAAAAATAGGAAAAACGGAAGCAAAGCTTTTTCCATGTGTTGCATGCAGTATTAATAAGTCTTGTCACAAAACATAGAAAAAATTCTACTTCCGGGGGTTTCCCCATTTAAAAAATATATATAGAACTTTTAGTCTTGTATTTAGGAAGAAACTAAACCCTTTTTAAAAATTCCGTAGTTTTCCTGTTCAATTGGACTAGATTTTCAAAGAGTTGCCGTAAAGAATGACAAACTTTTCCGATTGCAGATTTTTGGGATACTTTCAGAAAAGTTCAAAGGTTTATTTTGAGGGCAAGTTTTGACAAACTTTTAGGTCAAGTAAATTTTATCTTCTGTAAACTTATGAATTTTAGTAGTTTTTGGCAACATTAGGCTAGTGTTCGTCAATTTTTGAAAAAGACCTGGTAACACAGGATATTGGGCAGTGAAGGTAGAAAAGATGGAAAATGGAAAAGTGATCGCATCACAGAGCATTCAATCATCAGGGTTCTCCCCAGGGAAAAAATTAGGTTGGATTTCAAAAATTAACACGAGTAATTTTTTTATGAGTGGGATTTAGCAGCAAATTGAAGGAATCATGCTCCAATTTCAGGGGAAAATAAGGAGTGTTGACGGAAACTAAATTTTAAGTGTTTTTAAAAAGGAAAGCTAAAAATAAGGAGTTTTCAAGGACCGTGGGAATCCTGTTATTGCATTTCTTAGCAATCTGATTTTTATGCCATTGCATATGAAAATGCAAGATTAGCACAATCCTCTAGTTTGGCAAAAAGTCTCATTTTAAAAAGGCATTTCCATTACATAAAATTCAACATGTGCAGCACAAAGAATAAAATCTAGAGAATTTTACAATTCAAAACTTAAAACATTACCATTTGCAATGACTTCGTTGACATCTTTGCCACTGAGCTCAGAGATAACTTTTTTACTCTTCTCCTTGTCAGTTTCGATTCCGACACTACCAAGAATCTTCTCAATATCAGCAGCAGATGGATTTTTGTTACCACCAAGGGTGGCTAACAAGTAAGCGGCAACGTAACGCATGCTGAAATATCAATTAAAAAAATTATTTTTTTAAACAATGATACAGATCAGAAATAACATCCAAAAACAAAAATTCCACACAAAGATTAATTAAGATCTAGAGGTTTAATGAAGGCAGGCAGACCCCGACTACAACCATTTTCCTGAACTATAGACAATTCAAGGATTCAGTATAATAAAATTGTACAGTACAATAGCAGAAGGAAAAGTTTTTGCTTACTTATAAAGAACCCCAAAAGTCTTAAAAGGCAAACTTAATTTTTATGAGATGGGGACGTTAGCATAAAAAATGCTAAGTTCAGTAAATAGATTAAACACGGCTCTCTTATAAATATAGGTATAGACTATGTTAGAATAATTTCAAAGAATATTAATGAAATTGCCAAAAATGAATAGCAATTGTTTCAAATTTGAGAATGTAGTAGTACTAGCACGTGGTTAGCTTGTAGTTACATGAATTTATCCTTGAACCTTATAGGTTGGAGGATTAATTAAAAAGTTTTAATAAATAGCAATCTTCTTCAATAAAATACTTTTATTAATTAATAAATTAAAATGAAATCACCTTTAAGTCTCGATGGACACGAAACGTTCACACTTACAAGGAATGAAGAGTACGAAAATTAACAGGTAATCTGAACGCGGGGTTCACAAGAATGAATTGAAAATTGCCGAACCACGTTACACAGAAATCAAGAAAATTGATGAGTTGAGTTGAGTGCAACAGTAGCTAAATTCCAAAAATTGTGTCGTTGCCAGAAAGAGTAAGTAATCTGTTCTGTGGATTCTCTGCATGGAAATAAAAATAAATGCAATTTTTAATTAAACCTATTTATATATTGAAAAATGTATTTAGTTTGATTTTTAGATATCTTTAAGCAATAATGTTGTATTTTTACTGCTATAATGTAAAATTTGATTTCAGAACTATTTTTCGTTGAGAAGAAGCCGGCACTTTGTATCGCCATTTTGTGCCGTGGTGCGGAGGTGGTTGTAGGTGGTTACATGTCAATCTGTTGGACATTTAAAAATCTGCAACTTTGAGTGCTTTTTCCTTTATTTCAATTTACGTTGAACGTTAATCGTTCATCATGACAGCTCAAGGGTTACCGATTCATTTTCAAGAGCATTTGCAGGTATGTTCAAATGTAGAGCATTAATAGAGAGGCTGATGACCGCAATCGTATAACCGGGAAACGGCAGTCGTGTAACCTTAAAAATGACAAAGATACCCAATTTTGTGTAGCAATAAAATTATGAACAGTTCCTTCAACTTTATACATAGTGATTTTGTATATATACATAGTAACATGCATCCCATTAATCATGCCAAGTTGTGCCCTTTACACGTAACATAAGTGAAACGCCCCTTGCATTATACCTAAATAACGTTTTTAAATATTAACAGATCGAAGCATACATTGAAATTAATCATTTGCTTAAAATTTTTAGTGGCAATGATAACGCAGCTTTAATTGCTTATAATTAATAAAAAATATATAAACTTATGTTATGATCAAAATGAACTTGAACATAAGTGTTGATTGAAATTCGTGTATATAGATATGAATTCTCAAAATTAGTTCAATTATTAAGCAAATGGTTACTAGCCATTGAAATCTAATAGTTTGTAAATATTTTATTTAGAATTGCGTATTCAATTTCCTAGCACAAATGTGCTTTGTATTTAGTCCTTATTTGTTTACTGCAAGTGTTCTTGGTTTTAATATTTGAAAGTTTTCATTATTTTAAATATTTTATATTGTACATTTTTTGAGAATATTAAAAATTATTTTTACTTAAAGGGGCTAGTCATGTAGCCTTTAAGATTTTGCTGACAAATATTGTAAACTTATTTTCGATTGAATTTTGAGCCATAATCACAAACTATATTTGAAACACCTGTCATCTTACATCATGTACTGTACAGAAGATACAATGGTGTCGCAATAAATAAAACTGCTTGTAATAAAATGATTTGCCAAACTTCCTTTAAGAAAGCAGGCGTATGTCAATAAGGTGATAATTGTTTTGAGGGCATATGCTGTTTGTTCTTTTAGCCAGAAGAAGGTTGCTTATGTCTTCAAAACAA
The DNA here is from genome assembly GCA_951213105.1 of Amaurobius ferox. Taxonomy (NCBI): domain Eukaryota; kingdom Metazoa; phylum Arthropoda; class Arachnida; order Araneae; family Amaurobiidae; genus Amaurobius; species Amaurobius ferox. Next base: position 101,117,277 of record OX578137.1, read on the forward strand.
ATTTTGTCGCTTAACTGACATGCTTTCTTCAAGGAAGTTTTGGAAGCTATGCAATGGTGTTTACAACTTACTGCCTAGTCTAGGATATGGGACTTTGTTTAACTTTGACATTAACTTTTAGCACCAATATGCTAACAGTTTAATATCATCCAGTAGCATATCAATAATTTCTATTGACCAGTATTTTACTTTTACTAAAACAAAGTACTGACACTTAAAATATTATCACTGTAATACTTTATCTTAGCAAATAAAACATTAATAAATTAATTTAAACAATTGACTATTTGATAATTCAAGTTTTTAAACATGAATGGTCTTCTTCATGAATTCTTAATTTATTATTGCTACCCAAAAAGTAGTTGAGGATGAGATGAGGTAAAAGTTTTGCTATTCAACAAGATAGCTTCAAACATTTTGATACAACTTTTGTCAAATATATATTGTAGCAATGGTGTATAGGTTCTGATAATTCTAGGTGTTAAAAATTATACAGTTATGTTTAAATATTTTAAAAATTCACTGTTACCATAAACAGTTAGTCAAAATATGATTGAATAAATAAAAACCACAGTTAGTCCTTCAACGGAGTGTAACAAATTCTAGACAAGTTTTGAAAGGTACTAATTCACTATTTTTTGTGGACTTCATAATCTGGTTATTAATATATAATTTCTAAAACTTATAACTTGAAACGTCGAAAATTTTAAAAGGACTTTTAAAGAAATTTATTAAAAGGACTATCGGACTTATAAAATTTAAGAAAAACAATACTTTGAAAAATGACTGTACTTTAACGGAACTTAAAATAAAGTGATACCATAGGCGTAGAGTTTTGGAAAATATTGGGGGAGGAGGAGGGGGCTTGGGGCTGCTTAAGTTTTTTTAATGTGAGTTATATAAAGCCTTTCTAAACATGCACTTCTGAAAATCAGACATCTTCATTCAACGGACACTCCTCAATAGCAGACACTTTCATTTAATTTACATATTCATTTAAAGGACATTTTTAAATTCTACAAATGATTTATGCCAAACACTTTTAAAAATCATGCATTCAAATAAAAAAAAAAATAAGTTACTATAGCTTTCACTTGCACTCAAAATTCAGAACATAAAAATAAAGCAGCAGAAAATGATCAATTCAATAATTATTTTTCAATGTTTATTTTTCTGAATTAATATAGAGTTTTATATAATATACTAACACTATCAGATAGTAGTACGTTGCAGTAAAGTATTATAGAAAATCAAAGCTCTAAAATTTACTTTTCAGAAGAAATTAATATAAGTTTATACAAGTAATTTACAAATCAAATTTTTGGAAGTTTTCACATATATTGAATATAGTTTCGTTACTTTAACCTTTCAGTGGACATTTCTAAAATTTATTATTTAAATCAGCAAGCATGCTTAACTTTTCGAAAAATTATTCAAAAATAAAACGAAAAGTGGGTAAATCTAAGTTTAAGAGAAATGATTTTCTGAGAAGAATATTTACAGAACATATAGCATCTTTGTTATTGGACTCAATACTAAATATATTTTTATAATTCCTTATACAGTATGGAAACACTTTTTTAAAAATTAAAATTATTTTTGTAGCTATCCATGTTTTAATACTATTTATACATTTTGTTGATGTTTGGGGCTGCATGTGTTCCTGTATTTCATTTGTACTTTGATAAAAATGTCCGTACAAAATTTATAGAATTTTATATAAAAATCCTAGACTACAATTAAGTAGCATTTTTAGTAAGCTAAATAAAAGAATTAAATAAATAATGTATTTAAATAAACCACACGTAATTAGATATCTAAACTAAGTATATGTACTTACAAATATTTAAACTTTTAATCACATTTAGCTTCAAATTAGCAGTAACCTATATCTTTAAAAAATGTGTATTTTAAATAATTTATTGTGCCGACTAGAATATGAAGTGGTTGACATAGCATAAAAGAAATTCGCAATAATTATTAGTTGTTAGGTAACGTACAACAGAAATGGAGCAACAAAATAGTGTATAAATATTGTAATTGTGAGTGTCATATTTAATGTAAATGTTTCATACTACAAATATGAGGTTTTTGGAATATTAGTAAAGTTTTTGAGACTATTTAAATCTTTTTAAAATATATAATGCAATACTGAAATTCTATGCAATCTCATAAAATAATACAATATAAATTAATAATGCAATAAACTATTTAATATTAAATAAAACTTTAATTTAAACGTTGTAGAAATCTTTGGATAAAAATGCTCATCAAGCTGGATATATCCAATTTATCCACTTTCTCTTGATAAGAATTCAGAGTTCAGACCTACATGATTTAACCTATGTTGAATAAACGTTCAATTTTTCCGAATCGTACTAAAATTTAATCAACACCAGGGGAACTTAGAAGTGACACTATCACATTTTGTCTATCACATTTTGCAAAACTTCGTCAGTGTTTGAAATAGATAGGGTACATTCATTGCACAGATGCCACGTTAAAAATAGTTTTTAGTGTTCTTATTCATTTGAAATGTGTAGATCCGTTGAAAACTCAGGTTCTGATTTTCGACATTATTTTCAATAGTATGCTTCCCCTATACATTACAATGTATAGTAGGAAAAGTAAAAATTATGTATTATTTTCTCCACAATTTTGCTCAATTTTACAAGATTCTTCATTCGATATTTAATATCAGAAATTAATTTTATCAGTTTTTTTTTCATCAGTTAGCAGCTCTAGTGGTCACAGGGTCATGACGAGGAGTTAAGTGGTGATGCGGCCGTCTTGGCCAATATCACAGGGGAGCTGGAATTGAAGTTTTTATTATCTCTCGATATTAAAAGAAAAATTAACTCCACTGTTTCACAACTTTCTCGTTTCTCGAGTTTCTACTTCGCATCGCAGAAACAATAGCATATAAAAACATAAAATTAGGTACACTTGTAGAAAAATATCTGGAGAATAAGTTGAAATAAACTGTTTTCAGAGTTAGATTTTAGTTTAAGAAATATTTAATGTCAAAGACAAAATATTTGAGCTGTGAGTTCGCGTCCTGGACAGACTAAAAATATAAAGACCATAAATTTTTGTAAGCATGTATCTACATAGCTTAACTTTCATATGCCAGAGATCATTTTTTAAATTCTGATGTAGTTTGCTAGTTATTCTACTTTTTATGTATTTCTGAAGAAAAAAAATGTTCTGCATCGATGTGTCCATCGAAGTTCTCAGTCTCTTATCACAAAAATTATAATGTATAAAACTATATGAAATTTGAGTTGCATTTATAGAGAAATAACATGGAAACACTGTGAAATAACCCTTTTTCAGATTTAAACTGCAGTTTGGCTTGAAGCTAGCTCTACGAGCACCAATGAGTAGGAGGCAAAGAGAGTTACAGATATTTGGAGAGCCTAGCGAGCATGGGGCGGAGCCCCCTTATAGTTAAAAAACTAAAAATTGTTTTAAAACAAAGCACTGTACTTTTCTCAAGAATTCATTTTAGAACCTGGGCGTTAAAAGAAATACACAGCTTTAGTAATCAGAAAATATAAACACAATTTTAATAATATATCATCTCGCAACTGGAAATCAACTCGAATTAAGCAATAAAAGAATTTTTTTAAATGCTTCCTTCCTCGATTCATGTCTGCACCTAAATTGAGGTGCCACGAATTGATAGCAGCTTTAAGGAAACATATTAACTTAAATTAGGGGTGCACAACCTGTGGCCCGCCGAGGGCTCATCAGTTATAGTGATTTGACTATCACTCTAGAATGGGTTGGTGAGAAGAAAAAATTTTCACAATGATTTGGCAATGAGCCAAGAGTAAAGCCCGGCGTTCACCGAAGCTAGTTTCACGAGTTTCACCGCATGAGCGGAAAAGAACATTTCTAGCCTGTACCACACAGGAGCGAATGTGCTTGTACGCATATGCTAGGAGCGGGGAGAAAATACTTGCTTCCAAAGGGTGGCTTGGGTGATTTGCGCTTGAGTACTTTTGACTTCGCAAGACACATTGTTACGTCTCTCGTATAATACTTATTTGCTACGATGGAAAGATTGAAAAGAAAGGTAGAGGACAATGATAGAAACTTTTCGGAAGCCTGGACTTCAAAGTATTGTTTTGTAGAGCAAGATAGTCGAATTACATGCTTGATATATAATATGTAATTTTACTATTAGTGTTTGCAAAGAGTATAACATTAAGTGACACTACGAGACGAAACACTTGTCAGTTTCAAAGCTTCATTGCTGACCAAATTTAAGTATTTTTCTCTAGCAGCTGATGAGTCAACAGACAACACTTCAACAGCTCAACTGCTTTTGTTTGTTAGAGGGATTTCTGAAAATTTTGAAGTAACTGAAGAACTGGTTGGAATGAGTTCAATGAAGGGGAGAACAACTGCAGCCAATATTTTATCCTCCATCTTGAATTTGTGTTCCACATATAATTTCGATAATAACAAACTAGTTAGTATCACCACCAATTGTGCTCCAGCTATGGAGTTCAGAATGGTATGGTGAGTTTCCTGAGAAACCATTTGGGTGATCAAGGCAAAGATTTGCTCGGGTATCATTGCATTATTCACCAGGAACAGCTGTGCGCAAAAGAACTGGGATTTGACCGCTTAATGAAGGCAGTGAGTGATGCTATTAATTTTATTCGCTCACATGGTTTGTATCACAGACAATTTAAGGACATGTTAGAACATACAGATGCACCACATAGTGATCTGATATATTACTGTGAGGTACAGTGGTTGGGCCGTGGAGAGGCATTGAAAAGATTTTCTGACTTGATTGATGAAATAATACCATTCCTTGAAGAAAAAGGCAAACAAACTAGGATGTTAGAAGAACTATCTTTCAAGTGTTTCTTAGCATTTTTGGTTGATGTGACAGCCCATCTAAATGACCTAAGCAAAAAATTGAAGGGAAAAAACAAATTTGTTAACCAAATGGCTAATGCAGTATCTGCTTTCAAACTAAAACTCCAGCTGTTCTCAAAGCAGCTAAGTTGTCAAAATTTCATCAACTTTCCTTATCTGATAAACCACTGGATTATTCGGAACAAATAAACAAGCTGTTTAGCTCATTTGAAAAGCAATTCACTTATTTTGAGTCGCATAAGGTTAAAATGAAATTGTTTGGTGATCTATTTTCTGTTCCAGTTCAGGAAGCTTCCGAAAATGTTCAAATGGAACTCACTGATTTACAAACTTATGACTTATGCAAGTCTAAATTCCATGATTTAGACATTCTTGACTTTTATAAAACTCTACCTGACTGATGTATTTTTGAACTTAAAAGATAATGCAAGTATATGTGCTACCATGTTTGGTAGTACCTATAACATTTTCCCTTATGAATCTAAATAAGTCAAAATTAAGAAATAAATTGACAGATCAACACTTACAATCTGTCTTGAGAATATCAACAACTAGCTTTGAACACAATACATACCAAAAATTGTTGGTAAAATTCGGTCTCAACTATCACACTAATGTGCTTAACTGTGGCCAAACTTTACACCTTTTTTAGACTTTTATAATATACTATTACTATATATAAAAACGTAAACTGTTGATGTTTACTTTCAAACTGAATTGGGTATGTTGGCCCTCGGCAGCCTTATCATTTCATGTGAATGGCCCTTCTGCTATAAAGGTTGTGCACCCCTAACTTAAATAATACCATATCCACTTTTAAAGCAAAAATGCTTTACCTTCAAAATTAACAAGTTTCTTTAATATTTAATGTATTGCAGAGTCCACTTTGACAATAAGGGCTTACAATTCCGTCCCAGCTCAACGTTATAAAGAGTCAGCTGGCCAGTACGAAGATCCGTGGTTCAACTTCAGGTTGGGGCAGCAAGGTTCTTTACAACATTGAAATTCAAAATATGGTAGAAAAAAACTTGTAAAATAATACTTTCTTTGGGAATTTATCATTTTCATCACAATTTTATACTAGAAGAGATTACTTTAAAGATTAAAATATCTATTTTGAAGAAGATGAAAGAGATTTCATAAGGCAAGGAAAATTGAGTCCTGCTGCTAAGAGAAGGATACCTTTTGTGAAGTAATTTATAATACAGATTTATATGAGAGAAACTGTACCTTTCTTGTTTTAATGATCAAATAAAGCCAGTATCTGCAGTCCGTCAAGACTGCCTGTGCTTTAATAAAATATGATTTTGATTTTCTACACTATTACAATGTTTTCTCATGTTTTTACTTATATACATATTACCATGAATTTGATTTATACGAAGAAAGTAGAAATATATTTTTATTCCAACGCGGAACATATAAAATTGCATATAAATGACTTCAATTTACATAATTGTAAATATTTTAAATTCCTTAATCATAAACAGTTTAAAATACATAATTATATTCTATAAGGAATGAATTTTCATTGCAAATACCAGAATCTATGGACTGCATTTTAGTGCACTCGACATAACACCTGATGTGCAATGACAACACAAAAACTTGCTATATTCCACAAATTTGTTAGCCTCTATAGAGACAGACAAATCAGTCTTACCACACAGTCGCCAATAAATGTCCCAAAGATTGAGGTCAGACTGCACAATTTGTCTATGGCCAAAGCCAAACATTATTTTTTTTAGAACCCGCCTAAAGGAGATGTTCCCTAAGCTAGGATAACTCCAGTATCGATGCTGGTATCTGCAATGTGAGTGTTATTCTATCTTTTAGAATGCCCCCATTAGGTGGGCTTCTGTGAGTATATATTTTCTAACTTAAAAATTTACTGCAGTTCGTGTCAGCCCAGTTTGGCTCATTCCAGCTTGAAAATTATTGGGAGCGCTCGAGCCCCATGGGCCCATACAACTCTACGGCTATGAATGATACTTAGGAAAAATCCGAAATTTAAAGAAAACGATTGGACTTTAAAGAAATTCAAGAAAAAACGATACTTGGAAAATAATTGTACTTTAACGAAATTAGGAAAAAAATGATACTTGGAAAAAAGATTACTTTAACGAAATTAAAAAAAAAAAAGAATACTTAGGAAAATGATTGGACTTTAATGAAATTTAAGAAAAACAATACATAAAAAAAATTTATAAAAAAATATATATAATTAAGAGAACCATTTTAAAAGCAGGAGAAAATACAAAAGGCAATTTTAAAACACAGGATGAATAAATAAAAGAACTAATCTTTATGTAAATGCACTTATATCCATATTACGTCCACACAAACTCGTTTTCTTGAACATACACGTGCATCCCCCCAGAATACGTTTTCTAAAGCATTCGTACAAAACCATTTGCCACATACCAGATGTCATTGGAAAATTTAATCTGTAGTCCAATTAAATCTATAGAAAATATTAAATAAATGTATAGATACTAAATTGCTTGCAAAATGTTTAATGAAAATGCAAGAGAGGTGCACAGCGAAAAGGCTCAACAAATCCAATTGAAAAAAATATGATGAAATACTTATTTTCTATTAAAATGCAATTATTTTCTATTAAAATGGGATACCAGATTGGTGATGAAAATGGAATGTAATTGTAACCCGGTGCTTCGTGCCAAAGGAGTTGTGGGGGCTATTCTATCGATCACCCGAGATTATAACCAACAAATATTTAGATCATTAATATCATTTTTTCACTAAAATTAAAGTACTAAAAATTTCAATGTTATTAATTTACATTACACAATTAAATGTGCTCAGCAGAGCCCTTAAAAATCGCTGAAGTATAGGAATATTAGAATCAATTCAATTTATTAAATACTGAAAAATATACCTGCTGTTACTTGGGAATTAAAGCATGGATAAGTTTAATTTACTTATTAAAAAAATTTATTAATATACCAGTGAGAATTGCACACAACTGGCGTGGGACAACCCCATCTCTAAATTACTCTTTCCCTACTTTTAAAATGGTACCAATACTATGCAATTAAGCAAAAAAATTAATAAAATAAGAGTAAAAAGAGAATCTTTTCTGTAGGAGAGGAGGCAGTAAGCATACATGGAGTCGCCAAAATGAGAAAGCACCGGGGAGAAAATATGCGGCATCGGAAATCTGAGGTTCACTTATCTATGACCTTAAATAAAATTGCAAGTAAAAATCAATTATGCTTTTATGTGGGTTTCCAGCATTTTTTGAATAGCTGCTCATATAATATTTAGTGTTTTTTTTCACTATGAGCCCATGATTTTCCTAACTTGAAATTTTTGTATAACAGAGATAAATTGCATTTCAATAAAATATATTTTTTTGGAAAAAAATTAAGATACATTTTTCACAGTCAAAGGTCAAATGAAGTGACCTTGAAAAGAAAAATATCATTTGCAGGGTTATGTGACATTTCACAAGAAAAGCCATATCTTAAGCTACAAAATAAGCTTTGTTTCAGTATAATCAGCCGATTAGGTCAAAATATACAAGATTTGAACATGTCAAGATCATAAAAAAATTACCAGATTTTCAAAGCTTCAAATTTTTATACATAAAAAAATAATGAAAATTGGGGACTAAATGGTGCATAATCCTGTGTATGAGTGGACAACAAAATACCTAGTTTTAAAAAAATCTGTGTCGGCTGTGTTGATTTGACATGGAATAATCCTTTCAAGTACTCAATATAAATAAATACTGGCTTCTGCAAATGGCACAAAAGGACCAGAAAGCTATATTTTTACTTTCCCTGCAATACATGGTAATGTAAAGGGAACGTATTGGAATCATGCAAAAAATCGCAATTAGAGTTTTCAAAGGATCTACACATTTTGAGACCTCTAGAATATGAAAAAACTATTTTTAGCGTGACGTGTGTCTGCAGTGTATGTATCCATTCTAACTCAAAAACTTATGGACCGAATTTCATAAAATTTGGTAGGTAAGTCACTTGGGTACCACTCTGGTGCTGATTAGATTTTGATATTAATCGGAAAAGAACAACCTGCCTTTTTTTTATGAAATGGCCCTCAAAAATGTAATGTATCCACTCTAGCTAAAATACTAATTGACCAAATTTCACAAAATTTGGTAGATAAGTTACTTGTGGAACACTTAGGTGCTGATTAGATTTTCGTACGATTCGGAAAAAAATAATCTGCATTTTTTTAAAAATGGCTCGCAAAAATCTTCAAAATCTAAAATAAAAAACTACGTATGCTCAAATATATCCATTAAATGCTTGTTTTATACGTAATTTTTAACGAAGAAAAACCCACCCCATTACACTAGGACTAGCCGTTCTCGAGATATTTGTTTTTTCGTATTTTTGCTACGCCACCTTTCAAAATAAGTCCAGTTACAAAATGAGAACGAAAATTGAATTAAAAGTGAATTAAATTGAATTAAAATAGAGGCCATGAATATAAGTCTGCAGGGAAAGTTATGTGCTGCCCACATCAGATTTTTACTTTCCCTGCAATACATGGTAATGTATAGGGAAAGAATTGGAATCATGCCAAAAATCGCAACTCTAGTTTTTGACGGATCTAGATGTTTCGAGACCTCTAGAATACGAAAAGACTATTTTTAGCATGACGTCTGTGCAGATTTTTTTATCCACTCTAACTAAAAAACTAATGGAACGAAATTCATAAAATTTGGTAGGTAAGTCACTTGTGGGTGAATCTGGTGTTGATTAGTTTTGTGTACAATCCGGGATAAGAGAACCTGCCTTTTTATGCGAAATGGCCCGCAAAAGCTTGTATCCACTCTGGCTGAAAAACTAATGGACCGAATTTTACAAAATTTGGTAGATAAGTCGCTTGTGGGCCACCCTGTTGCTGATTAGATTTTGGTATGATTCGGAAAAAAATAACCTGTCTTTTTTGCAAAATGGCCCGCAAAAATTGTCAAAATCTAAATTAAAAAACTACATATGCTCAAATATATCCATTAAATGCTTGTTTTATACGTAATTTTTAACGAAGGAAAGATTAAGATCAACCCCATTACACTAGGACTAGCCGTTCTCGAGATATTTTAGATTTTCATATTTTCTCTATGTGAAAATAAGTCCAGTTACCAAATGAGAACGAAAATTGAATTAAAAGTGAATTAAATTTAATTAAAATAAAAAGAATGTGGATATAAGTCTGCAGGGAAAGTTATTTGCAGCCCCTATCAGATTTTTACTTTCCCTGCAATACATGGTAATGTATATTGAAAGTATTGGAATCATGCCGAAAATTGCAACTCAAGTTTTCAATGGATCTACACGTTTTGGGACCTCTAGAATACTATAAAACCATTTTTAGCATGACATTTGTGTGTCTGTCTGTCTGTCTGTGTAGATTTTGTATCCACTCTTAACTAAAGAACTAATAGACCGAATTTCATAAAATTTGTTAAGTCACTTGGGTGTGACTGGTGCTGATTAGTTTTTAGTACGATTCAGGATAAAAGAACCCGCCTTTTGTGAAATGGTCCGCAAAAATTCCCTGTATCCATTAGATTGGAAGAAGGCTGCGTGGGTGGACTAATCATGCTATACCTTGTTTTGTACTGATGACTATGGTGAGAGTTCCATGAATCCTTCTTAGCTTGTTAGCACAGTTCAGGGTTGAGGTGGTGGTATCATGGTGTGGGGGGTATATTCTGCTGGTTTGGTACTCGTCGCAAGGTGTTTCTGGAATCTCTGTTGTCATCCATGGAGTACACATCCACCCTTCAATGTTGCATTTTAACTCCACAGGCGACGGGTCTTTCATAGACAATGCTACCAATCACCGTGCAGGAACAGTGCAACAGTGATTCACGGACCATGACTCTGACTTCCATCTTATACCCTGGCCATCAGAAAGTCAACATTTGAACCCTATCGAGAATGTTTGGAACATGTTAGAAAGACACATTTGACAACAATCTCCTCTGCCATCAACTATACAGGGGCTTTTGATCTATGCCTGGTGTTTTCTTGACTTAAATACACTCCAGTACCTTGTAGAATCTGTCCAACCTAATATGTGATGTAATTCTGGCTAAAGATAGTCCAATAAAATATTGAACCTGGATCTTTAATTCACTGGTCGTTGTGTGTATATTAAAGCGTTCAGAAACTTTAGTTGTCCACTGATCTGAGACCAGTAAAACTTTCATTTTTAAACAAAAGTTACTCTGTTCCTCTTTATTCATGTTCCTGAATACGCAAAAAATCTTAATGCACGTTTCCAGGCTTCCGGAAATCGCCCGTCCTCCTGTCCTCGCCTGGTTAAAATTCGGCGAGGATGGCCGATTTCCTGGAGTTGCTGTCCTCTCGTACAAGGAGGATATTAGAGATTCCGTAAAAAAAAAATCATCGTAAAATTATGGAAAAAGGCACCCTTTCCAGTGCCATGAATGAAAATTGAAAGGTCATCACTTGCAGATCTTCCTCCCCCATAAACTTAGCCAGTGTGTATTATCAATGGCTTCTTTCTAGGCGAGCTGTCAGATCTGCATTGTAACCACAGGTGCTAGTTATTTTCTTTTCTCTCATTGTCCACCCAGTGAATCCAATGACCGAATGAAAATGTGACAGCGCTGTCATGATCGAAGTGACATGTTCTGTTCTCCTTTTCGAGATCTACATGTGCCGAAATTTCGGATTTTCACAAGACCGACTATACCAATACTTAAACCCGGACCAAACCCGAAGAAATTTATAAATGTAGAATGAATTCGGCCTGAAGATAACTGCATCTCGGCAGGCCTGAAATGATTTGTATTCAAATAGTATGTTAAAAAGAAATTTGTTAGTTTTGTATGGAGAATTTAGTATGTTTTCCTAAACATTTATCTTTACATAGAAATAAAAGCAATAAGTTCATGTATTCAATTTAAATCCATTTTAAAAAATTTCAAAATAAATATATTCGGCCCGGTCGTAACAGACGTTTTAAAAAAAAAAAAAGGCTCAACCTGACCCGAAACAATAGAAAACTCAAGCCCAGCCTGGGCCTAAGTTCAAATCCCCTTTGAACTCTAAAACCCAAATTATAAAATTTTCATTTGCTGTAATAGACGGGAATAAGTAACAAGTTTGAATTTTTGGAATGGATTTTTCTAGTTTCAGCCAGAAGTGTTTTATTTTCTTCCCCACTTTGGTTTCAACTTTAAAACTAAAACTTTTAAAATTCATTCATGGCATTTGTTCCAGTTGTTTGACAACTGAAGTTAAGGTATAAAACGTCTATTCAGTCCAAGAAGATTTTAATCTTGATTGACAACATTCCCTAGAAATTAAGAGTGCCAATGAGTTTTAAACTGCTTAGAGACAAGAGGATTTATATGATTATTTATTTACCACTCCTTCAAGTTGTCAAACATTGGAAAAAGGAGATTCCTTACATATCTTACCCCTCTGCCCCCATCCATAGATCGGAATATTTTTAAGGGCAATTTTACCTATATTTTTTGGAATTTTAGGTTATCAAAATCCATACCTTATACCAATGACTAACATTTTCTTCATAGATGTGTTATAAATGATTTTGATGATAACAAGACTTATTTGTGTAATGTTTCATATAATGACAAATTACCATATTTCATAGTTAACATTTTTGTGTGTATAAATACATATATATATATAAATTTATATTTCCTGTAGCTCACAACAGTTGGCATCAATGCAGCTAACATCACCTTTAATAATCTAACTATGGAGTCTGACAAATTTATATGTGTGCGTGAAAAAGTTGGTGATTCTGCCCAAGTTGTCATTATTGATATGAGCAATCCAACTAACCCTATTCGTAGACCTATCTCTGCTGATTCTGCAATTATGAATCCTGCATCAAAAGTTATTGCACTGAAAGGTAATTATTGAACTTATCATTGCTTTTTAGCAAACCTCTATGGGAAAAAAAAATAAATAAAATATTTGTCTATGTACACCTAATGAAATAAAATTTGCAGCAAACACAAGAATTAAATAATTAAAATGTTTTGAAAATAAAATTGGGCAAAAATTGAAATGTACTACCAGAAGACTTATATAGTATTATAATTTTAGGATGCTGTGTGCTGTAATCATTGATTGGATTAACTTAAGGATTGTAAAGAATTTAAATAAACTTTAATAATTATTTTTCTATTTTATCATCTTAAAATGAAAAAAATCCAAGGAGCAAGGAAATAAATTAAGTGGACATGCACAGTATATAAAGAAAAAATTGTATGTTAAGACAAACTGTTCTATGTATAGACACTTTAGCTGTTTAGTCTGATATTGACAAGGAAATGGTTCAGTGTGAATAATAACATATTGTAAAATTAAACTCCAGTCAAGTTCAATAAGTTTATTTAATTTTTTTTTCAGACTCATTTGTTTGTTTTACAGGCTTTTAAAGTGCTACAAGTTACTCACTGTTTATAGCTAGCATTTTTAGTTTTTACTCCAATTTTATCTGGACACTCTGACCGTAGACTTCATGTCAAAATGTCAAATTATTTTGTTAATTTTTTTTCTCCTATAAAGATCATATTAAATTTATATTTAGTGTTGCATCCGTCATAAAACCCCTTTATTTTTGCATATTATCTGTGTATCTAAATTCTGTGCCAGTGCAATTACAGTATTTTTTTTTATTTTAAATGATCACTAAACTTTCTTTATTTCTACAGTTAAATTTAATGCTAAACTACAGCATACAGAATGTAAATAAATCAAGCAATTGTAAGATGAGTTGTATAAGAATTGCTGAATTCTTTTTCATGCAAAATTATTTAGCTCTGGAGTCAGAATATAAGTGATATGAATGAAGTATTTATTGATTTTACATAGAGGCAGGCGATTTATATTATGATGATGTCATTTGAATAAAATTCATTTTGTGTAACTAGCATTATCTTTATTGATTAAGTTTTTCAAGTAGTACAGAAGGTCGTTTGCACTTTATGGAAACTATTTTGTATTTATGTTTCTTGTTAGCATTTTGAGATAAAGATTTGGCATTTTCAATATACTATATATATTCTGCTACTGTTTTGTTTTGATTGGAATGTAGAATAAAACATTTATTTTGAAAATGGCTCCTGAAATTGATAGATGGCTCGAAGGTTATGTAAATGTGCTTTCCGAGGAAATATATTTGTATCAACAAATTGTAAAGTGGTGTAAAAATCGAGGTTATTGCATTTCAAAGAAAGGTATTTTTAATATATTAAATTTGAAAAAGGAAAAGTGTCTAGCTGAAAGTAAAAATGAAAAAGTGGCCGCAAAATCGCATCATAAGACTGTTCGAACGCAGGTAAATATCAAGAAAGTGAAGTCTCTGATCCTAAAAGAAAATCCGCCGACTCAAAGATCCGTTGCATTGAAACTCGGAATGTCTTCTGGCACTGTAGGTAAAATCATTCATAAAGATTTGAGGTTAAAAAAGATGTTTAAATCTAAATTTATTGCCAAAGCATATTGCTGGAAAACAAATTGTAGAAAATTATATGTAAAACACTTAGCTGCTGATAAATGGAAATTTGTGATAACACTCAGTGAGGCATGGATGTATTTAAGTGACTGTAATAAGAAAAGGGCAATTTTATATTGCTCAATTGATGAAAATGACCCTACAAAATGGCTTTGTCAATGTACAGAAAGTTCCCAAAGGGATTCATGATAGTTGCAGGATTTTGTTACAACGGTAAATTAAGACTCAAAAAAGTCTCAAGTAAAGCTAAAATTAATTCACTCTATCAGCAGAATATTTTAGAACCGATTTTTGAAGCAGAAATTCCAGTCTTATACGGAAAGGACATCAATAAAGTTGAGCTTTATATGGACAAAGCCTCTAGTTGCACTAGCAAAGAAAGAATCAGAAAAAGGAATAAAATGTATCCCATTTAATGAAATACTTATAAAATCACCTGACACTTCTTCTATGGACTTTTGCGCTATCTATTTGTTAAAACAAGCCTTAGAAAAACGGCATCCAAGAATACTGAACGGATTTTGGAAAACGACCCAAGATTAGTGGGATAAAATTGACATGATGGTGCTAAGAAAAAGTTTACTTTCATGGAAAATTTGAGCTAGAGCTATAGGTAGTCAAAAGTCAAGACTATCAGATAGAAGTAAGTCTCCACAAGAAATACGCCCTCTACATATAAAAATTATCAAAATCATTTCCATAAAGTGCAAATGACCTTCTGTAGTATTGTGATAATTTGAAAAATGTTGGCACTAAATGCATCACAATGGACAATTCCGATTTATTTTTTAAAAAAGCTCTTAAAACCAATTGATATTTATAGAGAATCTTTTTCTGATTTCAAATATTCAAGCGAAAATCTCTTAAAATAATTATTTCTTTTAAATATCAAGAAATGAAAAACCGCAATATCTACTCAAACACAAAACTGCCCGTGATTGGCTGTGACGTCACATGGCCTATTCAACCTGTGATGCAACATTCTATCGTGTTTTGCGTTGAGATATTTGCAGGGTAGTAGGGGTTTAATTTTGTGTACAATTGAAATTTTACTTTTATACTTTGTCTGTTTGAATATAGGTCATTTGCTGATTATTTTATTTTATTGAAAACATGGATCCTGGTTTTGATCCTAGTTTTTGAAGGGGAATCGGGGAATCAGACAATTTGCCTAAGATCGATTTTACTGTGATGGTGCTCTATTTCAGAAACAATAAATATTTTGTGACAGCAGAAACTCGAGGTGTAAACTTGATACCCTTTTCTTGAAGGTTTATTATTATTATTATTATGTGAATTACATCTACGTTTAGGGTATCTATGGTGGAAATCAGAGCATTACGAAAAATGCAAACACTTTGGACGCCAATTTCTCTGAACCTTATAGATAAAAATGTACATATTTTTTTCTTGTTCTGTTGGTCCAGATTATAAATATATAAAATAATTAAAACTTTGGAACTTTTTTAGAAAACACTTAAAGCATCTATCCAAGCAAGTGACTTTTTAATTTTTCTTACTTTCACTCAAACTTCAAAAGATTGATATAAATAGTGACAAAAATATGTATTAGCAAATTTAGTTTCTGAATCTCATTTTTGAAAAAAAAAAGCTAATTTATTGAACTATATGACTTAGTTTTCGAATAATCATTTTGTCAAGTTGAAGATTAAAAAATTTTTTATTTTATAAGTTTGTCTTCACCCCCTCCGGGAGTGGGGAAAAAGGCAACTTTGAAATTTCAAATGGGAACCCCCATTTTTTATTGCAGATTCGGATTCTACGGGAAAAAATACTTAACTTTTGTTTGAAACATTTTTTTCGAATCTTTGTAGATTGCTGCAATCACAAAAATAAATAATTTAAATTAATTTAATAAATACCTCATTTTGATACTACTTGAAGATGGTAAAACACGTCTAACTGACGTAAGAGGACCAAACAGAAATATGAAAAAAATAATAGAAAATACTATTTGATGAAATAACTACTTCTAGCGCTTCCCGATAAAACGTTCTTTTTTTCAACGATGCACCAATGTAAGTAAAACATGTGGATTCCCCTTGAAAAAACTAAATTTAACTAATCTTTTGTTGTCAGTTAGACGTGTTGCCAAGGCAACTTTGGAGGTGGGCTAAATTTTGCGAGGTTCAATTTCCCTCTCGAAAATATGACTTTGTTAAAACATTTTTTTTGTATGATGCGTATTTCGCGAAATATTTCGATGTCTCAATTTAAATGGACCACCCAGTATAATTGGGTTTTGGATCGAGTGGTTATAATTTCAATAGCTTAGTTTTTAATCTGGATTTTTCAATATCTGGGAAAGCTGTATTATTTAAAATAACACGATTGTTGCAGCTCAGTGTCTTTACTTACTCCTTGGTGAAATATGGGTGCACAAGAACAAGATATTTTATGTTGTTAAAGAAATTAGAAGGTTAAATAAACTTTGGAATTCTAAAGATGTTTAATGATTGGTGAGGTTTGAACATAATACATGGAAATATACATAAGTACATAATTATGTGCCACCAGACAAGTTTATAAATTAACTTGAATGTAAAATCTTGTCAGATATATTGTTAAGTTTAATGTATATACCGCAAAGCAAGTTAATAAAAAAAATTTCATATTTTGAGAAAATTGCATATCTAGAGTCGGAGTATCCAGATGAAATTGGGACGAAAAGTAAAAGTGCTAGCTAGCTATAAACGGTTAGCAAGTAATTTGTAGCATTTTGAAAACCTGTAAACGAAACAAATGAGACTGAAAAAAAATCGAACAAATTGAATCTTACTGAAGTTTTATTTTACAAAATATTATTTATGCAAAACCATTTCAATTCCATCAGATTGTAGGACCCACCTCTAATTTTTCTTTCTTTTCTTTTTTCTTTTTTGATAATGTACTCGGTAATTTTTTGAATGCAAATAGCCTTTTATAGTTAAACTTGTTATACAGTAAATTTAAACTGAAAGTTTAGATTGAGTGGTGTATTTTTCTGGGAATTAAAAATATTTATATTTATATGTATATATATTTTTATGCATATATTTTTTATTATATTTGATTTGTGAGGATTCTAAATATAAAGTCTAATAATTTATTTTTAAATTAAAAGCAGTTTTACATTGTTTATAATATTATATTTTAAAACCTATAATAAACAGTAAATCATTTATGATTCTGAATAGGTAAAAGCAATTTTAAATTATTTTCCATTTAATTTCTATTCCTTTTGTTGGGTTACTTTTGGCTATTTAATAATTTTTGGAATTTTGTTTTTAATTTAAACTTGTTCAGGGGCTTATTTACATAGTTATTCTCCTTTTTAGTTATCCATTTTCCATTTGTTTAGGTTTTTGATATTCTTCTGTTCCAAATGTGTTCAAAATGGTGAAAGTTTGTTCTTTTTAGGGTTTTAACAATTTAAATTGGTTAATTTGTGGTTCTATTAAATGTCCTTTTTATTCCCTTTAATTTGATTCTAAATTTGTTGTTTTCGGTTAAGAATTTGTTGATTTATTGCGATTTTTCAGCTTTTTAAATTTTTCAGAATCGTTCATATTTAAATTATTACCGAAATCGTATATTCCAAATCGTTTCATTTCATTTCTTTTTAATTTTCATCTGCATTAAAATCCCTGTTTTCTTCTTTAAAATTTCGAGTTTTTGATTGGTTGACCGTAATATTAAAATAGTCTGTCATTAATTATTTTATCGCTCAGGGATCATTTTTCTTTATTTTGTTTACAATGTGGCAGCAATGTTTAGCAGTATATAAATAGACTCGTGCTCTTTTTCATTCCTCTCTCTTTTGATTATAACTCAATATGTGATTAATTAAGTTGTCCTGTGCCATTTGGCACGCATTCTGAGGATGAGGAAGGAACGTTTTTATTTCCCATTTACCAGCCTGTTGAACTCCTGCCTCTCCAGTCATCTAATTAGTAATCCACACTGTTCTGAGCTGTTTGTTATGTGGGATGAGGAAGTTTTACCGTCCAATTAAGAATTTGTTTATCCTGACAAGCTGTAAGCTCTATTTATGAAGAATGGAATTGTCATTTCTATAGCCCAATAGATGGACATATGCTAGCTTTGTTTTCCATTTTGATGTCAGTAGTCCTGTGCAGCAGTTTGGAGAAATGATTTTTATTATTGGATGTCTGGCTAATGTGGAGAATCCCCCTTGGAGTTGGATCTCGTGGAATGGTCATTTTTTCCAGAATTCTACTGGACATGAAAATGATTCCGTGCCATGGTTTTCCTCTTCTGGAGTTCTTTGGATCTGCTTCTCGTTTGGTGACTCTTCTGGTGATACTGCCTCCCGCCGATCTTCGCAGCTCCTCTTGGACCCTTGGCGAAACTGCTCTTTTTTTTTTTTTAAAGTATAATTGTTTTCAATTTAACATTAGTTTAAAGTTAAATTAAATTGGCGTGAATAGGACCCCTTATATATTTTAAGTTCCAAATCCTGGATTATTGTTAGGTAATTTTTCTTTGGGTTTTAACTTTTAGTTTAGATTTTTATTATGTTCTAAATTGCTTTTTTGGCTAACATGTTCTTTTTTATTCTAAATTCTAGTTTGGCAAATAATTCTATAATTTTAACATAATTTAATTTAAACATTAAAAGCTGTTTTCTTTAACTTTTAATATTCCAACGTTTTTGCTACCACTATACGACCGGCCACTTTATAAATTCAATTTATGTAATTTATTTATGATGTTTAATTTGTTTAGTTGATGATATGTAAATTTTAATGGTTCTTTAAAAGTGAAGTTTAAAGTTTTAATAGACGTTAGATTTTGAAAATTTAAACTGTGTCTCTCTCTTTTCCATAATGAGATTTTATTTTTAGGAAAGTGCCATTTTTGATATTTTACAAGTTAGCATATTTTTATGTATTTAGAGTCACTGGTTAGTAGGTCCACTTCAGTTTATTTCAGATGATTTTTAGGTTTTAAGAACTTTTTAGATATGTTAGGAACTTGGAATATTTAGAACGTTTTTTAAAATCATATCATAATGCAATATTCTACCTAACACTTTTGTGCAATGTTTCAAATTTGATTAATTTTTTTAGATAAAATATATTTTATAACTTTTGAAAAGCACATGTACTTAATGGAAATAATAAATTACAACAGCTCACTGTAGTATCTGGTATAAAAAAATTTTATGCACGGAATTTTTTATATTCTCTAAATTAACTGTGAACAACACACACTAAACCGGGTACAAAGTCAATAACCCACTTTGAATCTGGCTTTAAATTCATCCGTAATATCAAAACTGAAAATAGAGTGCCGAACCAGTAGTGGACACCCATAAGGATTTTTAAAATTTATTAAATTATAAAGAAATAACTTCTCAAAAAAGGCTTTGAAAATTGGATTATACAGTCACTGATTTATTGTTAGAAAACGGATGTAAACATCGCGATTCATGTTTTCCATGAACATATTGTTCATATTCTAAATTTTCTTGTGAAAGACTCGCTTCGTTCTCGGAAGTGAATCGCTACATTTTTCCAACATGCAAATCGAGTGCCCGACGCATATGCAAGTAATTTGCAGATTTGGGGGTGTTTCCGGAAACAAACTTATTCTAGAACAATCCCATCTTCATGTGTATATAGCGGACTCATTCCAAGGCGCTTCGGACAGAGTTAGTTCGACAAAGTTCGAACAGACAGTCTTAACAGATTGATCTATGACGTAGTCTAATGCTGTTATACGGATAGATGATCGAGACTAGCAGGATGCTGATTGACGTGGATTTAAATTGTATTTAGTGGACAAATTATGCCTGAATGACCATGTAATTAAAGGTCATTATACTTGCTTTTCCATAGTTTGTGAAGCCTCATAAAGTGCTCTTACAGTATCAGTTTTATTTGGAAAATGCTTATCCAAATGAACAGTTTACACTAAGTGTGACACCAGTCCAGGTGGCTTCGCAAATGCACGTATAAAGATTAGGTAATGTAATTAATTTTATTACCTTGATAATCTGAACTGCCTTTGAGATGGTCCGGAAAGTAATGAACAAAAATCTTTTGAGCATGTTCGCTCAAGCTGTACATACTCCAGCTTTACCATAAAATGTTACCAAGTGATTTAATACTATTTTTAGTAATGGATTCTTCATTCACTAATAAAAGTGATTTTCTAATACGACTGTCTTTCTTTTCAACAATGGACATTTATTTTTAAAGTTTACTCTGCTACGCAGTTGTGAATTTAATATTCCAATCTGCACAATGAAGATATCTCTTCCATAATACGTATAGTATATATAGACGTCATTTATTATCATAACATACGTAATAAACACTCTTTAATGACAGTGGTGAATTTTGTTTACAATCTAGCTTCCTGCTCTTCACACTATTTTTTACGAAAAACATCATTTTTTGGCACAGATATAAATATTTTACCTGATGATGTAAAACTAGTAGTCTGGCACATTAGAGCCATACAATACTTATAATTGTTTCTTCCGTCCCAAAATGCTGAATAGTTATAATTATCGAAATTTTCCGAATGTAACCAAACTTATGCACCAATTCTCGAAGACGTGAGCCGCGGATGAACCTTGTGACGTCACATTCCGTGCGTGCCAAAATGAGTTGTTTTCCCACCACAGTTAGAAAGGCAAACTTTGACTGCTAATAAAACATGAAATACGGCTTGGAGAATAAAAATTTTTATACTTTCGTCCGTTTTTCAACATTTTGAATCGATTAAAAAAAAGAGGCCGGAATTGTCCATTGCATTTCAATTGGAAAGTGTTTCATAATTAATGCATTATGCATAATTTGTATTTCTAGTTAAAGTATAAAAAGAGCAATTTAATTTAAAAAGCATATGTTTTAATAAGAAAATAGTACCAGTTTCATCAACCTTTAAAATCTAAAAAGCTTGTAAGGGAAACGTAACATAATTGAGCACAATTTCATATATAATGCAAATGCAGCTGTTTCGAGAATATGTTAGAGCCCTATTTTTAGTGCTAAACAGACCAACAAACCTAAAGTAAAAATGATGAAATGATCTAATTTCGTCGTTTTGACTCGGGGTTAGTTGATCTGTCTAGCATTGAAAAAGGGGATCCACCATATCATCAAAAGCTATATAATGCATTATGTATGTTAATACTTGATTGTCACAATTTTGGGGTTGTAGCGAAATATTTGTTGATCAAGAAAAGGACCTTTTCTCTCTCTTATGGCCCTTTTAGTGGTAAGGTTCAGACTGATGGATTAACTTTTCCTGGGTGGTTACTGTAAAAAGAGACAGGACACATTTTGCTTTGAAAGGAAATGGGCAGGGTGTTGCACCCTTCTGAAATGACCTAGCTGTAATACTACACATATTTCTGCTAATAATATCTACTTATTAAACTGTTAGAAATCTAATTTGCTTATTTTAGGTTTTAGTATTATATTAAATGTTTTTCATAAATGTTCTATACTTGCATGATTGAATGAAATCTTTCTTTTTCTCTGCAGCTTCTTCAGGAAGTAAGTTGAATTTACTTTTCCTTTCTTATTGTGTATATATATATGTCAATCATTTTTGTGCTCCTATATTTTATATTTCTGGCTTTAAAAAGCTTATTTCTTATTTAGATTGTCTTTTGTTATAACTGCAAAATTTTTCTCATTTAAAATTTACTTTTTCTCAATTTTTAAAACCTGTTTTAGAAAATACTGAAGGTCAGATTTCACTTATTTTCTTTTGAATTTTGCATATTTTATTTACTATGTATTTTTTCCTTCAAATATTGTAATCTGATTGTCTGCTACACATTTCAAAAATTGTGACTTCTAAAAGGATTTAGTAGCATAAGCGGATATTGAAACCTTTTCTTATCAACTGTCATTTGTTTCAAATCTGATAAGTAGTCAAATTGGAAGGAAGTTTTACCACTTTTTACTGCCTGTGAAGTACTAGGTATTTCAGAATAAACTAATACAGTAAATATTTAGGTTTAGTTATTTTAAAAGAACAGCAATTTGGGTAAGGATAGTAGTAGATATATTTCTTCTAGGAAACCTTTGTAGAGGGCTTTTTTAAGGAAAATTTAAATTGTTTCAGGATACATAAAATAAATTACATGAACCTAATCCTAAGGTTGATGGCATGAAAAATGTCATGAGGTGTTTCAAAGCTTGAAATTTCAGTACCAACAACATAGACTTGCTTTTAATGCATATTTTTATTCCAATCTAACTATTGTATCAATTTGATTAGGATGCATTTTTTATTTGCACATTTAGATTTTATTAAAATGAATAGATTTTTATTAATATATTTTTTACTGCTTGATATCTATCTTCCAAAAGGGCAATTTGTGCAAAATGTGCTTTGAAACTGGCACTAGGTGCTTTCGTTACAATTAAAGAAAACAGCATCAATAGACTGGTTTTGATCTTAATAGAGCTCATCAGCACAAAATAGTGATTAACTACATTTAAAAGCAAAAAAAAAACCCTTGTGTTGCAATTTTGTAAGTCTGTCGCAAAGTGAACCTAATCAAGTAAGGGTGTATTTGAGGTTTCCAGCCTATAAAACGGCATTACAGTTTTGTGTAAATCAGGCTTTATATACTATAAATTTGATACTATGAGACAGGCTTCCGGAAATTGTCTGCCCTTTTGTCTTAGCGGGGTTAACATTTGGAAAGGACTGCCAATTTTCGGAAGTTGCCTTCCTCTGTGACGGCCTTGAGATTAGCAATTCCATAAAAAAATAACAAGTTGTTGTCATCGTAAAATTATGGCGAAAGTCATCTTTTCCCTTGCCATGAATGAAAATTGAGATGTTATCTGCAAATCTCCTCTCATAAACTTAGCTGGTGTGCATTAACAATGCCTTCTTTCTAGGAGAGCTGTTAGATCTGCATTGTAACCACAGGTGCTAATTATTTTCTCTCCCCTCATTCTGCACCCAGTGAATCCGATGTTCGAACGAAAAGTTGATAGTGCGCTCAAAATCGAAGTGACATGTTCTGTTCTCCTTTTAGAGGTCTACATGTGCCGAAATTTCAGATTTTCACCCGACTGACAATACCAATGCTTAAACCCGGCTCAAGTCCTAAGAAATAAAGATTTAACCTGGCCCGAAACAGTGTTAGAAAACTTAAGCCCATCCCGGGCTTAAGGCAAAACCCGTGTAGAGCACTATCCCCTTTTAACACTTTAAAACCCAAGCTATGAAATTTCCCTTTAGTACAGGAGTATGCAATAAGTTTGGATTTTTGAAATGGATTCTTCTAGTTTCTACCAGAAGTATTTTCTTTTCTTCCCCACTTTGGTTTCAACTTTAAAACTAATATGTTTGCAATTCATTCATGGCATTTGTCCCAGTTGTCTGACAACTGAAATTAAGCTATGAAATTTAATCTATGAAATTTAATAGATGTAAATCTTGATTCAGCCACATTCCTTAGAAATGAAGAGTGTCAATGAGGTAACTGCTGAACAAGAGGATTTATAGAATTATTTATTTACCACTCCTTGAAGTTATCAAACATTGAAAAGAGGAGAGATTTTTCTTATCTCTTACCTCTCTGCACCCACCCATAGATTAGAATTCCTCTGGGTCCTGTCCTTCAGAGACTCCTCGTCGGTGAGTTTGATCTTTAAATGGTTAAGCTCTGTGGGGGGGTGCATGATTATGCAGTTTTTGTACTTAATCATGAGACAGTTGGTTCTAATTTATTGTTTTGCGATGTATTTAAGCACATATTAATGAATATAATTAAAAAAAAATTAGGGCAGGTAAAAAATTTTGAGGACTGGTAAATTTCAATAGCCGTCCTCGTGGACAGGCTAGATTTTACAGATTTCATGAAGCCTGCTATGAGGTAAGGCTATTTTTATTAGTCTCCACAGAAACTAGTAAAATGCAGTTTTTGCTTTCAATGTAATTAAAATGTATCTCTTTCTGGCGAGCTTTCATAGGGAGAATATAAAGAGATTTTATTAAGCTACTAAAATGAATTTGCTGGTATTGCCGCTCAGTCCCTAAATAACTACATGCTACATAAGTAATACAAACTAGCTGTGGTACCTGCAGTTAGTGGTTACTAAATATAACAATTTTTTATTGCAATTGGTTTTATTTCCAAAGAGTCAAAATAAGAGTACTAATTGCAAGGTCCTCCCTCCTCGCCTTCTTTCCACCACAGCCACCCTGTCTCCTGAGAAAAAAAAGAGTAAGAGTTAATATTGTATCCCTGAACCCAAAAGATATAAATGGGACTAAATTCCTCCCCCCCCCCCCCCTCCAACACTCAAATATAGTGTTTTAAAACTTCTATACCCCTTTCTAGTAATAAGAAGAAGAACCAAAACTAGAAGTCGAAAGCGATACGAATTTTTTTTTTTTAACAGTAAAGGATGTGAGAGACATACAAATTTGACATTACTAATTGTCTGAGAGCCAGTAACGATTTTATCTACCCTATAGATTATAACAGGTTTGAGCATTGCAAGTGGTAGAACTTCCGGGTGTTAAAGGAGATCCATGAGTCTGGCAGTCCTCATGGGGGGCCATCGCTTTGGGCATATTTTTGAAATAGGTTAAAATTGACATCTACTTACCCCATCGAGTACATGGATGAAATTGGTGTCAAATGATAGGTTTTAAAGTCCCATTGATAGATTTATGAGTCTAGCAGTTGTTACAGGTGGCAGGCTGCATGCTAGAAAGTTGCTGCATGCTAAAAGTTGAAATTTTAAACATCTATACTTCAAAACGTATGGGTAAAATTCAACATAATTTTATATTTGGGGGTTTTAAAATATGTGCATTAAGATTATGTATAATAGTATGTTATAATTTACTTTTTTTTCCCTACCAAAATTTTAAATCTAAAAATTTTAAATATCAAAATGTAAAACTTTTAAGAATATTTATTTGGGTTATCGTACTACATATTTAAAAGTAAAGATGATATCGATAAGTATCCCATACATATTTTAGTGAATACAGCTGAAATCACATATCACGCAATACATATTGCACATTTTTTGTCTCAAGACAAGATGATATGAGATACTTGTATTTTGTTATTCAGCTGAATTCAATGATCTACAGTTGAACTGAGTTTACTAATCACATGCAAGGGCCCTTTAAATATGAGTTTAAATAATCCATCACAATTAAAAATTTCTTCAATTTAATAAAATTGTTACTTTTCTTATTTGTAAAGTTTGCTTGTTTACATTTCATTTTTAACCTGGAAAATTAAAAATAAATCTAAAAATAAGAAAAATTTATTAATCTGTTTGAATGGTAACTAATCTCATTTTTCGTTAAAGATTTTGCAGATCTGTGCCTTTGAAAATGCTTAAAATGAGTTTTTACAGAAAGATAACTTTTTGTGGATCAGCAATTATTTTTAATACCTTTGTGTAGAGTTTTCTTGTGTAATTTATTTCAAAGTTTAACATTTAGAAAATATTCCTTATAGATGTAAATGTTTTGTTCTTAATTTTTGTTTATCAAAAAATTTTGCAATTCAGTTAAATTTATTATTTTTGTATAGAAATCTTTTTAATTTTTTTGTTATATTTTGCACTCTTTCACCGATAGGCAGTTATTTTTGCATTTGTAGAATCTTGCATTATTGCATTAATCCATGATTTAACATTGTTTTCTGATTTTTCTCCCTATTCTGATTTTTGCATTTTATTAATTAATTCTTACCACTGTAGCTTAAATTATATTAGAAGATCTGACTCATTCTGAGTGTACTAGCGACACTAATTTCATACCATGGCTCCAAATTGTTAAATTTTGACTAAACGGCATTGGTAACTTGGAGATTCAATTTAAAAAAATTTCTGTAAATTTAGAACCAGCCAGTCATTAAAAAAGTATTACTTCTCTCAGCAATAACAAAGCAGTAATATTTTCCCTTAATTTGTTATTTTTTTTTGTGTATAAGTTTTGAGTTTGATTTCCTAGCTATGAGAACATTGCAAATATTCAACATTGAAATGAAAAGTAAAATGAAGGCTCACACAATGAATGAAGATGTTGTGTTCTGGAAGTGGATTAATGTTAATACCATTGCACTGGTCACAGAATCTGCTGTCTTCCACTGGAGTATGGAAGGTAAGAAAAAATTATTTTTTTTATCGTAAAAGTTAAATGTTAAGATGTTATATTTGTTAAAAAATTTTAAAACTGATTTTTTGTTAAAATAAAATATATATATGGTGGCCATAGGTAGGGCCCTATAAATTATGCGGGAAAATTTTTGAAATTATGCGGTATTGATGCAGCAACTTATTGAAATTATGCAGACAAGGAAAACAAAATTGCACGGCAATTGTAAAAAAATCTGATGTGGGCAACTCATAACTTTCCTTATATAATGAAATGCTGCTTTTACAGTAAAAAAATAAAAAATAGGTTATTCTTATAGTAGATACTTATATTCTATCCAAGATATTGAATTTCCGTCAATTACTCGTCATTTTCATTGATATAGTGTCATTTTTATCCATTTGGCAACATTTTAAAAAGTCGCCAAGTTGGCGACATTCCGCAAATTCGTCACCAAATTCACGCCAAGCGTTATGGACGGAGAATAAGTTATTCTTATAGCAGATAAATGACTATTGGCGTTCAAATACAAATGTATTACTCAAAGTATCTTTTCTTATGACTGGAACTAGCTAGATCCATGAGAATGTCACCAAATTTATCGCATGCTAGCGTTCTAAAGTTTCGTTATGGATGGAAAAATAAGTTATAGCAGATAAATGACAATTGACATTCAAATACAAAATTATTACTCAAAGTATCTTTTCTCACGAAAATAACAAGCTAGATCCATGAGAATGTTACCAAATTTATCGCATGATTTTGAATTTTTGATAAATTTATTTGAAAAATGTGCAATCTTGAGAACAAACAGTTCAACCTAAAGTTTATGTAAATCGTTTTCTAAGGAAAAATTACATAAGAAATTTCTATTTGCATAACTTTAATAAAGGTTTTGGATTTTTGATGATTTTTTCAAAATTTCACTCGAAAATTTAGGGGGGTTCTGAACATTCGATTGTGCTTAAAAACAATAGGCTTCCAGTATTCATAGATTGTAATTTTTGTACCAAATTTCATTCGCATCGTTCCATTCGTTCGTGAGATATCGTCTCCATAGACTCACTGAAACACACAAACATCACCTCAAAAATGTTCAATTCATGATCAGGGATGTTTGAACTGTGCACTCCCGTCGAAAACTCGAATTCGAATTTTTGACCTCATCACATTACTTTCCTTATACATTATGTATATAAGGAAAGTAATTAAGGCAAAAGAAAAAGATACAAATCACGTATAAAATTGCAAATTATACGAAAAAATGTGAAAATTAAAAAAAATTGTGAATTATGTGGAAAATTGCAAATTATGTGCATTTTCACATTTTTTATAGGGCCCTAGTCATAGAGCTTCGGAAGTGAAAAAAGTAGCTGTTAAAAATTAGCTAACTACCAGCCACTTATGTTACATTTGCTGCTTGGTCAGTTTATATAGACTTTTGGGGAGATTTAACAGTTGAATACAGATATTAAAAAGTAGTAAATCCTTTTTATTGATGTAATATGCATAATTCTTTTAATAAATGTTTTGCTATCAGTAATTATTTTATAGGTAAAAGTGGTTACAACTAACATAAAGTGGCCACTAATAAAAAAAAATCTGATGTGAGCAGCATATGACTTTCCTTATATAATACAATGAATTTACTACTTTTACAGTTAAAAAAAATGTTATTCTTATAGTAGTTACTTATATTCTTTCAAAGATATTGAATTTTCTTCAATTAGTTGTCGTTTTCATTGATGTAGCATCCTTTTTATCCATTTGGTGAGATTTTCGTTAATTTGGCAACATTTAAAAATGTTGCTAAGTTGGCGACATTCCGCTAAATTCATCGCCAAAATCTCGCCAAGCGTTATGAACGGAGAAATAAGTTATTCTTACAGCAGATAAATAACTATTGGCATTCAAATACAAAAGTATTATTCAAAGTATCTTTTCTTGTGAATGGAACGAGTTTGATCCACAAGAGTGATGTCACCAAATTTATCGCATGATATTACATATGAAAAGTGAACATATTTCTTAAGTTAATACTTTTTTTAATTTATGAAATTTTTTGATGAATTTATTTGAAAAATGTGCAATATCTCGAACTGTTCATGCTAGCATTCCAAAATTTGTATCAATCGTTTTTTAATGAAAAATTACATAAATGTCTATTTGCGTAACTTTATTAAACATTTTAATTTTATGATTTTTTCAAAATTTCACTCGAAAATTTAGGGAGTTCTGAACATTTGATTTTGTTTTAAAACAATAGGCTTCCAGTATTCACGGATTGTGATTTTTGTACCAAATTTCATTCGAATCGCTCCATTCGTTATGAGATATCGTCTCCACAGACTCACTGGCACTCACACACACACACAGACATAACCTCAAAAATGTTTGATTCATGATCAGGGATGCTTGAAACATGCTCTCCCGTCGAAAACTCTAATTCAAATTTTCGACCCCGTCACAATACTTTCCTTATAGACTATGTATATAAGGAAAGTAAAAATATTAGTTGACAGTGACCATTAACCAAATTTTAGTTATCTTTATTTCTGATTGAATATTCTAAATCAATATGTGCCTCTCTATACATAACCTTTCTATCTATATTGAATATTCTAAATCAATATGTGCCTCTCTATACATAACCTTTCTATCTATATATCTTTCTCTATATTATTGCACTCTCTCATTAACTTGTAAATCTAAATAGCTCTAGATAAAGCTTAATTTAATTGAAGTCATTATTATTTTTTAACCCTCTTTTATTTAAAAGAAAATATTGGTTATTAGTTTAAAAGATAATTATACAAATCTAGCTGCAATGTCAGGGTTTAACAAGATATTCTGAAATTTAATTTTATTTATTTATTTATTTTTTAATGTGAGAGGTGGGGAGTATATGATATTTCGAGTTAAGTTTCCATGTAAAGTGTGCCCATGTTTTCTGGGAAGGTAAAATTTCAAAATTTGATTCATTTTGGGATCTAGCAGAGTTTCTGATTTTTTCCCCAATGAATGAATGCCCAAGAACAGAATTGTCCAATGTATTGAAACTAGACTTATTGCAGTTATGGAAACCATTCTGTGAGCAAAATGAACATGTAGGATGCCCATTGTCCCTATTGTACCCGCTTTCCTCAAATAGTAATGGGGTTCTAAGATTATACTCTAAAACTCAATGTGTTTTAAAAAAGGGTTTAAAATTTTACTATTTTCTTAGAATTTTTATTACAGTGGTATGAAAATCATTAAATTACTGGTTGAAAACATGTATGAAAAAAACATGCTATTAAGATGAGTGAACTTGCTATGCAGAATCGGCATACATTATTTTTATACTTCAATAGGGTTTTTTTTTTATACTTCAATAGTGAAAAAATGGGTTTTCTTTAATTGCCTTTCGAACGATGTGCAGAAAAACAATAAAATACAGAAAGATCTCATCAGCCTAAATGATAGACACTTGAGACTAAGAATAAGTCTGGGATTTCAACTCTTAAAGTCGAAGATCATTCAGCACTACATTCAAATGTTTATAGTCAATAGTCCCCCCCCCTCACCATTTGTTATTTATTTATCTTTAGCATGGTATGGAGATCTTTAATTCTTAATATATAAATGAAATCCGTTTCTAAAACTGAGTGAGTTAGCCACAAGCAAGCCACAACAAACATTCCTAATCATTTGTATAGTATAAATATTTAACCATAAATTGACAGTGTTGTCATATTTAAAACTAGCCGCCTTTGGCGACCAACCTGTTCGCTACCCTTGAAAATTCTGACCGTGGCAGATTCTGAAATTTTACCAGAAAGGTGTAAGGCAACTGTTTGGACGGCCAGGAAATGCCACCCAATTTAGACCGGAACTCAGTGGGGGAGGCATCCACAGGGACTGCACCCTCCTTCCCCAACTACCAACCTCTCGGAAGGACTTACGGTCCCACATATTTAACGTGATCGTACTCCGAGTGAACACGGCAGCAGTTTTGGCAGTGGCGGGAGTCGAACCCGGGCCTACCGAGTGAAATTCCCACACGCTAAACATTGGGCTACCGCGCCCTCCGCGACAATCTCCATAACTTTCTTTTTATTCGCCCAATTTTGACCAGAACCCAGTGGGGTAGGCATCCACAGGGACCGTACCCGCCTTTCCCTACCACCAACCTCTTGGAAGGAGTTACGGACCCACGTGTTTAATGTGATCGTACTCCGCATGAACACGGCAGCAGTTTTGGCAGTGGGGGGAATTGAACGCGGGCCTACCGAGTAAAATTCCCACACGTTAACCAGAAAGGTGTAAGGTAACTGTTTGGACGGCCAGGAAGTGCCACCCAATTTAGACCGGAACCCAGTGGGGGAGGCATCCACAGGGACCGTACCCTCGTTCCTCTACCACCAACCTCTCGGAAGGACTTACAGACCCATATGTTTAACGTGATCGTACTCCGCGTCAGTGGCGGGAATCGAACCCGGGCCTACCAAGTGCAATTCTCACGCGCTAACTTCCCGCACGCTAATTTAAATTTTATAATTAAGCTCTTAATTCCATCATCCTTGTTCCATCGTTTCATCATTTAAAATATCCATTTAAAATATCAATAAATTAAAATATCCCTTTAAAATATCAATAAATTAAAATATCCCTTTAAAATATCTATAAATTAAAATATCCATTTAAAATATCTATAAATTAAAATATCCCTTTAAAATATCAATAAATTAAAATATCTATAAATTAAAATATCTATTTAAAATATCCATAAATTAAAATATCTATTTAAAATATCCATAAATTAAAATATCCATTTAAAAAATTCATATCATTCTATCAATCATCCATATCGTTCCACCAATCCATAAATATAATTTCAAATACATCACCACAATCCAAACCACCATAATTCAATCATTTAAATTATTTAAAATATCCATTTAAAATATCCATAAATTAAAATATCATATAAATATAATAATTTCACCCGGTGTATCCAATACATATGCTAAGCTTTCATTTAAAACCGAAAGCGCGGTCCCCATGGAGATGGGTAAAAAACTACTGCCGAGGGGGGAAATGCCGTTGAAGAACTTAGCGGATTGCCTAGAAATATAAAATCATGACGTCTTTCAAATTGCGATCCTGCAGGCAATTTTCATTATTTCTTGACCAGATTGGACTTGTAAGAATGCCAGATCTTTGACCTTTCTAAAAATGTAAATTATTAGTCGAAATTATGAGTAGTTTTTACGATGGGAGGATTTAAAAACGAAAGTTGGTTTTTATGAACCGAAAGTGACTTTTGTTTTAAAATCTTTAAAAAATATTAGAAATCGAAATTGAGATTTGAAATTGATATATTTTTACTCGCAGTTGTCTGCTCTTTCCGGTGGTGTTATTTGTTTTTTTCTACGACGTCTGGATCGTGGAGAAAAAAGGGCAAAAAAATGTCGAAATCGCATAAAACATTAAATAACAAAAAAAATAATTAAAATTTTAAAAATCTGTTTCCACATGTCCCCCTCCCATCTCCGATTGCCAAATTTCGTATCTCTCCGACTCGCGGTCGCTGAATGTATAGTGTATAAGACAGACAGACACACACACAGACATTGCCTTTTATTATTTAAGATAAAGTATGTTACATCTGGAATGGTTTTAAAGGTAAATGACCTATGTATTTAATACAGTTAATTGAAGGCAATTATTTTCATAACATTATTAGATGATGCCTGAATAATAATTATTTAGATTCTATAAAAACAGTGTTTATAAATATCTTTGAAAACAAGTAATCAAACTTCACATTATACTTTGCCTTTCTTACCAGAAGTAGCATTCAACAAATTGTACTATTGCAAGAGAAAATGTAACAGTAAGGTACCCTGCTGTAAGTGGAACCTGTAGGCAAAAGTCTCACTGAAAATAGTATTCTGACTGCCATCTGTAGGGAAACAATGTAAACAGTTCTGTTTCAACCAATGTCAGTGAGAGTAGTTCATATTTTCACCATTACACTGTCAATTTGCCATGTTTGCACGAGACTCTATTTCAAGCTAATCTTCAAGTGACGCATGTCAATATTGAAGTACAGCTTGGATGCAAGAAACAAGAATTAAATTATCATTTCTACTGGTATGTAGAAATGCTGTAGCCTTATATTTTTTAGTATAATGAAACATTTTTTTTTTTAAGAATTGTGAGCAAAAAATCTATGGGTTCCACGTACCCCAGGATTTTGGGGGGTGGGGCAAGTGGAATCCATAAGAAAGGGACAAATGGAAACTAGTCATTTACTTGCCCCGATTCTTTGTTGTGTATTGTGGTTACATTATTATACTTATTTCCTTTTTGTAGTACTTATTTAACTATTTCTCCTGTGCAATTATGTAAAAAAATAGAAGAGAACCAGTAGTGTACACTCTAGAGCAACTGAAAAATGCAGTAGAAACAGTGAAAAGCAAACAAATGCCCATGCACAGAGCTTGTAAACATAGTATGCCAAAAGCAACCTTATTCAAAAGAGTAAAAGTACTTTGGTATGAAAAGTGCTTCGTTGGAACGATCTCCAGCTATAACTCCATGAAATTGAAGCCAAGATGGCAGCACACATTAAAACAATGGGAAAGTGAGGATTAGGATTTTCCGAAAAGGAAACTCTTTTGGCTATTGGACAATATGTGAAGAATGGTTTGAAGACTTCCTTCAAGAATTCCATACCTGAGGATAATTACTTAGCCAAACTCAAATTGTACTTATATTTTGCCTAAACCAACATGCTTACAACATTTACCATGATACAGAAGTTTCTCATATCATTTCCTATTTCATTGGACCACCATAATTTTCTTGTTTAGCAAATGAAATTGTAGTCTCATATTTTGAAATCAATTCTTCTATTTCCACCTGCCCCTGTGTTATTTTTGGACAGTTGTATGAGTAATTCAGGGCTGGGTACCACTTATCCCAGATTGTGGGGCTACTCTAACCCAACATACTTGACATAAATCTTCCACCAAGAAACACTTCTATTGAAAAGTTAGGACTTTTTTACTTATATACACTTGCACAGTAAGGTTACAGTTACCACTCACTATGGTCACATCCACATCCAACAAGATATACAATTTTTAATTTCTAGGTAAGCTTAAACCCAAACTATTGTTTTTTTGCGTTCCATCTACCTTAATGTACCTTACAACAATTACCATGTGGAGGCAGCTGTGGTAGAGTCCTGCATTAACCCATCCCATCCTCCTTTTCATGATGAACTACTATTTACAATATGTTACATCACTGATAAAAATCATCTTCACTTGTGACTATGCAGTGATATTTCATCTTGAATGTCAGACATTTCTGATTCATTGATATCAAATTGTAATTCAGAGATCATCAGGATATGGTTTCTCTACCCATTTTATCATGATATACTTATTCCATCGGTAATTTTCAGGAAAATGAGCTATTGTTTCCAGTCTACACATATAATTCGATGACTTTGATGGCATGGAGGTAACATTGACAAATTCATTATTCCTTTTCCTTGATGTAAACATTGCCAAAATGTATTATTTCTAGTTGTGTTGACGCTTGTAGTATGTTGCTGTTTGTATGCAAAGATGACAAATTTCTCAAAATACTTGAAAACCTAAATTATCTATCTACCAGGATGAACCTAATTTAATAAGATTCTTTCACTTCATTATGCATCCTCATGAAGTTAAATAACACTTTTTTCCCTTTTTGAAGAAAAATATACATAATCATTTCCTGTAAAAACATGTAATCCTAACAAAGCTTTTTTCATTTGGTAATGTAGTATATACCAGATTAATCGGTTTTCTGCTTTTTCCATGCTCGGTATCCAGAATGAGTGCTTAGCTAATTACAAGAAAATGCTATAATGGGAAATGTTAATATCTGTATCAGTACAATATGTATATATCTGATCACAGTACTACTGGATTGTCTCTCTGAGAAAGCATGTGCAATGTATAAAACTATTTTAAAATCTGCTTCAAACCAATTGGAGAAAAGTTCATCGTACAATGTGGTTCCTTATTCTGTAATTGTGCAACAGTCTTTCTGTTTCAAAGAAAGATAACTCTTCAAAACATTTGAAGCTTAACACCATCGTTCATAAATTCAGAAATCCTTTTAGGAACTCTACTCGTAGGACCTTTTATTATATAGACATCACTAGTTCCTCGCAAATTTCTTTCATTAACTTTATGGATTTTTCTTGTTATATGGCATTCTGCGATGATAGCAGTTCTTTGATAGCCAACAGGAAATCAATTAAATATGTACATTGCAGATTTTTGAAAGTTGCTGGAATTTTAACAAATTGGTCTGATAATAGCAATAAGGTCTATAATGTACACACTAAATAATAGTGGTGGAAGATCTGCTTTCTACATTTCTGAGAAGTGCTCCGAAATACAATGTACAAGGTTACTTTTTTGTGTTGATCTCTCCGTACCATAAATATCTGATAAGCATAAAGAACCTGGCTCCTCTGACAAGGAAATTAACTCCAATGGAAAGCAGATCTTCCACCACTATTATTTAGTGCTTACATTATAGATCTTATTGCTACTATCAGACGATTTGTTAAAATTCCAGCAACTTTCAAAAACCCGCAATGTACATATTTAATTGAATTCCTGTTGGCTATCAAAGAATTGATATCATCACAGAACGCAGGCATATACCAGGAAAAATCCATCAAGCTAATTGAAAGAAATTTGCGAGGAACTAGTGATGCCTATATATTAAAAGGTCCTATGAGTAGAGTTCCTAAAAGGATTTTTGAATTTATGAACAGTGGTGTTAAGCATCATCAAATGTTTTGAAAGGAAGAGTTATATTTTTTGAAATAGAAAGCCTGTTGCACAATTACAGAATAAGGAACTACATTGTATGATGAACTTTTCTCCAATCAGGTTGAAGCAGATTTTAAAATAGTTTTATACCACTGCACATGCTTTCTCAGAGAGTACTGTGTATCCAGTAGTACTGTGATCAGCATTTGGTGATACTGATATTAACATTTCCCATTATTGAAATTTCTTGTGATTAAGCACTCATTCTGGATACTGAGCATGGAAAAAGCAGAAAACCGATTAATCTGGTATATACTACATTACCAAGTGAAAAAAGCTTTGTTAGGATTACATGTTTTTGCAGGAAATGATTGTATATATTTTCTTCAAAAAAGGGGGGAAGTGTGATTTAACTTCATTATGATGCATAATGAATTGAAAGAATCTTTTCATTAAATTAGGTTCTCTGATAAGGAAAAATGCTTATTAATTAGCTCCAATGGATGAGACAAGTCATTGCATATGACAACAGCTTTGTTACATTTACTTAATTCTGCTACTAGCAGTGAAATGATATTACTTTCCATTTTTTTTATTTTTCCAGTTTTTCTTACCACTACTTTTGCATTCATCTCTGCAAAGGGACAATCTGCTAGTTTGTTTTTATGGATTGCATTTTGAAAAGGAATCTCATTTGCTGCAAGTCTTTTATATTATTTTCATTTTACCACATCTTAAGTATATCATCATCTAAGGATTTTACTCCTGAAGCACGATTGCAAGAAGCAATATTTGGATTTTCATCCACTGGAAGGGATTGATGTATCCATCACATATTAAATTTTGTGCGTTTGTAACCTTCTCAGACATATAAATTTCATTTGATCTATTCAATTTATATGTTGCTGCAGTACTTCATTGAGCACCAGTAAGATGCATTAATGACTCTTTGCATTGTGCTTGTAAAGGTCTGTTAAATGCCCATTTTTCTTAACAATCTGGGTTGGGTGAATACCCCCTGCAACCTTCGCACTTCGATTTTAGGATAGTGTTTGTGTTCATCCCGCAAAGTTTCATCTCCAACCATAGCTGGCAAGTGTATATTTTAGCTTGATGTGAGAAACCTGATTTTCAGGGATCTAGAACTCAACTCCCAATATAGCTAAAGGTGGAATTCTTTTTTCTTACAGATCTGAGAAGAAAAAACTACAATTGGTGCAATAGTGTCAGAGAAAAAAGAATTCTAAAATGGCAATTTTTACAAATGTTTTGGCTTTTTCCGTTTCTTCAGTGTTGATGAAGCTACAACCTTAACCCTTTGTGGCATTCCGGAACTACCATGGCCCAAAGGACAGAGTGCATCGCCTCCGAACTGTGTCCAAAGGACGGCTGATTTGTTACACTAAGCCTAACTCGAAATAAATTCACTAAAAATCACCTGGTCAACACAGCAATCTACTTTTTTCTGGAATAAAAGAAATACTTATTTTCTATTTGACTTATATTTTTCATACGAATCTCAATACAAAATACTCGTTAGTTGTTTTTACTGTGTATTCTACTATTCATCATCGAAAAATATGCTAAAAAAAATTAATTTTCTTATCTAAATTAGGCGGCATAATATTGTGATTGATTCCAAGTAGGCTCAAAAACTCAACAGAATCCAGATTTTTCGAATCTCGTGTCCAAACATCATTCGCAGAAACAGGTACTGAAGCTGACGGCGTTGTAATAATAGTACGCTTAAAATCTGAAGAATCACTTGTTTGTGTTAATAGTTTTCTAATTAAAAATTACATAAGAAACTATCATTTACATAACTTTATTAAAAGTTTTGATTTTTTGATGATTTTTAACTTTCATTCGAAAATTTGGGGATCTTCCAAACATTTGATTGCATTTAAAAACAATAGGCTTCCAGTATTCATGCATTGTAATTTTTGTATCAAATTTTGTTCGAATCGCTCTATTTATTTGTGAGATGTGTGTGTGTGGGGGGGGGGGGGCTTTATTTTGAAGAAAAAAAATGAATGGGAACCAGAAAGAAAGGTATTCATTACACTTTACTCATTTAAAAAACAAAATTTTAGAAACCGCTGTTATTCTCTAACATTTATGAAAATGTTAAAAATACGGAAGTTTTTAAACTTATTCTGCTGAAGGTAAATGTTTTAATAGCATTAAATATGTCTCTTTTTTTTTTTCTCATGATACTCTCCTATACATTTATAAGCAAGTATAAGTATTTAATTATAAGGTTTTTTAAGTTTATTTTTGTTGTATCGTATGTTTATATATTTAATTTATTTTATGTTTATTATTTTTTAAGAAAGTGGTAGAAAAGTTTCCCTTTAAATTAACTGTAGGTATCTAAAAATGCAATATAATATTTAATATATTTTGCAGTTACAATAATTTTTTTAAATTTTCTTATATTTAATAATTTTTTTTTATACTAGAATAAATAGGAAATTATTTATGATTCCGTTAGGTTTAACAATTTTAATTTTTTTTTTGTGCCATTTTTATTGAGCAATGTTTTAAGTTTAAGTAAAAAAAATATCTTATTGATCAAATATAATGTTTATAATTCTCAAAAGCATGTGTATACTATTTACGGAAAATATTAAATTGTAGCTATTAACTGCAGTATACAGGTATAAGAAATTTTTATGCATAATATTTTTTATATATTACTAAATCTTTAGAATAAATTTTATATATTTATAGTAAAATGACTCTATATCGGCTTTAATTTTCTCTTCAAATAACCAGAAAATAGCAGAAACTCTGTTAGTTAGGCTTAAATGTACACTTACTGAGAATTTTCAGTGAACATATGGAGCTTTTATTCTGGTTTAAGATATAATTAATCAGCTGAATTTATAAAATAAAACAAAAATACTGGGTATAAAGTGTTATTGCAAAATGGTATTTTGAAATAACTGAATTTCTTTTTGTATTGAAAGTGAATAACATAAATAAACCCAGATCTTCAAACATGTGCATATGCTTGTTGCCATTTGGCAAACGATAATAACGTGCATAAATTACTCAGTCAAAATTATGTTGTTTAATTGTATGTAGAAATAAAGCAAAATTTATGTGTCTTTTACTTGTAATGTTGAAGAATGGATAAGTCTCAAAAAAGAAAAATGCTGCTATCTACAATTTAAGGGAATGTTTTTAGTATATCTTCATCTGTTGTGCGAAATAATTGTGTTAAGTATAAATTCTCACTGCACCATTGATTAAACTGCGAACAGATGGAGTATGCATCATAATTTAATTTTGAGATGAATGTCTATAATTCAAATATGATCCTGAATTGATGTTCTGGAAATTTAATAGTTTGATTTTGTTTCTTTTACATTCTGTAAAAAAAAATTAGCTGTTTTAATCGGAAACGTTATTTTTCTATAGGTGAGTCACAACCTTTGAAGATGTTTGACAGACACACCAGTCTCCATGGTTGCCAGATAATTAATTACAGATGTGATCACAAGTTGCAATGGTTGCTTTTAATCGGCATTTCCGCACAGGTATTTTGTATTTTCACATTCTGATTTTGTTATGGTTTT
Source organism: Amaurobius ferox (assembly GCA_951213105.1). Classification (NCBI taxonomy): domain Eukaryota; kingdom Metazoa; phylum Arthropoda; class Arachnida; order Araneae; family Amaurobiidae; genus Amaurobius; species Amaurobius ferox. The sequence continues at coordinate 101,156,251 of OX578137.1, forward strand.
GATAAAAGCATTCTATTTATTTTGGGTTTTGAATTTTAGCAAAACAGAGTTGTGGGTGCCATGCAATTGTATTCTGTTGAAAGAAGAGTTAGTCAACCTATTGAAGGTCATGCTGCTGCATTTGCTCAGTTTAAAGTGGAAGGTAATCCTGAGCCTTCAACTTTGTTTTGTTTTGCCGTAAGAACAGCCCAAGGTGGAAAGGTAAATGTGTATTTTATTTATAAGAATTTATACAGGATGAGCAAGTACAAAGGGCTTCCTCAATAACAGTAAAAGAATAGAAACTGCAATTTTTGACAGAATTGACATCTGATCTGGAAAAACAGAAGAATATTTAGTGTCAGGGAATTTGAAAAATTTTAAAAACCAAAAAATCGGAAAATTTCAATTTTAGCTGGTATTTTTGAACTCATTTTCTCAGATAGTGTTTTGCTTGTCGCTCGACACTGAGCAAGTGTTATTCATCACCAGAGCAATATAAAATAAAAAATATCTGTGTACACAACCACCAGACAAAAGTATCTGAAAGCAGAGTTGAATAAAAATTAAACATATCTATAAATAAATGTTGAAATAAATGTGCTGCAAACTTTTGGCATGTACAATAACAATAAAAATAGATAATTATAAACAAGTAAGATCAATCATGCATAAAGCATTGGTTATGAAACACTTTCCAACTGAAATGCAATTTTATTTAAACATCTTTAAAATGCAATACATTCAGCTCGGATACCTTTTAAATTATCACAGTACTACAGTAGTTTATTATAATTGAAAACTTCAAAATTCATCAAAAATGACAATGCTAGTTACACAAAATGAGCTTTATTCAAATGTCATCGAAATATAAATAGTCTGCCTCTTTATGTAAAAATTAATGAATATTTCATTCATATAACTTATATTCCAGACTTGAGCTAAATAATTTTGCGTGAAAAGAAATGCAGCAATTCTTGTGTACAACTCGCCTTACAATTGCTTGATTTGTTTACATTCTGCATGCTATAGTTTAGCATTAAAATTAGACTTTGTTGTAGGAATAATCAAAATCAAATCTTAGTGATCATTTAAAATAAAAAATATTGCAATTGCATATTGTTGGCACAGAATTTAGATACACAAATAACTCAAAGGTAAAGTGGTTTTATGATGGATGGAACACTAAATATAAATTTAAATGATCTTTAAACATCTATGATCACAGCTGAAAAATGGAAGCTGTATTTTATTTTGCAATGATTCACATGATCTTTTCATACATCATAGGTGTAATTATTATTTCAATTTTTATTTTCCTAAAAAATTTTAAGCAATTATTTAATTTTAACTTTGCTTAAAAAATGTTTGAAATATTAAGTCCCATAATAGGGTTCAAAATATTTCATTTTTTCAACCCGGGTTAACTTCGAAACTAAACGGGTGATATTATTAATTTTCATTCTCAAACATCCCACAGACCATCTCAACAACATACTAAAATTTCATTTCGATAAAGTCATTTTTATAGCATTTATCCTGCGAACATATAGACAGAATGAATGACCAAAGTCATAAACACTTTTCAACTATGTATGAAAGTGTTAAAAAATGCTAAAACAAGTACTTCTTTCTATATTATAACGTCTAAATATGATAAATAAAAATATTATTGATGCATATGCAGCAAAAAAAGTGAAAGATTTGTATTTTGTCCGAAAAGTATCTGTAAAATTAACTGCAATTTAGAAAGAATCTGTGTACTGAGTATGCATGTATGTCTACATTCTATAGTTCTGTATATCACTTGTATTTAGCTAGTTTGCAATTTTTGGATAAGAGAAATTTAAATTTATCTTAAAAACTTTGAAAAATCAAAAAAATTTATTATGCTGTTGGATGACAACTTTTGTTTAATCAGTTTTGGGGCTAGAATAGTTTGGCCACTAATCCATATACATAATATAGATAATCGGTCTTGAGTTTTAGGGTTCATATGAAAAGTAGTTTTTGTACATTTTTGCTTGTATTACACTTCAATGTGCTGATGAAGTTTGAATTTTTGGTAAAAATCTGTGATATTTTTTAACACCTAATGTATTAATATGTTTAAATTTCCCTTGCATTTCATAACAATGCATATTTAATTTTTTATATTTTTATCCTATGTTTGTTCAGTTGTATCAAAAAGTTTTAAATTTTGATTTGTTGGTCCTAGTCATGTTTAAAAATGTGAAAAGTATCAAGATGTCCTTATTTTATTTTTTATTTTACAGTTGCATATAATTGAAGTGGGTCAGCCTCCAACTGGAAACCAGCCGTACCCTAAAAAAGCAGTTGATGTCTACTTTCCATCCGAAGCCCAAAATGATTTTCCAGTAGCAATGCAGGTAAATATAGCAGCCATAAAAAATTTTCTGGATTGAATAAATTTAGGTAAACTGCGACAATTACTTGTGATATTCAATAGTTATAAAAATCAAATTAAAAAGGGGAAAAAAATCCATTTTTGTGGATATTAAAACTTATGTTTTATGGAATCAACATTGAAATTCACTTTATTTGGCATGAATATACAAATTATTAGGTAGACTAGAAAATGGAAATGAACAGGGGGTTTGTTTTAATTAAATTTGCAGGAACAGGTGTTTATTTTCACTGGGGAAGAAAAAGTTATTTGGGTTAGCGATTGATAAGATATTGGAGAACTTATTCCCCTATATATTCTTTATTTTAACATCTTTTACCGGCTAGATTTTTGTTCTTTGGGATCAACAATATTTAAATACACAGTTCTTTAAAATTTTATATGGTCTTATTTTATTTTTGATATTTATGGAGTTAATATATTTTTAGTTGTTTAAAATTTGAAGCTTTGAACCTCTGTTATTTAAATTTTCTGTAGCACTGTTGGAAGAGTGAATATATTCACCCTTCCAAAACCTTGCAGCCTGAAAGGTGCCAATATTTTTTTTTATGTTTGCAGCATAGCATCTATATAGAATTGCTGAATGTTTTTTCAATAAAAGTTCCAATGTATAAGATAAACAGCATTTTTGCACATCGTACAGGATTTGTGCTTTAAAATTTTATGTATCCGTTTTCATTTTTCCATATATTTCACTTGTTACAATGCATTGATGACATCATATAATTTGATATCTTTGCTCCAAAACACTAGTTTACTGCGTCAATTTTGCAATTCCCTGCTCCAAAATGCTATTTTACAGTGTTAATTTTGTGATTTTTCTGTGCTAAAATGCTACTTTATTGTTCTAATTTGGTGATTTTCCTGTGCCAAAACACTAGTGTACATCACTAATTTAGTGGTTTTCCTGTGCCAAAGCTGATACAAAATGCCATATCCATTGCATGGTCCTTGTAGTAGCTATCAAATATTAGTAATTTATGTACAACATCTGATTATCTTATACATCATTATCTTATAAGTAATAGTGCTGTTTTGTTAAAACTATGAATCCTAATTACATAAAAGCACTTCACAAAAGTGAAGTTGTTTTGGCTATGAAATGAAAATTTTAAATTATGAAAACTTTATTTAATGTTTTATTTATTTTCTAAAGTTTCAAAATCTTTCCATATGGCTTGTTCAGCAAAACTCATTTTCCTCTGAATAAACTACAACGTTTGCAAAGTAAAGAAAATCGTCAGTACTAGATTTTACATGGATATTTCCAATATTCTAAAACTTTCAAAATTAATTAATCAAAGTAGAACAATGTCCACTCTTGAAAGTGACCAACAAATTAATTTTGGTAATCTCCTTTGTGCAAGCATAATTTTGATCAGTTGTCTATAATTTGTACCAGTGTATAAATTCATCCAGAAAGTATAAGAATTAATATTGAGCATGTGATTTATTACACTTTTGCAAGAACATTGAGAAACTCGCAAAGCACCAGGCTGTTGAAGGCCCAGACCACACGACCAACCCTAAGGCTTGTGGCAGCTTAATGTGTGGCTGGAAGCACCAGGTTGTGAACCTTTGGTTTAGACAAATGTTTTACCTTTGTTATTTTTGTTTAGTGTTTGATGAAATCTAGATGCACCCTTGGAAATAGTTTGTATGTTATAAAAAAATATTGTTATAAACATGTAATGGATTACATTTATAATAATTGTCATAGATACTTTATTAATTTCAGATTTTTGTTAAAATTGTTTTTCTTTATTTTAGACTAGTTCCAAACATGATATCATATATCTTATTACAAAATATGGCTATGTACATTTGTATGATTTAGAAACAGCAACTTGCATTTATATGAATAGAATAAGTGGTGATACCATATTTGTTACTGCACCACATGAAGCAACATCTGGCATAATTGGTGTTAACAGAAAAGGACAGGTAATTTATTTTTTAATTTTTTTCTATGCATGGGACTATGTAGGGGATAAAAGAGCATTAATGTGTAGGGGATAAAAGAGCATTAATCATGATTATTTCAGGAATATTTATTTGGAGCTCTGCATATTATATAACCATGGAATGTTACATTTTAACTAATTTTTTTACAATTCAATTATGCTAATTGGCTGATGCTATATAAAGTTGGTTACTTTTAGATACTTTGTATGGAACAGTTAAAAGCGGGGGGTTGGTTTTTACTAGGAAAATTAGTTAGAAACTATTATACTCTTTATGTAGCAATATGATACATGTATATTGCTTTTAGTATGAATTTATTTTAACACTATTATGCAATTTTAATCAAATTCTGGGTTGGGTAGAAAACTGCATATTTTAAAACTCCAATTATCTAATTTTATTTTACAATATTGTAAATGCATTTAAATGTTTTGTTATAACTTTGCATTTTCATTAATTTTTATTCTACCTTTCCATTGTATTCTACCTTTCCATTGCATTTTTAAGGACACTGAATTTATTATACTGGAAATATCACTATTTAATATTCAATTGTGACACATGGGCACTTTGATCTATATTGCATAAAACAATTGACTGCCTGTTGTCCATAGATGTATTCACCCACATCTACAGGTATATAGAATTTGAAGTTAAATTTTGAGACTAAACTAGTGTACTTTTATGTATTGATGGGATGCAAGATGAGATTATAATTAATTTCAAATTTTAAGACATTCATGTATGAGTACAGGGTTCGCACAGTCATTAAAAATTCCTTATTTTTGTCAAAATATCCTATAAAACTCCTTGAAATTTTTGTCGTTCCAATTCCGAAATGCAAAAAGAAACCGAACAAACAACCGACGGTTTGAAATCAGCATTGTGGTGAATATTATAAAAATATTATATTACTATTGTTTTTGTTTTATATATATATATTTTTTTCCCCCAAAATCCAAACTTCATTAGCAGGATCAAAAGTAGAAAAAAAGCAGCAAATCACCCCTTCCTGAAAAGAAAAATAATAATAAATTAGAAAAATCTGCAAGATTGCTAATTAGTATAGTGCACTTCTCTTTCTACCTGATGATAAATTACTAAAAGTTTGTTTCTTTACAAAGGCAAAAATTTGCTCAAATTATTCTTTGTTTGGTGTCAATTTGAGGTAAAAAGTTCCGAAAATTTGAACAAGATTGATATTTTCACAAAGAATCTACTGACATCGAGTCGGTAAAGTCAAAACAGGGAAGAAGAGCCAGTGAGAGTTATGTCTTTGGGTGATCTCTGCTAAGAATTAATGGGATTAAAGGAGTCAAGCATCTTAATGAAATTGAACTATATAAATATTTTTCAGATATGTTTATTTTTAAACATTTGCCTGATATCACTATCTTTTTTCATCCAGTTTAAGTATGTCAGAGCCAATAAAAAGTGGATTTAAAAACAAGTCTAACTTTCAGGCATGAGATTCTTCCGCTTTTATCCCCAAAAATCAATTTTTTTTTTTAAATACATTTTCCTCCTCAGACAAAGTTCCGCTTTTAAAGAAAATTGCCGAGAAATCTGCACACTTTCTTTCTGTCTACAAAACTCTTCATTTGAAAAGTTAACTACCTTACATAGATAAATTGAACATTCCCTGCCGAAGGGGGAATGCAGAGTTCCTTCAGTTTTATTATTCTCCTGTAATGTTAGCAGCTGTTTCGGAGCGAGTACACAGGCAATAAGGGGGCTTCTGGAAAAAACACTTCCTCATACTTCCCTTTTCTTTTCAATCATTTCATTCTTGTCTAGTGGGTTATGCACTTCAGTGGTTAACAAAGGCTGATAGGGTGCTAACAAAGGGAGATAGAATTTTGTAGCTAAAGTTTTCATCTTAATCCCCCAGTACTAGTCAAGATACTGGTAGTAGTTTTTAACTCTAGCGTCATTCCATGTCAAATCAGCCAATAACAAAAAAATTTTGAACCTTCAGGATTCAGATTTTTATGATTTTTTGTTTATTGTAACTATCAAGACGACAAAAATGCAAAATTTCAGATTTTTTGGGCTCTTAGTTTTTCAGTTATTGACTTTCAAAAAAGCAAAATCTACCAAATTTAGCAAGGTTTTGAAATCTTTAAACAGCTGTAGATCAAAAACTATTTAACCTAGAGAGCTCAAATTGGTGTCATCTTCTTTTGCTTTTAATGAGCCTTAATTTGATATATAACATAACTATGCTATTTCAAATTTGAATTTTTTGAAAAGCTTCAAAAAAAAAAATTTTTTTTAATCTCAAAAACACCCCTTTTAATTTTTTTGAAAAAAATATATGCTGTAAAGATGTTAATGGACTACTTGTATGCCAAGTTTCATAATGGGATGCCAATGGGTTCCTATGAAAATTATTTTATTTGTATTGAACTATACATGAAATTCGGTTAATTTAATTACAAAAATTTAATTTCCATAGGAACCCCTTAACGACAGACTTTGAAATTTGGCACACAAATAGTCCCTTAATGTCTTTAAAACATATATTTTTTTCAAATCAGTTTCTTATTTTTTAGATTTTCTAAAAAAAAATTTTTTTTTTTAGTTTGTAATTTTTTTAAAACTAAAATTTAAAAAAAAGGAGTTAAATACCATAATCATGTTGTATATCAAATTAAGGCTCATCGAAAACAAAAGAATGACCCCAATTTGAGCTCTCTGGGTCAAATAGTTTTTGATCTACAACTGTTTAAAGATTTCAAAACTTTGCCACATTTGGCTTTTTAAAAAAAGTGAATAACTGAAAATCTAAGAGCCCCAAAAATCTGAAATTTTATAGTTTTTGTAAACTTTACTGGTACTATCACTGTACCAAAAATGATCAATTTCTGAGGTATCAAGGTTCAAACCATTAATTGATTTGACACGGAATGACATATATTTAGTACATAACTCATTAACCAGTTGTTTCAAACATTCAGCCCACATATGTTCTTTTCTATTTTAACAATTTCCTATGCACTTAATATTTCACATATGTCACTTAAAATTTAATTTTGTATTTACAATCAATTACAAAACCTCACTTTATTCAAGAACTTTTAAAATAAGTACTTCTCCAAACTGAGTGAAGACAATTTAATTTCTTCCTTGCTCAGAGTACAAACTCTCCCAGTTGCAGTAACAGGCTCTACTTTTTGCGAAATGGTCTCACCTCAATACGTCACTTGGTTGAGGATAAAAGAAAAAAGGAGAAGATGTAGGAAGCTTACTATTATAGTCGCTCGTAACATTATTCTTCTCAAGAATACATGCAAGCCTCGAAGATCCTTCATAGACTATAGTGACAAATCCAGACTCAATTTTTGCTAAATTAGTTGGTGTAATATAGTCTAATGCTGTCACACATTCAGTAAACTGATGTTCACTGCAGTAATAATGCTTAACAAGAAGCTGATTTTCAGAAATTGGGTAAAAAGAATGAAGTTTTTGAGTACTTAGATTTTTAGTACTTACGATTGCCTTAGAATCATTGAACCGTGGCGACAGTGTTTCTTGAACTTCTTCGTACTCATCAACTGTGCAGTACTCAAAGTCTAAGTACTCAAAAACTTCATTCTTTTTACCCAATTTCTAAAAATCTGCTTTTTGTTAAGCATTATTACTGTAGTGAACATCAGTTTACTGAATGTGTGACAGCATTAGACTATATTACACCAACTAATTTAGCAAAAATTGAATCTGGATTTGCCATTATAGTTTATAAAGGATCTTGGTAGCTTGCATGTATTATTGAGAAGAATGTTACGAGCGACTATAAAGTAAGCTTCCTACATCCTAAGAGACCTTCTCCTTCTTTCTTTTATCCTCAAGTGACTTATTGAATGTGCTAGGTGAGACCATTTTGCAAAATGTAGAGCCTGTTACTGCAACTGGGAGAGTATGTACTCTGAGCAAGGAAGAAATGAAATTGTCTTCACTCAGTTTGGAGAAGTACTTATTTTAAAAGTTCTTGAAAAAAGTGAGGTTTTGTAATAATGATTGTAAATATAAAATTAAATTTTGAGTGGCATATGTGAATAATGAGTTATGTACTAAATATTTCATTCCGTGTCAAATCAATTAATGGTTTGAACCTTGATACCTCAGAAATTGATCATTTTTGGTACAGTGATAGTACCAGTAAAGTTTACAAAAACTGTAAAATTTCAGATTTTTGGGGCTTTTAGATTTTCAGTTATTCACTTTTTTAAAAAAGCCAAATCTGGCAAAGTTTTGAAATCTTTAAACAGCTGTAGATCAAAAACTATTCGACCCAGAGAGCTCAAATTGGGGTCATTCTTTTGTTTTCGATGAGCCTTAATTTGATATACAACATGATTATGGTATTCTAACTCTTTTTTTTTTAAATTGGAGTTTTTAAAAAATTACAAACTAAAAAAAAAATTTTTTTTTTTAGAAAATCTAAAAAATAAGAAACTGATTTTTTTCAAGAAATATGTTTTAAAGACAGTAAGGGACTATTTGTGTGCCAAATTTCATAGTCCATCGTTAAGGGGTTCCTATGGAAATTCAATTTTTTGTAATTAAATTTAGCGAATTTTACGTATAGTTTTATACAAAAAAATAATTTTCATAGGAACCCATTGGCATCCCATTATGAAACTTGGTATACAAGTAGTCCATTAACATCTTTAAAGCATATATTTTTTTCAAAAAAATTAAAAGGGGTGTTTTTGATATTTAAAAAAAAATTTTTTTTTTTTTTTGAAGGTTTTCAAAAAATTCAAATTTGAAATAGCATAGTCATGTTATATATCAAATTAAGACTCATTAAAAGCAAAAGAAATTGACACCAATTTGAGCTCTCTAGGTTAAATAGATTTTTATCTATAGCTGTTTAAAGATTTCAAAACTTTGCCAAATTTGGCAGATTTTGCTTTTTTGAGAGTCAATAACTGAAAAACTAAGAGCTCAAAAAATCTAATATTTTACAGTTTTTGTCAGCACCACTGTATCAAAAATTATCAATTTCCCTGATGTCAAGGTTCAGACCATTGGTTGATTTGACACAGAATGACCCTTTAAGAGAAAAGGGAGCAGATAAGATTTATAAAGGTATGAATAGAAAGAAGTGTGTGCAGTATAGACGCCGGCAATAATCTACTAGATTCAACTCACTCCTAAGAGATAAATTACTAGAGGATGGGGTCAAGGTCAGTTAACTCCTCGGGTTGCAATTATCTGTCAATGAAAGGTGATTCAAGAAAAGGGAGAGGGAGATGAAAGAAAAAATGGTCTGGTCTGCCTTGGTCTAACCAAAGCTGTTATCTTGATTGAGCTTCGGTCTACGACAGAGCAGCGTTGTCTGCCGTCCGTTGTTTAGACGCTGTGTACTGGGGGTATAAAAATAAATGAAGCTTGTTACACGAGAACACGGATGTTCTCGTGTGACAAGATCCAATTATTCTGGTACTTCCAGCACGCAGGGAACCCGGAAGTGGAGGCACAAAATTACCCACAGAAGGGGAATCAAAAGAAAGTCATAAATTTTTGTCTCCATAATCACAGAGATGTGTATATGTCATTAATATATATGTTGTCACTGGTCTCAAAAAGGAAACAGGGGGACAGTGAAGTTAGTATCTTACTTCATGACAGGAAAAAAACTTTGCGCAGTAATAGTTATTGTGCAATATTCTCATGATTTCTGCTTAAATAAGAGTGAAGTTAAAATAATGATAAAAAAAAATTTCTCTTGTTAATTGAATTAAAATCTTTGTTTTACTTTTACCCCTTTCATAACAGTATATTATTTTTAAAGATACGACTAGTGGAAATATTTTTTAATATTCTTTGAAGTAAACTCATTAAAGTATCTAAAGCCTTTTCTGTCACATTTTTATGAAAATATACTTTTGAACAAAAGAAACATTTTCTTTAAAACATAAGATATGGCCACCAAAATTTATTTGTGTAGACACTAAACAATGCATATTTTAACAAAACATGATAATTTTATAAATGTGTTTAAAAATATACTGCACTTTAATAACAAAAAATTTGTGTTTTGCCATTTGTGAAAATTTTATTTTGTGAATTATGAAATTTTTCTTTAAGTTTGTAAATCCTGACTATTGTAATGATTTAATTTTTACAAAACTGACAAAATAAAAGCATGAGTTATATAGATAACAAAAGCATCAGTTTAGAATTAATATGAAAGAATTCGTTAAAATTAAATTTTCCCATGTATTTAAACAACCCTGTTTTTGAACGCAGTTGCCAAGTTTGCATTATACTAAATACAATATGAATTAAATCACTTTTCCAATGTAGTATATTTTTTTAAGTCAAGCAAAATTCTCAAATATTTTAAAACTTAAAATGTCGGTCTCGTATAATTTCGCAAATTTTTGTTTTCAGCTTTTTTGGCAGTCTCATCCGTGTACTTTAAAGATAAGTATTTGTTTCACAAAAAATCTGATGTGGGCGCTCATGACTTTCTCTATAAACACAAACTTTTTCATCTTCAGGACTCCTTATGTGTGCTATTTGCATAAATTACCCTAATATTAAAGTGACTCATTTCAAATATTATCAGGTTATTTGTGCACCAGTATAAATGAATAAGTATTTTACTAAACTAAATTTTTCGCATAAATGATGGGATTGCCAATTCATTTTTTATGGTGGTGCATTACTGAGAATCCAAGAATCTTTTTCAATCTACCTCCATCTTTTTATTATTACACAGTAGGCAAACTGAATATGTTTATTTTTATATTTTGGTTAATAATATTGTACATAATTAGTGAAATATGAGTTAATAATGATGGAAGTAAGATGATTCTTATAGTTAACATTCTCGTGTAGTGCTTTGAATCTAAATGCTTTGTTTTTAAATATTTCAGGTTTTCAAATGATTATTATAGTTTTGACCTTTTTAATCACATTTCACCCATTCTTAATGGTTAGTGGCCACTAAAATGTGACGTCTACACCTTAATAAAAGTTCAGAAAAGCAAAAACTGTTTCAATTTAAAAAAAAAATTGCACATTTTGACAGCTAAAATAATAAAAGTTTCTTTTCTTCTAAATCCCATTGTATCACTATACCTAATTGGAATTTTCGATATTTTTTTTTCTTCCATTGATCTAGATGCCGAGATGGATCAAATGAGACTAAAACCAAAATTCTGGCTCGAATGAAAGTACTCGATCATTTTGAAAAGTAGTTTTGAATTGTTTAATTATTCCTTTGCATCATTGCTCCTAATTCGAATTTTTTGAAATATTAGATTTTTTCATTGACCTAGAAGATGAGACTAAAACAAAGATTCTAACTAGACTGGTAGTGTTAGATAATTAGGCAAAGAGGTTTTGAGTTTTTTTATTATTCCTTTGCACCGTCACCCCAATTCAAAATTGAGGAATTTTTATTTTCCCCTAGTCTTGAGGCTAAGATGAATTGGATTACATCAAAACCAAGATTCTAGCTATAATGGAAGTGCTTAATAATTTTGATACATTATCCACTCACTCACTCAGTCAGTCAGTTCAGTGTATATTATATATATACGTATATTAATTGATACTTTGTTAAATAATAAATAAAAAAGTAATTAATAAAATTTGTCTATTCTTGTACAGAATTTTTATATACGTAAATTGTGATAAAAAATTTTTGAATGAATTTTCATTGTTACAAATCATTCGAATTGTGCATTGGTCTGCTAATGGATACTAAATTTAGATTTACCTGTTAAAAACTGATACGAATCTTAGTTTTACCTGATACTTATTTATGTTATTAATGTATAGCACTTGATAGTATATTGGAATTATTTGAAGAAATTTATAATTTTAAGTAGCTGCACAAGTGTTAATTTTTTTGGAAAAAACTGTTGATATAAAGTAAAAGGTTCTGTAATTTTTCTTTGGAAAAAAATGTTGATAAGTAGAGGGTTTGAGAATGTAATGTATAAAAAAATTTTTGATATGCCATTTTTAAAACTCCTTAATTTTTATTTTCAAAATTGGGTATGAACTCTGGAGTAAGAAACAAATGTATTCCCAAATTATTTTTATTAAATAGTATTCATGATATATAATTTGCATTTTATCATTTCTATGTTATGCTGTTTAACTCTAAATATAAATTGAATATTCTATTTAAAGGTTCTTTCTGTAAGTGTTGAAGAGGACAACTTCATTCCATACATAAATAATGTTCTACAAAATCCTGATCTTGCCTTAAGAGTGGCAGTTCGTAATAATTTATCCGGTGCTGAAGATTTATTTGTTAGGAAATTTAATACTCTATTTACAAATGGGAATTATGCAGAAGCTGCTAAAGTTGCTGCAAATGCCCCTAAAGTGAGTATTGAAGTAGTATTTTTTTTATTATATTTAGTAATTTGATTTAATATTCTTTTGATGATATTTTTGTGATATAGCTTATAGCATAATTATACATTTTCTGAAACAAGCATTGCATATCTGCATTTTTACTTTCATTATAAAACAATGTATGTAAAGTGAAAGTATTGTGATGGAGTAAAAATTTTGAAAACCTCCTTGAACACCAATCTATTTTTTTCTCATCTGGGCATAGTATTTTTTAAGCAATTTGAGCAGCATTTCAAATAAAATTTCTTATAAAATAAATTTATAAATATGTCTAGTGAAGTAATCAAGCTGCCTTTAAAGCCCATAATTTTTTAAATATTAAATTGGTAATCCATAAAACTGCTGCAGGGGTAGTCAAAACTCCAAAATTTTCAAGAGCCAGCCATATTTTGTTAGGAGACATGATACAATGTCACAGGCACAATACTTAAACTATTACTAGATTTGATCACACGACACCTTTCAAGTAAACTAACAAGCTGCATATTCTAAAAATTGAAACTAATTTATTAATATGAAAAAGACTTTACATACCAAAAAGTGTCAATTTGTTTCTGTGCTGAAATACTACTGATCAATAGCTTTTTTTTTAATCACAGTCTGATGGATGGATCATTTAGCAAATTTTTACACTTTTAGATTTGTAATTAGACAGCTAACTTTTAAATAATTTCATGGTGTAAAAATAAACATAAATTTTAGGTTTGAAGTCATTATATTTGGAATCATCTTCATTGTGAATAAAGTTAAGAAATACCATTATTTTTATATTTTAGTAAAATCATGTTAATATATATTTAAGAAGTTTGTATTTTCAGTAGTTTACAATATCTAATTTCTTTATAGGGCATTTTGAGAACACCTCAAACTATTCAAAGATTTCAACAAGTTCCAACCCAAGCAGGACAAAATGCACCTCTTCTACAGTATTTTGGAATTTTACTTGATCAAGGACAGTTAAATAAATTTGAGTCTTTAGAACTGTGTCGCCCTGTTTTACAACAAGGTCGTAAACAACTACTCGAAAAATGGTTGAAAGATGATAAGGTATTTTGATAGTTTTAATCTTAAACATATTTGTTTTCAAAAAAGTTTCTTAGCCATATAGCAGTATATTGTACCATTACAAGTCCGTGTCTACTACTTAAAATCTTCAAAAATTGAAGATATTTTAATTAGTATGAAAAATTATTTTAAAAATTGTGGTATAATATAAATTGTCTCAAATATGAACATTCATTTCTGTTAATGCCTCAAATTTAAGCACAAGTTCTATATATTCAGAGTGCGAGCCTCTGCTATATTCAAGGTATAGGTGAAATTTGTAAGAACTTAGATTTGGGTGTAAAATTGAGTGTTAATTTTAATTTACAAAATGTTGTCTAATATTTAATTTCTTTTCTTAATTGTGGTATAAAATAAATTGGCCTCAAATAGGAACATTTATTTCTGTTAATGCCTCAAATCCAAGCACAAGTGCTACACAGAGTGTGAGCCTGTGCTGTATTCAAGGTGTAGATGTCGGCCGTACAACCAAAGGCTTTTAGTCAGTATTAGCGAGCTAGCTGTACAGTCTGGGTCAGGTACAGTATAGATAAAATTTGCAAGAACATAAAATTAGTGTTAATTTTAATTTACAAATAGTTGTCTAATATTTAATCTTTTTTTTTTCATAATTGAAATTTGACTTGGTCTCTTTTGGTTTTGAATGGAGTGTAATTTAGAATGCTTAATTAACACTCTTAAAATTAGTGTTAGCATTTCAATATGCCATATTTGAGTGAATTTCTTATTCAACACTGCTTTAGATGTATTTTAAATGTAATTAAATAGTTTATGCTGCCATAGCTTTTAAAATTAAGTCAATAATTTTAATAATCATTTGAATAATTTCTCAACTCTTTTGACAGAAACCACATATACTTTTAAAGAAATTCTTTGAACTTATTACATTGTTAAATATTGGAGCATTTTTGGTGGTAAGCTATGTTGAAAATTTTGCCAAAAATATTTCTCGAAGCATCTATTTTCACTAACTATTTTTATTTCTGGTCCTGGAGCTGCAACTTCCAATTTTTCCAAAAATTGATACACACCACTTATCACGATATAAAGGTTTCTTAATAAAATTCTTGTTTGTGCATGCTTTTTTTTGCATATGATATTTAATTCATAACAGACTTTCTTGCCTGTGTAAAGAATCTGAAAACAATAGAAAGTATTGAGTTTAAACAAATTTTCAGTTTTTATTTTCATTATCTTCCTATACTGACTGTGCAAACTACTGAAAAGAGCAAGTCAAAACTGCAGGGTGATGTAAATACTATCAGAGTAGAAGATTTTATAAACTCAGAATGCTTGGCTTTCATGTTTTTTGTAGCATGTAATACAAATGCAGTTTTCTTTAGAAATACCTGAAAGGCATGCTACCTTGACAGTTTAACCATATTGCGGGCATTTGTCTAATATAGACTTCCCGTTATCATAGTTTTTATTAGGAATTTGTTTTAAATAAAGTAAATATCTTGTAATTTTTAGATGAATTGCAGCATAAGTAAAAAATATTTTTCCTTAAAATACATGCGAAATTTAGGATGGTGCATTTTTGTCACACATAGTGGCAGACAGCACTATGAGCTGTTTTGTAAAACAGCGAGCATGCAATGGAAACATCCTAAACCACACTAAACAACCATCACTAAACCACAAAAATAGTCCTTCATAGATGTCCCCAAGCAGTGGGTTGATGGTCTGAATGCTTGTGGCAACTTCTTTTAACAAAGTCTGATCTTTTCTTACTTCTTATACAGGGTGTCCCAAAAAGATTGAAACACTCTTTAATTCTTTACCTGTTGGAGATAAGTGGCCAATGCAAATTGCAAAAATGTTGAAAGTAAAGTAAGAAATAAGACTACATTAATAAAATAGTCCTCCCATTAATTTTCAAAAAGTTACTTTTTAAATTTTTATATGATCCCCTTAGACAAATTTGGTCAATCAGAAAATTTTTATTTTTAACGCAACAAGATCATTGAAAAAGCCTGCATATCTGTATCTTTAAAATCAACTGAATTATGATAAAGGAATAAGTCTGAGGTATGTCACTTTTGCGTGCCATGTAAAAGGCTGTTTCATCAGTGAAAATAGAGATCATAAACAAATTGACGATGGAAATTGTTTAAATCAAAAATACGTTAATATGGGTCAAAATTTTTTATCACAAATGCATCTAAATAAAGCATTACACAGACAAAGATCATATAAAGCAGTGGTACTCACTATGCGGTTGAAGCACATAATTAAGATATGCGTGCATTGATAGAAGACCTCTGATATAAATGAATATGAATTTATATCAGTGTTTTTAATAGAAATAATACTGGGAATAAATATGTAAATTAAAAAATAGTCTGCATTTCATTCTTCAGTTTTTAAAAAAAATTATTCAACTATAAATATTTGAAACGGCTAAATTAGAGTTAAAGGAAAGAAAAAATCGTCTGAGTTCTATTCTTCATTTTGAAAAATTGTTAAATTTCAAAATCAAATACATACTTGCATTTGTTTACTTATTTATTTTAATTGTTTCAAATAAAAGTTGTTTTAATTGTTTCAATAAATTTTGTTTCAAATAAAAAATGACATATCTGAATGTGAAGATGAATCTTTATGAATCCGTGATTGCATCGTGAGCCTACACGGAATTCGCAAAAATGTCTCTTATGCATTATTATAGAGTTTTATCTTTTTTCTGATATGTCACAAATTTACATTTCTAATTTGATATATGATCCCCATTCACAATGTTCAGTTTTCAATTAAATATAACTCTCTCAATTTTAAAGATACAGATATGCGGGGGGTTTTTTAATGATCTTGTTGCATTAAAAACAAAAATTTTCTGATTGATCAAATTTGTCTAAGGGGGTCGTATAAAAATTTAAAATGTGTAACTTTTTGAAAGTTATTTCATTAACATAGTCTTATTTCCTACCTTACTTTCAACATTTTTGCAATTTATATTGCCCACTTATCTCCAAAAGTAAAGAATTAAAGTGCATTTCAATCTTTTTGGGACACCCTGTATATTGCTTTATTTAATTTTGTCATACTTCCTGTTGTCATTCCCGGGCCACTCAAACTGCTATTGTAAGCTCTCGGGTCAGTCGAGTGGTCTGGGTTTTCGACACTTCCTGTTGTACTTTTTTGTGTGTTTTAATAAAGCCACTTGAATGGGTTTCATTTGGTCATGCCTCATATATACTTGCTAATTTACTTTTTTTGGATTTCACACTTTTAGATGATGTGATCCAATTGCCTGAATGAAAGTAAAGAAATTTAATTCGGTGCAATGAACATATTTGATTCATTTCAAAATTAATTTAATTGATGATTTTTTTATGGCCTACAAGTTAGAATGTTATGTTTTCATAATGGAAATTACAATTAAGATACTTTTTGCAGATTTGCTGTTTATTAAAAATATGCTTTCTCGGTAAAAAATTCAAAGATTTAAAGCATGGAGTTGAAAGGGACACCTAATGTAATCGCATTTGATTTTAATAAATATACTAATGAGAGGACAAAATTGATTAATAAAAAACTTGTTTGAAAGTAAGGGAGAATTATATCAACACAGTTTGTTTATATTAGCTCAGTGTATTCCATTAAAAGAATTAATACACATATGGCTTTGCAGTATTTATTTTGTTAACTCAATGTATCAAATTATTAAATTTCATGCATTTGTTTTATTGTGTTTGTGTAGCAGTTAGTACAGCCAAATCTGAAGGGGAAAAAATGCATTTAATATATGGAAATTGATAATCATCAAGGATTATTGTTTTAATCTTAGCAAAAGTTTTGAATTATCAAAGTTCTAGGTATCATAGTTTAGCTATTTTTATAAACTGTGCATTAAGTAGGCTCTTTATACAGTTATCAAGTTTTAGTGTAAACAATATGAACATATGATTGTCATAAAATGTAAAATATTTTTAGCTTAGTTTAATAACTAGTAATTCAAATTTAATTAATAATGCAATATCGCAGCTAGTTCATTACCTAATGTTTTCTCTTAGCTTGAATGCAGTGAAGAACTTGGCGATCTTGTCAAACAAGTTGATCCAACATTAGCTTTGTCTGTTTATCTCCGTGCAAATGTGCCAAATAAGGTAAGTAATAAATCTTGGTATGGAGTGATATTTTTAAGTTTCTGTAATGTATATTATTTAGTTAAATAATTACCAGAAAAACCACACTGGTATCAGTCACATTGAAGAAAATATGTAAAAAGTATAAAGAACTGCCGAAACTTTAAGAAATGCTTTATTGATAAGAAAAGGTTGATGGTGATTCTATTTGGATAACAATATTGGTGTGCAAACCACTGTGTTGAGACAAATGAAAGCTTTGAATATTGGAGACTATGCTCTCATTGAATGAGTAGAGAAAAGTCTTATTGTTTTGTTGGACAAGTGCTAACATTAGATGATGAAATTTGTCATGCGAGTGCCCTCTCTCTTAGGACTTAATTCATAATTTATTGAATGCACTTTCATACCAACATTACCTTTGTTTACAAGGATATTTACATATATATAACACAACTCAAAATCACTTTCCATTTCATAATTTTACAATTAAGACTAGGGACATGCCAGTAGTATCATATCACTGATCCACACCCACTTCTACCAGTACTAAAGTTACAACTAAAATTGAACTAAACAGAAAAAACATTACATTATTTTTATATGCACACCCCTCCGCACCAAGCACAATGAATCAATCCTGCTATGGAGTATATGTACACACCAATATTGTGGTTCACAATCGAAAAGTACTACAAAATTAAAGTTTTGTGTATGTGAAAACATGACTCTTTAAGGTTAATTTTAATTTATGCTTTCAAAATTTGGTTTTTGAATTTATTACATCAAAATTGTAACTTAAATTGCTTGATCTTAACTTTTCAATTTTGAAATGTGGCTTTTCTCTCTAAAACTGTATACTTTCGATTTAAAAAAAATATAATCATTAATGTTTTTTTTTTTTTCAGGTTATCCAATGCTTTGCTGAGACTGGTCAGTTTCAAAAAATTGTCCTGTATGCCAAGAAGGTTGGGTTCACTCCTGACTACATTGGCCTACTAAGGCAAGTGATGAGAATTAATCCAGATCAGGGAGCATCATTTGCACAGATGCTAGTTCAAGATGATGAGCCTTTAGCGGATATCAATCAGGTATGTTTACTTGTGAAAATAAAATGTTAATACAATTTTTTTTATGCATTTAAAGATTTATTAATCTCAACTATGTGTACAAAAAAATGTATGCTAAGTAAATATTCATTCTAACATCTAATGCAGGGTTGTGTAATTTTTTCCATTAGTGAAGTCATATTAAATTTTTATTGTTCTAAAAAAAAAAAAATTATAACCAAATTAGAAGGGAATTAAAATTACCTTGCACTAGCCAAACTGTCCATAATATTTTATTAAATAATCTGAATATTTGGTGTACAAAATTAAAGCCATCTTTTCTTACAAACCAGCATTTGTAAGTACGCTGTAAAATTTGCCAAGAAGCCTTGTTTCATATTATTTTTATAGAGGATGTTGTGTTTTGGGACGAAAAGCGGTTTAATTTTAATACACCATTTGTTTTCCATTTTTACTGGTACAATCTCTGTAAAGATATGGCTTTTTTTTTCTCTTTGTTTTCCAAAGTGTCAATTTAGAATTGAATCTATGATGTATGGTGTGCTTTAAACTTAAAAATAATCATCCTAATTGTTTTTGTGTAAGGTAAAACCAATTCAGAGGAATATCAAGATACCTTAACTTAAAACTTACTGCTCGAGTGCCACTTAACATCTCTAGAGTACTTTTTAAAGCAGGACAATGCCACAATTCATGTTTGCTAGCATTAAAATTGTAGTTTCAAATTAATTCTGTGGAATAACTCGACAATCCTCGGAAGTCTGACTTCTCAAGAGTCAAACAAAAATCTTATCTCAGAAAAGATATTTTCTGAGTTTCTCACACTGCAGTTTAATGTCGAGGGAAAGCTGTTACTTAATACTTATTTCAAAAGAATACCAATGGAAAATATCTTAAATATGTGTTTTATAATTTGATTGACAGGAAACACTTTTCTATTTTTCTAGCTGCATTTTGTTTATTTTATGAATTTTTGTATGGTACGGTGTTTTGAGTCAATTGTCTTTTTTAAATTGAAAAAGTGTATCAATACAAATTTTAAAAATAAGCTTTTCATAAAGTTATTAAATATAAATGAATATATTTACTGATTTACAGTTCATTAGGTTAGTTTTATTAATTAATAATTATACAAAAATGTCAATTATGACTGATTCTCCATAGTTTCTGATAGGAAACATACTTGGAATTTGTATTGTTCCATATGGAAAATTGCCATCTGTCAAGGCAAATATAAATTTAAAGCTGTGCACAGTAATGCCGATCATAAAAGTAATAAATATGCTTCTTAAAATGTTGTCAAATTTGACATAAATCACTAAACTGTTAATTTTTGAATAACTTTTACATAAACAGTGTGATTGCAGAATTCAGTTATGCTCTTGTGAATTGCAGAGAGTTCATTAGTAGCTTTTTCTATCCATCTTCCATCGTCTAAATACTGCATATTAAATTGACTAAACTAGCTTGCTTTCATATTCTGGTTAATTGAGGTTAATTTTTAATTATTTTTGCATAAACAGTGTGATTGTGTAATTTAGTTTGTTCTTGGGAATCGCCGAAAGTTCATTAGTATCTTTTTCTATTTCCATCTTCTATATGTTGCATATTAGATTGACTTATTTTCATGTTCTGGTTAATTATTAAGGTTGTTTATTTCCCCCCACCCCCCCTCATAAATGGTGCGATTGCACAGTTCAATTTATGTTCTCGTGAATTACCGAAAGTCAATTACTAACTTTTTCCATCCATCTCCATCTTCTAAATATTGCATATTAAATGGAATAAACTAGCATATTTTCATATTCTGGTCAATTAGTAGGGTTAATATTTTAATTATTTTTTCTATAAACGTCATTTTGAAAAATAAGTATGAAGATTGAAGGGACATTTTCCAAAAATTTGTATTAAAACAATGATTTAGAGAAATAAAAAAGCAACGATTTGGCAGGGATATATTAAAATTTTATATATTCACATATATCAGTATATTGTTATATTTTGTGTTTTGTTTTAGATCAATATTTGTTATTATCTTTGAAAACTTGTGTTTTATTAAATGTAAAAGTTTGTTTTAATATAAAATAATTTTCACTGGGTAAAAACTATATATATATTAACTCTGGCTACTTTAAAAACCCTATGACTACTGACATTTTTCTTTTTCGCTACTGAAATCTTCAACCAACTGGTCAGCATCTTAATAAGTTTTGAAATTTTTTTTTTTTTCTTTAGATAGTGGATATTTTCATGGAGCAAAACCTTGTTCAGCAATGTACTGCGTTCCTACTAGATGCTTTGAAAAATAATCGACCATCTGAAGGAAATCTCCAGACCCGTCTCTTGGAAATGAATTTAGTAACTGCTCCCCAGGTGAAATATATAATGCTTTGTTCATATATATACTTTTACTTTCTATACTATAATAGGATAAGATATTGTTTTTCTGATAATTTCAAGTTTTGCATTTTGATGCCAATGTCTTTTAAGACCTAAACATGTTTTGAGGGCTTTTTGTTGATTGTATCTCTGCCTGGCGTGTGGAAGCAATGAAAGTTGATTTAGATATTTTATACTTAAATTATGTAAAGATCTAGAGCTAGATTTATGTATATTGTACAATTAACGACGTGACATGAAATTTAATAAGAAGGCTTATTATTAAATTTCAAATGAATCTGCAAAAAACTGTAGGAAATGTAGTATTTTAAATGCCTTTTTACTTTATATATATAATATAATGTATAAGCAAAGTATCATGACGATGTCAAAAATTCCTATTAGAATTTTCGACGGGGGAGCACATTTCAAGCATCCCTAAACACAAATAGAACATTTTTTAGGTGATGTGTGTGTATGTGTGAAAATATGCGAGTCTGGAGAAAATGTCTTACGGAGTGATTTGAACAAAATTTGGTGTAAAAATTACAATCTGAATACTAGAGCCTATTGTTTATAAATTCAAGCTAATGTTCAGAAGACCCCCTCCAACCCAAATTTTCAAAAAAATCAAAACCTTCAATAAAGTTACCTGAATAATTTCTTATGTAATTTTTCATTAGAAAATGAATGACACAAACTTTAGAATGCTAGCATGAACAGTTTTTAAGATATTCCGCATTTTTCGAATAAATTTATCAAAAGAAAAAATTTAAAAAGTATTAACTATTGGGTAAAAAAGTATTAACATATGTAATATTATGCAATAAATTTGTTAACATTCTCATGGGTCTAGTTCGTTCCTTTCAAGACAAAAGATACTTCGGTTAATTGTTTTGTATCTTGATGCCTTATAATTCACCAATAGTCATTCATCAATAGTCATCATCTATTATAAGAATAGTCTATTTCTCTGTCCAAAACTCTATGAAATTGTGGCAGAATATCACCAACTTGGTGATTTTTTTTAATGTTGTCAAATTGACGAAAATGTCATGTAATTGATGAAAATTCAATATCTTGAAAAGAATATAAGAATCTACTATAAGAATAACTCATTTCTTCATCCATCTAGTCGTAACACTGGGCAAGAAATTTAGCAACGAATATATCGGAATGTCCTATACTTTTGTAAATGTTGCCAAATTGATAAGTGACTTATTCTGCATTCCATCATACAACGTGCATACTTTCTAGTATATATAAGAAATGCTCTTATTTCAATTTATCTAACGCTTGGCGATCCATTTGGCAAATAATCTAGTGATATATTGCCAACTTGGTAATATTTTGTCCCAGATTGATGAAAATTTTTTCAAAAGTTAATGAAAAAGACACCAAATTGTTGAATTATTAAAATATTTTAATATATGGACTACATTACTTATTGAGGATGCTATTCATATTGATAAGTGTCAATTTAGAGTTGCATTATATAAGTTGATTGTGTACTTCAAAATAATTTTATATGTTGTCTTCTGGGAAAAGTGCAAAATGTACAATGTTATAAACACTGTGCCGTGGATGTTATACATAATTTTTTTAATAATAAGAATAAATTCATTGCATTGTATAAGGAAAATCATGTGCCGCCTGCATCAGATTTTTTAATAAAGATAATTAGACCCAAATAATATGAAATATATATTGTGTGAAAGCCTAATGGAGCTTTTTTTTTTCTAATATTTTAATGTTTTTCTATTGAATATGATATTCTGTATTCTTAGGTTGCCGATGCCATCTTAGGTAACCAGATGTTTACTCACTATGACAGAGCTCATGTAGCACAACTTTGCGAAAAAGCTGGACTTTTACAGAGGGTATGTATTTCTTGTTGTATATGTAAATAGAATTATAATTTCATTCTGTAAATAGAATTGATCTATATTCTAGTTGATATTGTGTTACTAATTTGCAATTCTCTTAGGCATTGGAACATTACACAGACCTTTATGATATCAAGAGAGCTATTGTGCATACTCATCTGTTGAATTCTGAGGTAAGGGGAGTTGTTTTTAACATGTGTACTTAAAAGTGAAAACTTACATTTTTTAAAACTCCCAATTATTAATTTTGAAATTTATTTTGATATCTGTTATGGTGCATAGTGTGAAAACAATTTGTATAGAAAGCAAATCCCCCAAAGGCTGGCTTATTACTGTATCTCTCCAAGCACTTGAACTAGAAGCCTGAATTTTTATGGGAAAGTTCTTGGAGTAATAAGTGCATTCCAAAAAGAAATATTCCCATAACCTAAAGGAGTAAGATGAATGATTGATGTAAAAATAGACCCCAAGCTAGGAATCTGAAATTTTACAGGAACATTCATCATGGGTTATAAATATGTAGAAAGGATAAGTCTGTAATCCATCATTAAAAAGGTTAGAAAAAGATATAGGATACCCCATATGTAAGAAACCCCTCAAGGTAGGAACAAAAAATATTTCTATTGTGTTCCTCTTGAGTATTGGGGTGAATCATTGTTCAATATATTTTTAAATAAAATCCTATACTTGAATAGAAACTGCTATTTTTGGCCTAAAAGCCTGGTCTATTTAGTAAAAAATTCCCTTTTAATATATTTATGGGTTTTTATGTGTTTTATTTATTTATTAGTAATTAGTTAAAGGCTATCTAGCAATATCATGACAATTTGTATTTAGACATGATCGTTGGTATATTTTGTTTTATTTTCCAATACAGGGTCTTTATAATTAAAGTTCCACTTTGAAATGGCCATAAAAGGAAAACTACTGGACAGAATGCTATCAAACTTGGTAATAGTTTACATGAGGTCATGAGATTTTATTTTCCGCAAAAAAAAAAAAAAAAAAAAAAAAAGTTCAAAAACTCACCGCCCGTGGGGAATGGCACTGTATGCAATATTGTTAAACGAAATAAGACATGAAGATATCGGTTTAAAATTTTTTGAATCATTTCTAAAACTCAACTGTTTGTGGGGTTATGAAAAATCGCAATAGCTTGTAAATGGCTTAAAGCAGGAGGAATGAAAATTAGAATTATGCAAATGCGCTTTACACGTCATTTAATTTTGCAGCTATAAAATTGAAGCTGCTCGTCAGAGCTCTCATTATTACAAGTCGACAATGTCTGTAACCATGCAAGACCGTGCTTTTCTCGTTAAGTGTTATTATGAATGCGATAGCAATGAACGGCGTGCTTTGCAAAAGTATCGTACCTTTAAACGAATACGCCGAGGGCCAATAACACCGCAGGGTTTGAGGAAAATGATGGCAAAGTTTAAAGCCATAGGTCTGTTACCTGTTGCACCTGGCCGGGGAAGGAAGCCTGTTTCTGTGAAAACTGAGGAGGCTGTTGTATTAGCAGTAGAGGAAGCAACAATGGAAAGCACACACGGGACATGCAGCGTAAGTGCTGTTGCACGTCGAATGGACTTAACATTGAGTACAGTGTACAAAATCGTTCGTAAAGTACTGCTGTACTTACTACCCATACAAAATCAAACTTATTCAACAACTTGAACCTGATGATCCTGCTGTAAAAGAATCTTTCGCTTTGCAATTCGTTGCACGGATGGAGGTGGACTAAAATTAGCCATGGAACATTTTATGGACGGATGAGGCCCATTTTTACCTAAATGGGGATGTCAATACCCATAACTGCAGGATTTGGGCCAAAGAAATCCCTCATGTTATCCATCCACTTCAATTGCATTTTCCTAAAGTCACTGTTTGGTGTGGTATGACAGCTAGTGTCATAATTGGACCATTTTTCTTTGAAGAACAATCGACAGTTGGGCCCATGACTAGCACTGTGACTGCTGCTCTCTTAGAGTCGATGTTAAGACGTTTCGTGATACCTGAACTTCAGCAACATGGCATTTTAGATACCACGGTTTTTATGCAGAACGGGGCTCCACATCACATTGGTACATGTGTCAAACAGTTACTTAAGCAACATTTCACGGATGACCGGATTGTAAGCCAACACTTCCCCATTTCTTGGCCACCCCGGTCACCAGACCTCAAGCCCTGTGACTTCTGGCTATGGGGTTACCTCAAAGCCACTGTTTATGATGATAACATAAACAACTTGGCAAAATTGATAAATGTGAGAACACCTACATGTCCATAACATTCCTCCTGATATGCTTAGAGCTACTGTTGAGAACGCAGTAATGCAATTTAACTTGATTTCAGAAAATGGTGGAAGCCACATTGAACATGATTTGTAACACATTTTAGAAACGATTAAAAACTTTTCAAACCGATGTCTTCATGTCTTATTTTGTTTAACAATATTGCGTACAGCACCATTCCCCGCTGGTGGTGAGTTTTTGAACTTTTTCTTTCTTTTGCGGGAAATAAAATCCCATGACCTCATGTAAACTATTACCAAGTTTGATAGCATTCTGTCCAATAGTTTTTCTTTTGTGGTCATTTCAAAGTGGAACTTTAATTATAAATACCCTGTATATTTGATTTTTGTTTGCTGTTTTCCTAAAAACACTCTAAAGTACCTAAAAACTGAAAATATCTTGAAATAAACTACAAATGTGCGTTAAAAAGTGTCAACTGACCAACTACACTAAATGCATAAAAATATGCTAACCTATAAAACATAAGAAATGAACCTTTCTAAATTAAAAACACAGTTAAAGAAAGATAGACAAATTTAAGTTTTTTAAAAGTTTCACTTAATTTTATTTCAATTTAAAAAACTTTTAAAACATTCTTACACCTCAAAACAACAATTTAAACATTAATAAATTGGCCGAAAGTATAGTGGAGTACAAAACATTAATAAATTAAATGTTAAAGAAAACAAACATTAATAATTAAATTATGTTAAAATTATAGAATAATTTGCCAAAATGAGAATTTAGAATAAAAAGGAACTTCATTTAACCAAACAGGATATTTAGAACATTACTAAGAACCCAATTACAAGTTAAAAATTCAATGATAAATTAAAGAACCAAAGATAACTTAAATATAATCTAATTAAAAGTTTTTTAACAATAAAGATAACTTAAATGTAACCCAAAGATAATTTAAATATAACCCAAAGATAACTTAAATATAACCCAGGCTCAGGAAGGCTTAAAAGTTATAATTCAAAGGGTCTTACTCAATTATAATAAAAACATATTTAACTATTGAGGAATATAAGAATTAAAAACGATTTCACCAAGAGTCCAAGAAGAGCAGCAGAGATCAGCGGGAGAGAGAATTATCTGGAGAAATCCCCAAAATTCTGAGACAACAGACTCTTCAAAAGCAGAACACAACATAGGAAAGGTTATGTTCAGCTGAAATCAGGAAAACATCTTCGGCAGGGTTCAATTCTCAAAGGCCTTTTCAAACAACCAGAACACACAGAAGCGATGAAATTAAGCAATTTCTTCCAAATGGTTGTAACACACTTTTGGCAGCAGAATGGAATGCAAATCATATGTCAGTCTTAAATTACTTCGGAAATGTGAATTCCATCCATCATACATAGAGCTACTCAGCTTGACAGGATAAATAAATTTTTAATTTGCCGGCAAAGACAGCCTTCTCCACAGACATCATAAATAATTCAGAACATCTTAGTCCAATATTAGATAACCGGAAATAGTAGACAGGAGTCCAAAGAACGGAAATCGAGCAGCTGAAGGCAAAACATTATCCACTCGGACGTCAGTAGCTGAGCAATTTGAAGGCAAACGTTTCTCTGAAACACCAGTAGACTCAACCTTTAAATTTACCGTCGTGGAAGACCATATTTTTCACAGCTTAAAATATTGGCTCTGAATTGGAACTGCCAACAATCTGATCATCGAGTAAAAAAAAAAAAAACGCTCCATTGAATATGTGCCGAATGGTACAGACAGCTTTGTAGTTTACATTTTCAGTTCAAATCAACAAAAAACTCGCTAATGCTCATTATATAGTGTCATAGTCGTTGCTAAACGTAAGTAAAACTATTGACAAATGATAAAAGGATTAATTACAGATAATTTTAATATTACAGTGAACCAATCAAAAACTCAAATTTTTAAAGAGAACAGCAATTTTAAAGCAGACTAAAATTAAAAGAAATGAAGTGAAACGGATTGAAAAAATTAAATTCTGCAATATTTTAAAAATGGATGATTCTGAAAAATTTATAGAATATAAATTAAAAATCTCAATAAATTAATGAATTCTGAACCAAAAATAACAAAATTAGTATCATATGAAGAGGAATAAATAGAATTACAAATTAGCCAATTTAAATAAATTTAGATTGCAAAAACCTAAAAGGAATGAACTTTCACCATTTGAAATACAATACCTATGGAATGGAGTGTGTGTTCCAAGTAGGTGTAATGTTCAAGTGCTTTGTTTTCAAGAATTTGCTGTATGTTCTGGTGTAATTTTAGTTGGAGATTTATATCTTAATTCAATAGCAATGCAGAGTATTTATGCTAGTTTATAAGTAAAAAAAATATATATATCAATACAGTATTACTATGCTGCATCTGCTAAAAGAGCAAAATTAATAATTGATGAAGATGTAACGTGTATCAGTAACTCTTGTGTTGTTGAGACCCAGACCGTCCGACCTACCAGAAAGGTGTAAGGCAACTGTTTGGACGGCCGGGAAGTGCCACCCAATTTAGACTTGAACCTAGTGGGGGAGGCATCCACCGGGACCGTACTCTCCTTCCCCTACCACCAACCTCTCGGAAGGACTTACGGACCCACAAGTAGCTGTTGTGTATCATTACAAATTAATCTATTGAATAGGACAAAATTTGACCTTTTCTTAGCAATTTTTAGATTATTGGAATCTTAGTCGAAGTGGTAAAGTATATAATCTGTAATATTGGAAGTTCTCCCTTTATTTAGTATGGGGGTAATTATGATGGCTAATGTAGTTCTTTAGTTCCAGTAATATTATGTTGTATGTTTATAATATGTCTATCTTTGTCTAGTGGTTGGTGAATTACTTCGGCTCACTTTCTGTAGAAGATTCTATTGAATGTTTAAAAGCTATGCTAAGTCATAATATTCGTCAAAATCTTCAAATATGTGTTCAAGTAGCTACCAAGTACCATGAACAGCTTACAACAGCAGCACTAATTGATCTTTTTGAGTCATTCAAAAGTTATGAAGGTAATTATTTTATTTTTGAGTGGCTTACTTTTTATCCTATGTACATGATTATTTTATCATGTCTACACTTAAAGTATAGAGGTTTTATAAAGGTTCTTGTGTTATGCCGAGATTTTTGGTTCAAAATTTAATTAATAGTTCAAAATTATGTAATAGCTTAAAATTCGTTATTTTCCCCTTTCCCTTCAAAATTCAAAATTTATTTGTTGTTTCTGAATATTTCGGCGATTTATTCCCCTTTTAACGTAATTTATCTTTTTCCTTGTTTTCATTATTCAAAATTATACGCAATGCATCCTTAAACGTTAAAATATCTTTTGTTAATCTTTCGGCTTCTCGCTCTCGGGTTTTAACTTCACGTCACTTCATTCACGAAAGTGAGGAAAAAGGATGCATTTTTAGGCAAAATTTGGCTTTAACGACTTATCTGTTGTGGACACCAGTAAGAGGGGTGCCAAACATCCGGTGGGGTTGCTGTGCGGCGTGTTGCCACTTGGCGGAAGTGATCTGTTTAATGGTTCTTTGCATAACAGCGTCTTTATTTCCGCAGTATATGCGTGAGCGCTCGGTGCGAAGTGCAGTTTTTCACTCGCCAAGTTTGGCGTTTCCTGGGAGGCAAGCGTGTTGCCTGGCATTCGATTCTTGTCTGGCATTGGAGAAGGTGGTCATTTTTTTTGCTCTTAAAAACCGCGGTCCGGACCCCGAGCAAGGTGACTCGCGGTCGCTGAAAAACATGACTTAAATTATTCCTCTGTTCAAGCGTAGTAGAGGTAGCGCTGAATTTCTGACACCCTATAAGTGCCCTCTTTGTGTGTCCCGTTTTCATCAACCAGTTTGCAACCCAGTTTTATTTTGTCTGCATTGAATATGTACAACCCAGTTTTATTTTGTCTGCATTGTACATGATACAACCCAGTTTTATTTTGCCTGCATTGTACATGGTACAACCTGCACCTACACGATTTTTAAATGTGCTCTCCTTCATGTTGTGAGATCGCCACTGGTTTTCTTCGGCCATCACTGGTTGTGCACCGCATAAGCCTTTGTTGCCGATTCACCTATTTTTTGGATCCAGTGCTGTCATCTATTTCACCAATGAAAGTGCCAAGTGCTGTCAATTGTTTCGCAAAAGGAATTCATCCCCCGCGTGCCGTGGCGGGTCTGCTTTGTCTCGAATTTGGGAGGTGTGGTTTCACAATCTACTTATCAATAACTTCTAAAGTGCATATCAGCAAGTGTTAGTGTTGCGCTCATCAGTTTCTCCAAAGTGCGGTTTTAGTTTTCATGTTTTACTTGTGAACTTCATAATCACCTTTGTTCAGTTGTGCTGCCATCTAGGAGCACCTCTTAGATTCAAATTCAAATAAGGAAAATTGATTTTACTTCACCTTCTTTGGTTTACATATATGGAATTTATAAGTTTTAACATTTACATTTTTGTTGGTGGACAGCCAGCTCCAGGCAGACCAAACTCTGGTCTTCAGACCAGAGTGGATTCTGATTCCTGGGTTTTATTTTTAAAATTAATTATGAATATTCAAAGTGTTAATTGAGTTTTATTTTAATTGAAGTTAATTTTAATTATCCATTTTGCAATGTTCAAACCACTAAAATAGCTGACTAAGAATTTTATAAAATCTAACTTGTTTATGTTTGGAAGCACTTAAGTAATTGTTGTCAATAAAAGTTAATTTTTAATTTAACAATAAGAGTTGTGATTCTTTAGTTGTTGTTGGCTGTGCTATTTATTTATTTAAAGGTAAGTGGAATTTTTAGAAGTTACATGATGTTGAAGTGTTTTTAAAGGTGTTACATAGTTTAGCACAGACCAAGCTGTAGGTAATAAAGTAAATACAGAAACAAATAATAATTATAAAAGTAAACTTTATTTAAAACTATATGATCAGGCCAAATTGGAAACAATAATATAATAATATAATTAAATTTACTTAATGATTAAATATAAATAATTAGATAAATAATAAGTTTAATAATAAAGGAAGGATCCCTCCTTAACATTAGTCCCTTTGCATCCAGATGGAGTTGCAAGTTTTTCTTCTGAATTTCAATGTGTTTCAATTTGCACTTTGCTTTTATTTTAAGTTCGTACAAAATGTTGCCAAATTCAAAAAATTGTGATTTTAGTCATTTAGATTCCATTTTTAATCAGGATAATGAATTTGCTGCAAAATTTTAAAGTAACAATAAAAGACAAAATGAACCTGAAGCCATTGAGATGGGTGAATTAAAAAATTAATTTATTTACTGACAACTTGCTATTTACATAAAATATGGATTATCAAGTAACAATGCATTTCAAATGAACTGAAGAAACATATTTATACAAGTCAATTATTAATGAATTACATTTAGGTATTGTAAATAATACAAATCACACCTTTAAGAAACAATGTAACTGCTTAAAACTGGTTGTTGTACTATGAAATTTATAGACTTGAATTTCTTTATTTTACTTAAAAAAAGGGAGAAAAAGCAAGAATTCCAAAAACTAAGGTTATATTTAAAAGTTTTATTTCCGATAGTGAAATTCCCTAACCCATATTTCATCACAGAATTCAACATTCTAAATCTATGAGTTGTGTCACAGTCTCTGAAAACGGGCATGCGACCGAAAGGGGGGTTTACACAGTACTGAATATCATTTTAATATATGGACCCTATAGCAAACTAATGTAATATTTCCATCAATGGGAGAAGAAAGTATGATCCGCAAAACCCCCTCTTGTATACACCATTATGTTATCTTGAAAGTTATAAAGTTTTTCATTTTGAGATCTATATATTCAATTTAATTATTTCATATCTTCTTAGTGTATTTATAACTTTGCAGAAACTGTTTTTATATTTACACACAGAAATGAATATTTTATTTTTAGGTCTGTTTTATTTCTTGGGTTCTATTGTTAATTTTAGTCAAGATGCTGAAGTCCATTTTAAGTATATTCAGGTAAATATAATTAATCATTTCATCTATTAATACTCTGTTGTAAAAAAATATATGCACCCATAAAAAAAAATTGAGCTACAGTCGTAAATCATTTGAGCAAATGATTAGAATTTGGAAGCAATAGAACATTTTATTAAGAAATAGTGACAACAAGATGACATTTTAGTAAGTGATCTTGGTAAATCTCCCCCAGGCAGTTATATAAGCTGATATTTGATGCGACATGTCAATTAAGTTGCTTATGTCCCTCTGTGGAAGATTGTTGCAACTGGTCAGCTAATTTAGTATTCTGAGAAGCAAACATTATACAATTCAGCAGAAATGTAGATTTTCATATTTTAGCACTGACTTCTGCCATTCCTGGGATTGATGCAAATTCTTAATGAAACTTAGTTTGGGGGGGGGGGGGTGTTAGCAATGAAGCCAAATGGGGACCAGTAAGTTATGTGATTAATCATTACCAATTGTGATCCTTGACCTCCCCAGGCAGCAACATTAGAGACACTAGAGACCGTAGCACTTTGCAAGAATTTGGAGGAAAAAGAGATGAAGTAGATGGGTGATAGTAGGTACCAGTCAGTTTGTTACTCGTTGGTAATGCGTTGAGGAAAGAAATATGAACTTTGGAACTTCGGACACCGATTGGGGAGGGATGGGTGTACAGTAAAAATTTGATATGCAAGATGAGTAAGGCAAATTCAAAGAGTCGGGGTACATGGTGTGTTTTGTTATGAGTCAGGGTTGCTGCGAAACATAACCTTAAAAAAAGTGCCAATCTAGATAAAATACATTTAGATATGATTGGTTAACAAAGTCTGTAAAATTGAAACCTTGTGATAAACAAACTGTGTTGGTTGATGACTGCATAAAAAAGTAGATATGAGTGGGAAAAGTTCTATGGAATCTTTGTTGAGACTTTATTTACTATGGTAAAAGAGGATGTGTGGCTGTAGCTGATCACCTGAAAAGAAAAATATGCATATGGAAATAGTGTTTATTAAAAATGCAAATTATATTTTTTCTTTTACAAACTACCTTCAGCAGCTTTAGCATCATCACTAAATGTTGCTCCACCACAAGTTAATGTCCCTCTTTGTAATATATGTAAACTTTGCTTGGACATCTCAATATTTTAACTTTCATTTTAAAAATAAAATAAAAATACTAAAGCAGAAATATCAAAGTGATCTTTATTATTTTACATGTATTAAATAATTAGTGAATCAGTACCAAGATTTAAATAGATTTTTACAGAATATTTATTAAAGGGTTTTTGGAAGAATAAGTCTTAAAATATTTTTCAATCTTATGTTTTAAATGCAATGAATGGATGAGTCCATAATTTGTTGTATTATCATTAAATATTCCATAATTTGAATTCATAAATTATTTTCCATGTATGCATAGATTAATTTACCATGTTTGGTTTCTACTGGAATAGTATATAGTGTGTTTGCTCCTATTCAAACATTTTGGATTTAATGTCTTACAAAGTTCAGCTTTTTCTGGTGGAGGAAGGCATCTGGAAAATGCTGCAATTGTCGTCCCAGACATGTTCAATTGGTGATAGGTCTGGGGACCTGGATAGCCATGGAAAGGTATTAACCCTTTCCGGACGGCGGCATTCCGGAACTGCCGCAGCCCAAAAGACGGAGCGCTTAGCTTCCGAACTGTTCCTAAAGGACGGCAAATTTTTTTGCGCTAAGCCTAACTCTCGAAAAAAATTCATTAAAAATCACCTATTCAACACAGAAATCTACTTTTTTCAGGAATAAAAGAAATATTTATTTTCTATTTGATGTATATTTTTCATACAAATCTGAATATAAAATACTCGTTAGTTGCTCCCATTCTTTTATCCGAAATAAACGAATAATTTCACTGCCTCTAAAATCCAAACAAAAAAAATACTCTCTTATATTCCTATGATTCACCAACGAAATCATAACGCTGAAATAAAAA
This sequence comes from Amaurobius ferox, assembly GCA_951213105.1. Classification (NCBI taxonomy): domain Eukaryota; kingdom Metazoa; phylum Arthropoda; class Arachnida; order Araneae; family Amaurobiidae; genus Amaurobius; species Amaurobius ferox. The sequence goes on from OX578137.1 coordinate 101,189,733, forward strand.
CAAAACCCGAAACTCAATTATAAAATTGTTGATGCTGCGAGAATTGCTCTGTCTGTTTATATTACAAAATCATGTTTCACCACTCCAAATAGAGAAATAATTCATTGGATCCTCTTTATGCCAAGGTCATGTATCTGCAAAATACATTGAAGTTAGTTCCACGGACATTTAACGCCATCTAGTAGACAAATTAAAACGTTCCATGTGAAAGCACGCATGCATGCCACTCGCCGTTTATGGTAAAGTTTCCTCCGTCACGAGTGCGTGCCGTCCGTCCTTGAAAGCAAGTTCGCAGCCGACACACGGGCGTGCCAATTGTCCCGAAAGGATTAAATACTCAAAGGCATTGTTGAGAAAGTCATACAGTATGTGGTTGAGTATTGTCTTATTGGTGAATGGAACCTGGGAGGCTTAACAGCATAGGCAGAACAATCTTCTGCAGAATATCATCTGTGTACAAGTGATTCATCAGATTAGCTTGCAGCACAACTAGAGGAAGTCAGCAGTCCCACGAGGTCGCTCCCTAGACTGTGACCACTTGTGATAGCAGTGTACTGCTCAGCAAGTAACGAGGTTTATTTTGTACATTGCTAAACTTGTTATGTTTTATGTTCTATCTAAGAAATATTGAATTAGCATTTTTTTTCTTTAATATGAATATTTGAAAATGCTGCATTTCTTATTTTGTATAATTCATATGAGTCAGATCACAGTTTCTTTATAACTCTGACCAGTTATTTGTGTGTCCGGAAGTCATGTGAGTCACCTGTGAAATTGACTCCTGATTGTTCTTCAGGAAAGAGCATGAATGATCGTATCCAAGGATATGGTACCAGAATGCAAGAATTTTAGAATCAAACCATGTGAATGTTTTATACATCACAGTCAGTTTCCATACAGCTTCAGCATCTTTGGATTGGAAAAGCATGAAGGGTTACTATGTTGTTCACTAACCTACTCAATGTCCTCTCATAGTGAGCTCCCAGCCATATGATGCTCTGCTTTGTGTCTCATCATTGTCTCCCATTTTCTCTCTAAATATAACTCGCTTGACTACCCTATTAATCAGACCGCCCTAACCTTTTCTTAGAATTTGGTATAGGAATCAGACTCCTAAACCTCTGTGGTGGTATTCTGTTTACTATGCTGATTTAATTCTCAAAATCTTCTCCTCATTTTTTGAATGACAACTCTAATGTCTTTGTTTTTGATTCCTCAAACTATTCTATCTACTGACAACCTTAATAGCTCTTTTTTCAAATTCCAGGCTGTGTCGCGTCTGCTTGGAAGTCTGACTTCTGAAGAGTCAAAAGATATTTTCTGTGGTTTTCTGAGTTTCTTACAGTGCCATTTTCTGTTATTTAAGATTCAAATAATATTTTATTACAGAGGTTTTATAGGATCCTACTCTTAAGTTTATCTATTTGACATTTTAGGCACTTATTAGTATAATACTGTTTTGACTGCTTTTTAATTTATTTCTTAAATTTGAAATTGAAGTTTATGAAAACGTGCTTATATGTAGGCATTTATTAATTTACTCACTGCTTTGAAGCGTTACTTTAAAACTTCTAAATTATAATGTTTTTGTTTCAGTTAAAGTTGCCTAAACTTTTAAACATGATAAAATATTAACAAATATTTCATTTTAGTCTGCTTGCAAGACTGGCCAAATCAAAGAAGTGGAGCGTATATGTCGAGAAAGCAATTGTTACAGTCCTGAAAGAGTAAAGAATTTTCTAAAAGAAGCAAAATTAACAGATCAGCTACCCCTCATAATAGTTTGTGACAGATTTGACTTTGTACATGATTTGGTACTGTATTTATACCGCAACAATTTGCAGAAATATATTGAAATTTATGTTCAAAAGGTAATATTTTCATATCATATATATATTTAATAAATTAATGTAGTGTAACAGTTTAACCTATAAAATGATTGTTTTAAATGTAGTACTTAGGGAGGTTATAAACATTACATTCATGATCAGGTATCTAATTGGATCATGTAAGGTGTAAAATGCTTGTAACCTTCGTGAAACTAGCTAACTGACTGTGCTTTGGTTACAGATTTCTAAAATCTATACATATTTAATTAAAAATGTAATAGATTTATTACTGAATCTCCTTTTTTTTGATATCATTAAGTTTAAAAGAGAAAGAAAATTCCATTCTGTTGAGTTCAATGTAGAAAATGACAGAAAGCTTTAAATATTATGTTTTCATTGAAAAACTTTCCACTCCCGCTTTATGAAATAATAGAATGAATTGCCTGGGTTGTAAATAAGTGACTTTTACTTAAATAATATATTTATACATATAACACTACTCAATTTCCAAATACTCTCTAAAAAAAAAAACCCCAAAATCCTGTCTCTAGGAGAGATTTTAAGCGCAGTTGCATACAACAGATCACAGAAGAGAGAAACATCAATATTCAAGGAGTCAATAAAATGCATTCGCATAAAAAAAAACACCAGAAATTAAATTATGTATTGATTAAAAAACATTTTAGAATGTGAAGATATACACTCAACTTTTTGCTAAACTATAGAATTGTGCTGTTACTTTTTTAATACAATGAAATAGGTATCGGATAACATTAAAAATGCAAATTTCGGTGTATTTAGGAAATTATAAATATAAAGTAATTTTCCTACGATTTCAGTTTAAACATCATTGGAAAGAACGTTCTTTGATCGTTCGATGGTGTCCTGCTGGAAACTTTGCAGTAATGTTTTCAGCTGCTAAGGAACTGATTTTGGGGGGAAATCACTCAGAATTGTTTAAAACATAAAATAACTTAAAAATTAATTCAATTTTTAAAAAAATATCACCAAGGTGCACCCTTCCAGGTCCTGAAGTACCTGTGTATCATATTTTATAGCTATAAGACAGACCGTATCCCACTACAGAAAGCACACAGACGTCTTTTATTATGTTAAGATTATCATTTTTTTTTTAAAAGAATATTGCAACAGTATGATTTATTTGTAGATATTTATTTGAAAGAATATAAATTGTTTTAATTGAGTATATTTTAATTTAGATTTAGCATTTTTAAGCTAGAAATTTTCTGCAATTTTGGAAAAAGGATTGAAAGCATTTTAAGTTTTAATTGTTTTCTTTATAATCAAATTATGGCTTCCATTTGTCATACTTGTGAAATTATTTTTCCACACTAGAGAACTCTTGCATGAAGTCAGTGTAGCTTAGAGGTACTAAGGTTTGATTTTTTCTTTTTTTGTCTGGGGGGGGGGGGGGGCAAACCTTTATAGCAGTGATAGAAAGTTTACGCAAATTTCAAAATGTTGCTCCAAATAAGGAAACTTTTGGGTCAAAATGGCAGAATTGCATGTTTGCTGGAATTTTTGGCCAAGTGACATTGTCATGTTTTGGCTGATGTAATTTTTTGCACATTTGCTTTATGGTGACCAAAGTAGATGTGAAATTCATGTTTCTTTGTTTCCATGCTATGCACCGGCACATATTGAGAGTATCTAGTGTGGATGTAGGCAACATGTTATGTCGCATGCCAATCAAGAATAATTTTTTACTTAAGCTACTGCCAATATATGCATGCCAGCCCATGGATCATAAACCGCTGAACAAGTGAGACTTTGGCTTGGATCTCAGTCTCCAGACTTCTGTCTTAAAAGTTATAGCATCAAATTTGAAATATTGTTTATTATTGTACTATGCAAGTTTATCACCTTAATAGCATAAATTGTTTCATGACTGTAATGGTAATAAAATCTTTTTTTTCTTTCAAAAAGACTGTTTTCATAGTTTTTAACCTCTTTAAATTCCTTTATAAATAGGTACAGGTGATAATATTTAAGATCACTAGGTAATCAATTTGTGTGAATATCATCCATTATTGCTTAAAATTGCCCTAAAACATAAAATAGCTAAAAAAACTAATTTGAAATAAGAAAAAAAGAAGTGCTGAGGTGCACCCATATATCTCAAGAAGTACCTGTTTTCCAAATTTTGGTTGTACTATGCTTAGATTTCATGCTACAGACTGCACACACAAACATGCTTCTTCCTTTATTATGTAATATATATATATACATAGAATAGTTTGTTTTGTAAGAGGTCCACCTGGCCTTGCTTTTTACCGATTTACTGAAGGGTATGCAACTTTGTAGGTTAATCCATCACGACTCCCAGTAGTTATTGGAGGCTTGTTAGATGTTGATTGTTCAGAAGATGTCATAAAGTCCTTGATAATGGTTGTCCGAGGGCAGTTCTCCACTGATGAGCTTGTGGAAGAAGTGGAGAAGAGGAACAGGCTAAAACTCCTCTTGCCTTGGTTGGAGACGAGGGTTCATGAAGGCTGCATTGAACCTGCCACTCATAATGCTTTAGCTAAAATCTACATTGACTCCAATAACAATCCTGAGAGATTCTTAAAGTAATTATGTTTTATTAATCAATGCTGTGCTCTGACATTTATGTATCTAAATTTTTTGGTTGTATATATTAAAGTTATTCTGATCATAGCCACATAATCCTAATTAAGTTTATATGTACAGTGATGCCACTGTTCTTGCTATAACCTGGGTCCTTGGAACTTATGTGGTCCTAAAACAAAGGTTCTTCGCAATACCAGGTCCTTTTAAAAATGACAAATATGTTAATTTTTAATTAAAATTATAATTGCAAATATACCAAATTTTAATGTGTGCTCTTAAATGTAATTCTAAAATCCTTCTATTGTGCAGACTTTTCCTTTGTTTTCTGTCACACTGCACCTTTAGGGAATCATTAATATATATATATATATATTTGCTTACCGGCACTCCTGTTAGACTTCTTTTGTATTTTCTACAGCAAGGCCCTTGAAAGTCCTTGAAAATTACGGAAATCAGGGAAAAGTCGTTGAAAGTACTTTTAAAATTTTAATTTAGAATTTTTTTTTTTTTTATATTTCTCCCCTTCTGAAATGATGGGTTGCCTAACAATTGCGTAATTCCCGCTTACTCTGTTGTCTGAACTAGTTTCTTCCGATAATGCTCTACGTGACATATACCAGAACCAGACTAACCACTTCAAAGCATAAACGTCATAAACGAAAACAATCCCTCCATCGTAGCAATATTGACAACCATAGGGATATTCAAACGTTTTCTCCAAAGTAGGGACAGATTTCTGCTTTCAATGACAAATATTAGGGATTTTTCTAACAGGTTTTCTATTTTCCTTCATCTTGTTCAGGTCGGCAACACTGCAGCTGCTCATCCTACCATAGAAAATTGTATGTCCAAAGTTATTGAGATCCAACAGTGGTAATTGTTTCTCTGTGTATTAGGATTCAAGTTTTAGTACCGCGAATTGATCTAACAATAAGATTAATCATATATCTTGTGCTTCCAACCATTAAACATGCCTGGAAAATGCACTTTTAACAAGTTATGGTTAGAGAATGAAGCATTTAAGCCATGGGTTCAAACTGCTTCTTAACGATATTTCTTCTAAACATTTGAATTTTGGCTGCTCAGTTTCTCGAGTGGACTGTTTTCTGTATGAGAAACTAAGAGAAGAGAAATCTGAAAAATTGGGGGGTATTGTAAAAATGTTACTGACCATATGACATGGGCAAGCCTCTGTAGAGCGCGGATTCTCTATAAACACCAAATTGGAAGTAGAAAATTTGAAAGAAGAAAATTACGCATTGAAAAGACTTGTGCTAGATGAAATCAATTCCTGCGGGGTCGTAAAAAATTTTACTATAAGCAAAGAATTACGCACTGCTGTGAATGAAGCCAGACAAAGATATATTTCTTATTTACATGAACAGAAAAAAAATTAAGTTGGAGGAGGGGGAGAGGAAAAAAAGGAAAATATTGCACTGTGAGTTAGAGGACTTGAAAGAAAAAAGGGTTCACATTGAAAGGCAGGTTGATGAGCTGCAGAAGTCAGCTGATAAACTTGCGGAAAAAGCAGAAATAAGAGTGTTTCAGATTTATTACACAATCGAACAGTTTCAGAAGAACTGCAAAAGAAAAAGAAACTGAATTGCAAAAACTTGATGTCGAAATCAATGATATTCTCTCAAAACTAAAAAAATAAAAATTCGTATTTTATAATTTGTTATTTTAGATGGTTTTTCCTTTTTGTTAACTGTCGTCTTTTTGACTATCAATGTAAATAATGCAGTAAATTGAGTCAATTTTATATTTATCCCTTTTCTGTTTAATTAACAAATGTCGCATACATTTTATTTCAAATCATGATTTATGAAAAAAATTAGGTCCTTGAAAAAATATTTTTTGGTTTTGGAAAGTCCTTGAATTTTTTTTGGTCCAAAGAGTAGGAACCATGGATTAGTATATATGCCATAGTTTTAGTAGAATATAGCCCATACTATATAGGAGTTTAAACAATTTTTGCAAAAAATAACAGATGTAATAAATTGAAAATATCAATAATACCTGAAAATATCAATATTTAAACCTGATGGCCTTAATTCATATAAACCAGTCAAAAATTAAATTCCGATAAAATTTATTGTATATACATTTCTTTATTATTTAAATCTGAAAAGATTTAACAAAAATTGTCTGCCGCATAAACACATTGGATTTAAATTCATTTCAAGTGGCATGATATCATCTTCAAATAAATTTATGGAAAAAAATATCTTCATAATGCTATGTCTATCGAAGGTTTAACTGCATTTTTAATTAATATCTGGGCAACCCCTGGTCCTAGAAACTCGAAACATAGACTAAATTTTGTGTGAGACTATTCAGAGTCTACCCACAAAATTTCATGAAATTCAGTTCAGCCATTCTCCCATGATGATGAGACAGACAGATTTTCAATTTTATTTATTTAGATATTGGCAATATTTGTCTTGCATTAATTCATTGGTACACATAAACAGTGACTACAAGGAGTCTCTGTTGAAAGTGTACTATACTACAGTTACTATATATCAAAATGCATAATGAAGAGGATCATAACATGTCATGTCAGCCAAAGGTATACATTTTCTTGAATTAATTTTAGTTTGGTCATTTTATGAAAACTAAATCTACATATTGAAATGTAAATTCAATAGGTTTTACTTAAAATTTAATGTACTTTCATTTAAAGATAAATTATGTTTGAGTAGAATTGCTGCTAATGGTGATCCAGTTGTAGGTACATCCCAAATTGTAATTCTAAGAAAGAAAATCGACATATGAGAGGCAGTTAAGTTCAACTGTGTGATAGAAACAATAATTGGTCAATGTTAACATGGAAATGTCTGAAATTCTAAATTGTATAAAATGTAACTTAAAGAAATTTTATGCAGTGTACAGCAATTTGTGTAATTTATGAAGTCAGTGGTGCCTGACATACAAATTTACACAAATTGTAAGTTTAAATGCTTTAAAACCAATTATAAACTTCTAACAAAATGTGCATTTTCTGTTGTCTTTTTAAATATTGTATTTAGAGTACTTATATTGAAATGCTTGTTTTTAGGGAGAACCAGTACTATGATAGCAGGGTCGTTGGAAAATATTGCGAGAAAAGGGACCCTCATCTGGCGTGTATGGCGTATGAAAGAGGACAGTGTGATAGGGAATTAATTAAAGTGTGTAATGAGAACTCTCTCTTTAAGAGTGAAGCCCGCTATCTCGTCAAAAGACGTGACCAAGAATTGTGGGCGGAGGTGTTGAATGAGAACAATCAATACAGGAGGCCTTTGATTGATCAAGTTGTTCAAACAGCGCTATCAGAAACTCAAGATCCAGAAGACATTTCAGTCACAGTAAAGGCTTTCATGACTGCTGATTTGCCAAATGAATTGATTGAGCTGCTTGAAAAGATTGTTCTTGAAAATTCTGTTTTCAGTGACCATAGGTAAGAAACCTACTTATCTAGCTGAAGTGTTTTGTATCTATATTGTGACTATTTAATTGTCACAGAAACCCTTTCTAATTTTAATTAAATATTTTAGAAATATAAATTGTATTGTACTTTGAATGAACAGTTTTAGGTGTGAAAATTGGTTAATGTAAGATTTATTTTTTTGAAGATTTGTTGAAATTTATTCTAAAGTTTTATGATATTTTGAAGTTATTTATAACTGTACTGTGTTTTAAAATGATTATTCAACCAACAACAGGCTAAAGGTAAATGCAGTGAAACCTTAGAATATTAAATATCCCTAAGTAACAACATCTTTAAATAAGGGACAAAATTCACAGTCCAGTAGGTTTCACTGTAATTCCATTTCTAACTAGCAAGTTCATGATCCTGTGGGCATTTGTTATTCAGAAGTTTCATTGTACTGACACTAAAGTGTTTTACCCAGTTATCCATTATCCTTACGGCAAGGTTTAATTTAAGCGGTATATCGCAATATGCTAATCAAATTTGCGTAAAGAGTTACAGGGAGAATTGCAATGATTTGCAGTAATTGTGATACATCTTCTGTAGCAATGATTGTTAACTATTGCAAGTTTCTTTTTAGAATTCCTGTGCTAATATGTGAACACTTTCGAATGGATGTGTGATGTCACACCGTCACTTAATATGTGATGTTATACTCTAAAATTTCAAATAAAAAGCTTGCTTTTACCTAAAAAACCAATTTCAGATTGTCTCCTTATCATGGCTTTAAATTTTCTAAATCTACCACATAGCAAAATTCTGTTTTAAAATTACTTTGCAATGAATATTTTGTGGAGAGATTTTTGTACAGCTAAGAAGATCCACTTCTCCCATAAATTTTTTCAGCAGTTTATTCTGGGAGCAACTGCAAACTGCTATTCCCTTTAAATTCACTAAGTACTAATGTCACAATTCGCAATGGGGACAAAAATCAAATAAACTGGGGTATTTTAGGAGGGGGAGAAGGTTTAAACCAGAGTTTTTTGGTTTGAATAAAGGCATTTTGGAAAGATTATAATAATAGATTGAAAAGAAATAATAAATGCCTATTAGTAATTGTTATTTTGCAGTCAATTAACAGTACAATAATTTTTATTATTAGATTAATCAAAATGCATGTAATTTTAATATTTTATTAATGAATATGGAACCAAACATTCAGAGAAAGCAAAACTTTGATTCCAAAATTTTTGCTATTTTATACTTAAAGAAACTGATTAAAAAAAAATAATATGACAGTAAAAGTTAGACATTTAAAAGTAACAGTTAAATTTACTTTAATTATTTAAAAGACAATTCAACTTCTGCCTACTGCTTTTGTTGTATAATATGCATCCTCTGAGTTTGAAATAATTAAAAATTTTAAATAAATATACAAGCTTTGATGCTTTTTCTAATCCTAATTTGTTCCACAATTTAGATTGCACTAGTTCGAAAATTGAAAATATTCTTTCAACACTAGCTGATATGTCTATACTTCAACACTTTGCAGACAGAAGTTCTTTAATCTCGCTGAACACTTTATTATTAAATTCATTACTTTCACTTTCTTGGCTCTTCCATGATTCATAGGGTGTTACGTAATGCTTTAAATTTAAACAAGAAAGTTCAGTTGGAAATGTAATGTTATTTAAGCGTCTCTAAATTCTTATACATTCAGCGATGATATTTTTTAAAAATATCACAGTAATTTATTATATTTGAAAACTTAAAACTTCAAAAAGACAATCAAAAAATAAAATGCCAGTAACCATGGAGGTAAAAGTAAGGAGTTAAAACTTCACATTAAAAAAACGCAAATATCGTGTAAGACAATAATTTAGGTGGTGCTGGGATAAGTTGCATTGCATGAATTTCTATGGCGAAAGACCTAAAATATTTTTTAGTTAGTTTTGTAAAAATAAATAATTAACGCAATGCAAGTTAGAACTGACACAATAACAAATATTCCTACTCATTCAATTATTTTACCTTTCAATTTATTTTTATCTCCATAGATTCTGTACTATATCCTACTACTATGAAAAAATACTGGTTAATTATAGACATAATTAGATAACTCTTAATTTAAGGCTAATCAAAAATACATATACTAAATACTACGCCTTTCTGTTGTGTCAATTAGCAATAGCAGCCACTTTACTAGCACTAGTGTCACCTACATATAATTCTCAAAACATTATGGCATTTTTAAGCATTTCTTCCATAGGAGTTTTATCTCCTTCTTTCTAACTCCATGCTAGTTACACTAAATAAACTTTATTCAAATAACACCATTGTAATATAAATCGTCTGTCTCTATGTAAAATCAATGAAAATTTCATCATTTAGAATAAAAAATATTGTAATTGCATTGGCTCAGAATTTAGAAAAACAGATAATATGTAAAAACATCTGATGTTGGCAGATATACACTTAAACATAAACATTTTTAATTTGTGCTAGAATTTCGTTCAGAAATTATAGAAAATTAAAATATATAAATTTATAGTTATATTAAAAGCTTGCTGGGTTTGCGGATGGCAAAATTATTTCTGATTGCAGCCCACAATTTGACAGTCCAGTAGAAGTGAAGAACTATTTTATGTAATATCTTAACATTAGGGACAAACTCACTAACTCTACACAACCTGAATAGAATTTGCACACTGCCGCCGTGTCGGTCGTCCAAATAGTTGCTCAAGTCCTCTAGATGAGTCGGACGGCCTGGGGTTTCCACACTGCCGCCGTGTTTATGCGGAGTATGATCACGTTAAACATGTGGGTTCGTAAGTCCTTCCGAGAGGTTGGTGATAGGGGAAGGAGGGTACAGTCCCTGTGGATGCCTCCCCCACTGGGTTCCGGTCTAAATTGGGTGGCACTTCCCGGCCGTCCAAACAGTTACCTTACACCTTTCTGGTAGGTCGGACGGTCTGGGTCTCAGCAACAACAGCCTGATTAGAATCCTTGAATTCGAGAAAAGTGTTATTCACCCATTTCTACTTATAACGGTATCGATTCTATCTTTCGTGCTATATGACCTACTTGGTTATGATTTTTGAAAATAATTTACTCATGGCCATGATAAAAAAAAATAATTAAACACTTGGAAAGATATTTATTATAAAATATACCTCTTTTTTTCTTTCTGGAGAATATGGCAAGAGTCAGAATTTAATTGAGTTTGTTTTTCTCCCTATATTAAACAATTTTTATTTAAAAAACTACCTAACATATTTTAACCTAAGATAACAACTACCTAACATTTTTATTTTAAAACTACCTAACATATTTTACTGAAATTTATTTTAATATATTTTATGAGATAATTTGAATATTTCCTGAAACTTTCGAAGCAATTTGTGAATTTTAAATTCGCTTAAAAAATGTTTGAAACATTAGGTCCCATAGGGTTCCATGTATTTCATTTTTTCAGCCCGGTTTCAATCTAAAACTGATTGGGTGATATTATTCATTTATATTCCCATTGGTCCCACAGACCGTCTGAAAAACATACTAAAATTTCATTTTGATAAAGTCATTTTTACGGCAGTTATTGTGCTAACGGACAGACAGAATGAACAAAGTCATAAACACTTTTAAACTATGTTGTAAAGTGTTAAACAAGAAAGATCAATCATGCATAAGCATTGATTATGAAACACTTTCCAACGGAAATGCAATTTCATTTTTACATTATCACAGTACTACAGTAATTTATTATACTTAAATATTTAAAACTGTATCGAAATATAAATCATCTGATTCTCTATACAAAATCAATGTATATTTCATTCATATAATTTGTATTCCAGACACCAGAGCTAAATAATTTTGTGTGAACAAAATTCAGCAATTCTTATGTAACTCACCTTACAATCGCGTGAAATATTTGCGTTCTGCATAAGTTAAAATTAGGCTTTGTTGAAGAAATAATAAAAGTTTAGGGATCATTTAAAATCACAACTATTGTAATTGCGTAGGCACGGAATTTAGATACACAGATGATATATATGTGTGCGTGTGTATGTATTCAAAGTATTGGAATCGTGCCGAAGATCGGAACTCAAATTTTCAAAGGATTTACACGTTTTGGGACTTCTAGAACACGAAAAAACTATTTTTAGGAAGACATCTGTGTGTGTGTAAGGGTGTATCTGTGTGTGTTTCTGTGTCTGTGAGGATATTGCATCCACTCTAACTGAAAAACTAATGGACCGAATTTAATAAAATTTGGTAGGTAAGTTTTTTGTGGGAAACTCTGATGCTCATTTGATTATAGTACGATTCTTAATAAAAGAATCTGCCTTTTTTGCGAAATGGGCGGCAGAAATTGCCTTTATCTACTCTAGCTAAAAACTAATGGACCAAATTTAACACAATTTGGTGTATAATATTTCAATAACCTACAAGTGATTTATATGCCAAATTTAACAAAATTTGTTATATAAATCACTTGTAGATTATTCTAGTACGATTCGGGGAAAAGGAACGGGCTGTTCTTGCAAAATGGCCTGCAAAAATCGTTAAATATAAAAATAAAAGACTACGTGTGCTCAATTATATCAATCAAATTCCTATTTTATGCTTGATTTTTAACAACAAAAAGAATAAGACTAACCACATGACTCTAGGACTAGCCGTTCTTGAGATATTTTAGTTTTTTTGCGTTTTCGCTATGCCACCTTTGACAATAAAGTCCATCTATCAAATGAGAATGAAATTTAAGTTTAACGTGCAAATTCAATGTCATTTAAAATACTTATGGCTGTTATTTTGTGCAGATAAACTCAAATTATTATTGAAGAAATCAAGAGAACGTGAATATGAGTCTGCAGCGAAAGACATGTGCTGTCTACATCAGAATTTTTAACAATATTACAACAATGATTTATAGAAGTGAACAGGGATTATTTGCAGGCCATTTCGAAAAAAATGTGGGATCTGTATTTAAAGATCCACCAAATTGTTGTAGAATAAAATGTTCTACAAATTTAAGCTGTGTACCTAATTTTAACTCTTTAGGACGTAGGAAAGTGCATTTAAAATGCCATCAAATAAGTATATCATGAAGAGTTATATAAAAGTTTTAAAAAAATTGAAAAATTGTTATCTACCAAATTTATTTTAAAATGTGAAGCCTCTCTCATATACAAAATAAACTCTTGGAAAGATATTTATTATATAATATATCTATTTTTTCTTTCTCGAGGATATCGCAAAAGTCAGAATTTAATTGAATTCGTTTTTCTCCCTATATTAAATAATTTTTAATTAAAAAACTACCTAACATATTTTACTGAAATTTTTTTATATATTTCATGGGATAATATGAATATTTCCAAAAAATTTCGAAGCAATTTGTGAATTTTAAATGTGCTTAAAAAATGTTTGAAAAATTAGGTCCCATAGGGTTCAATGTATTTCATTTTTTCAACCAGGGTTCAATAAAAAACTAATTGCAGGGATCGCATTCGTCCTAAAATACCTAAAATTCCTAAAAGTTTGATGCTTCCCTTGAATTCCTAAAATTAACCTAACATTTTTAAATCATCCTAAAATTTTGTAATGTTTTTGCTGCGGCGTCAAATTTACTCTACTATCGCCCGAATACATTCCATTCATACGGCAATCGATGTTAAAAAAGACTTCAGAAATTAAAACGTTGTTCAAAATAGTTCTCATCTTTTACAACGACGACAAAAGTGTCAATCACGCCAAATCGCCGATTCTCAATGGTTAAATCCTCTCCGTCCGCGGGCGGTTTTAGTGAAATACGATCGCAAGACAAATGGCGACCCATGTGATCATTTACAGACTGGAGTTTGGGGGAGATTCTTTTGTTTGTGCGAGTGGGAATCTCCAGCGCAAATTAACAAACCTAGAAGCCTTTAACCTCTCAAGAAATAAAATAGAAAAAGACTGGTTCGATTGTTGAATTGTGTGCTTCCTCATATTTACTAGATAAATCACGAAGTTTCTCTTTCTTTGCAAAGTTAAAATTTTGCTCAACTATTCTTTGTTGGGAATCAATTGTGTGCAAAAATTTTGAAGAATTTTAGGTCTAAATCCAATAATACAAATATAGTTAGTCGGATTATGATTCTCTTACTCCCCTCATTACTTAATATTTGATCAACATCATGTCAAAACAGGAGAGTAGAGAAGAAATTTTTGTCTGAGGTTAGCAACCACTCTAGACATGATGATATTAAAGGATATCTCTTCAAAAGGATGCATTGTGTAGGGGCCTGGACCACATACCAGTTTATGAAGAAAAGCAATGGATAAAATAAAATACGGCATAGTAGGGAGGTCCCGCAATTGGATCGCCCCGCTCCCCATAAAAAATAAGTTAAAAACAATGAAAGAGCAGAAATGTGAAGAATGCTAAATAAACACATTCCCGCTTCCAACAGAAAACTTTGAAACAGTTTTCATTTCTTTTTTAAACTTGAAATTTTGTCAAATTATTTCATGTTTAGTATGCATCTGGGATGAAAAGTACCAAAGATTTGAACTCTAAGAATTTTTGCTCAAAAATCCAATATTTAAAAATATAGTTTTCTGGACTGGAGTTCGTTTGAGCCGCAGGAACTTGTGTTTTTGTTGATTCTATCAAAACAGAGGATGATTAAAGGGAGATAGCTGTGTCTAGATTAACACGTTGCAGTAGCTTTGATGAAATATAGAATAACTTATTTCCCTCATATTATTTAATTACTGCCTTCGGCGACCAGCCCTATTATTTTTGAAAAAGTTTTTAAACATGCAATACCTTTCTTGCAGTAGCTGCGATCGTGCACCTCTGCGACGCAAGCCATAAATAACGGGGCAGTTCATAAAGTAACTGTCGATTGCACACCTACGTTACGTGCGGAAATTACAGCTAAGTGTGCAGTTTATGAAGTGTTGATCTTGTACCTTAGCTACGTGCGCAAGTTGCGGTTAACGATGTAGTTCATGAAGTAGCTGTCGATCGCATGTCTCAGTTACGCGCTCAAGTCATGACTAATGGTTCAGGTCATGAAGTAGCTGTCTATCGCACACCTCAGCTACACTGATAAATCGTGGCTAGCAGTGCATTTCATGGAATAGATGCCGATTGCACGCCTTCGTTACTCTCGCAAGTCATGGCTAACGGTGCAGTTGATGAAGTACCTGTCACTCGCACACCTCAGCTACGCGGACAAGTCACGGCTAACGGTACATTTAATGAAGTAGCTGTCTATCTCAGCTACGCGTGCAAGTTACGGCTAACGATATAGTTCATCAAGTGGCTGTTGATCGCACGTTTCCGTTACGCGCGCAAGTTATGACTAACGGTGCAGTTCATGAAGTAGCTGTCTATCGCACACCTCAACTACACGCGCAAGTTATGGCTAACGATGTAGCAACATGCGCAATTCATGGCTAATGATGCGGTTTATGAAGTTACTGTCGATCACACACCTCAGCTACGCTCGGAAGTTACGGCTAATTCATACGGCTTCAGTAGCTGTCAATCGCGTTTCCGACCGTAATGCGGGCACACTGGTAATGATACAGCTGCTGCTTATAAAATGAATTATCTTTTATTAGCGGGTGCATGCAATCCATGTACGATATATGCAATAACGGCAATTCTACTGCATGTAATAACGATATACACTCTACGCGGGCATATGCAATCTGCATAGATTTGAAATTGTTGTCAGTCACATTCCAGCCCTTTACGAGGGTTCAAGGCTAACAGATAAACACTTTTCCCAAAATAAATTTGCTTTTATTAGCATTATTTGCTTTAAGCCCGCCCGCTGTGTGGGTGCATGCTATCCTTTACGTTATATGCAATAACTACTAACTTGCCAGCTAAATTTTTGTTCTTATGGCCGTATTTTATTTTACAATTCTTTAAAAATTTTAAATGTTATTTTGAGCTTTTTGGATTCTTTTTTTGTTAGTTATATTAAGATTTTCTTTTTCTGTTTATATAAAGTTGTTTGAAAACTAAACGAACATTTTTTTAACATACGTATATATAGTGTGTATGTATGTATATATTTACACAAAAAATACCTGTAATAAAGTGGCCACTGGATACTGAGGGATAATTTGAATTTTCAAGTCTACAGAGCATTAAAATGAAAAATGAAATAGGAAAAATATTCAAAAGATTACCTTTATCTTTCAATGATGTTTGTTTTTTGTATCAATTCTCCTTTAAGTAATGAAAAGAACTGTAATTAAACAGTACTAATAATAGAAATAATAAAAATTAGCTCTTAAAATTTTGAAATAAATTCCTTAAATTCCTACCTAAAATTTTTAGAAAATCTGCTATGATCCCTAATATTGATTTTTTGTCGATTAGTCATCATTTTCATTGATTTAGCATCATTTTTATCAATTTGGGGATATTTTCTTTAATTTGGTAACATTTAAAAAGTCTCCCAGTTGGCACCAAATTCAACGCCAACATCTCGCCAAGCATTATGGATGGAGAAATAAGTTATTCCTATAGCAGATAAATGACTATTGGCGTCCAAATACAAAAGTATTACCCAAAGTATCATCCCTCATAAATGGAACAAGCTAGATCCACCAGAATGATGTCACCAAATTTATTGCATGGTATTATATATGAAAAGTGAACATATTTCACAATAGTTAATTTTTTTTTTTTTAATGTGCAATATCTTAAGTATGGTACATGCTAGCATTCTAAAGTTTATCAATCGTTTTCTACTGAAAAATTACATAAGAAATGACTATTTGCATAACTTTATTAAAGGTTTTTAATTTTTGATGATTTTTTTAAAACATTTTTTGAAAATTTAGGGTGGTTCTGAACATTCGATTGCATTTAAAAGCAATAGGCTTCCAGTATTCTCGGAATGTAATTTTTTTACCAAATTTTGTTTGAATCGCTTCATTCATTCGTGAGATATAGTCTCCACAGACATCACCTCAAAAACATTTGATTCATGTTCAGGGATGCTAAATGTGCTCTTTCGTCTAAAGCTCTAATTCAAATTTTTAATCCCCTTCGCAATACTTTCCTTATACATTATACTATATATAAGGAAAGTAATATAGTGTAAATGACATGAATACAATAGTAAAATTATTGCTGTTACATATATTACTTAATATTGCCAGTATTTAATAGTATACGTTTTGTTATAGAAACCTCCAGAATCTCCTTATACTGACTGCAATCAAAGCTGATCGCACTCGGGTTATGGAGTACATCAACCGCTTGGATAATTATGATGCCCCAGATATTGCAAATATAGCAATTGGTAGTGAATTATTTGAAGAAGCATTTGCTATTTTCAAAAAGTTTGATGTTAACACATCAGCTATTCAAGTATGTTTTTGTTTTAAGTTATTAACATTATATGTATGACTGAAGTGTAAACATATATTTTCATGTTAAGTTCCATTACTTCAACAAATTTTAAAATTAAATTTTTAATTGTAAATTTTCTCAAAAGCATGAAAGCTAAGAATAAGAAAATACAAAGTATATATACAAAGTATATAGTATAAATACAAAGTATATATATTGAAAAGTCCATTGTAGTATGAATTATTTTGAATTTTTTATTTCACCAAAAATGAATCGCAATAAGACTGTTGGTTCTAAAGAGAAACTCCTTATCTTAACCAAGTAAATATTTATATTTAACACAATAAAAATGTAGGCTGACTCAATCAATTTTTGGATCTTATCTACTTAAATAATTTTATATAATAGTGTCAAATCTTGTTAATGTGAAGTCAGCAAGGTACAAAAACTGTTAAGGTTAAAAGTAGTTCATATATTAAGAGTTAAAGCAAAATGCATTGTAACCCATATAGAATTTGAAGAGGAATGCAAAATCATATATTAGTAAAACTGCTTATAGCATAATGTTTTTAGGCTAAGAATTGTCTACAGATAAAGCTGTGATAGATTTAATTTGACTTAGTTGAAGATCAGTTTGAAAACAGTTTTAGGATTCATCTAGAAATAGAAAAGAAAAAGGATGAAAGTGTAAAACTGGATTGATAGGTAAAATGTCTGTTAATGAGAAAATGTGTTTTATTAGTAATGTGCATAGTCTTCCTATTTCCCCATAATTTAAAAATGCAAATTGTTCATTTTTATGTAGTATAAAATTAAAGTCCTCAAAGTCCCTATTGGGAATTTGAAATTTTTTGTTCCATTGCCCAAGTTTTAAGACTGAAGTTACTGTGAAACAGAATTTAGTTCTGAAATCTATTAATCATATTATTAATAGTAGCAAATGCATAATTTTATTGTATGCTGAAGAAATGTAAGTTATGGTTTTACCTGCAATGCTACAATGTTTTTTTTAGGTTCTTATTGAACACATTCAAAATTTGGACAGAGCTTATGAATTTGCTGAAAGGTGCAATGAACCTGCTGTCTGGAGTTTGCTTGCTCAGGCACAGTTGCAGCAAGGGATGGTCAAAGAAGCCATAGATTCCTATATTAAAGCCGGTGATCCATCATCTTATATGGATGTTGTGCAGACTGCTCACAGAACAGGTAAATTTGATATATCTCTAAAACTGTGTTCATATCTAACTTATATAAATTGCAAGCTAAACTGTTTTAATTCGTTATATTTGATTTGCTTTGCGCAGGGTTCATAGTCATTACAAACTTCTTAAGAACTCCTTAAATTCACATTTGTTTTTAAAGGTCCTTAAAACTCCATATTTTTGTCACAAAAATCCATAAGAACGCCTTCAAATTTTGCATTGCAGTTTCAAAATTCAATACTTAATGGGAAAAGGAAATTTTGATTTAAAAAAAAAAAAAAAAATCAGTATATAAATGACAATGTATGTTTTGCATGAAATAATTCATCGGAAATCGTGACTTGGGGGGGGGGGGTAATGCTAATAATGTTATTAACGCTCCAACCATGAACCAAACTATGACTATTTATTGTATAAGTCAGAGTTGGGCAGTATCGAAAATACATGTATTTGAAATGCATTTATATTTTGTATTTTAAACTGAAAAAACTAAAGTATTTGATATTGTATCTAACATACATTATCAGAGTATTTTGTATTTTCAAAATACTCAAAATACATTTCTTCAGATTTCAAACTATTGTGTTTAAACTGCAGATGAGCTATTCCCAAAAGGGAAAAAGGCTAATTAGTCATTGAATTTGTTTCTTGGATTGAATTCATTTCTAAACATCCTTTTTCAACCAGGCGTAGATAAAGATGTTAATGATGATATGTTTAGAGTCTGGTAACCTATGAAAAATATAGTTTCTGTTACAAACTTTACGTTTATATTGGAATTATATAATGATGTTGTTTGGTAGATGACTTTTTTCTTGTCTTTGTGGGTAAAGAAAAGGGGCAAGAAGAGAGCTTGAAGTTCTTTGTAGAAGCAGAAGCATAATCAATCCAAGTTCTGCTGTGTATGCATTGTATATATTTTTATATAAATTGAGGAGATGCAATGCAGTTATTATACAGACATGAGGAAAGATGGAAGATACTGCTACTCATAATGTAAATGTATTTAGGAAATTAATGGAATATGATGTGCATGGTATGCAGTACTAGATGAGATGTTTTAAAGTGATACCTATTCATAATAATGGAAAAATATGGGGGAATGTTACAATGGGGGAATGTCCAATTATACAAACTAAAATGTTCTGGAGACTTGAAACCACAATGAATTTTAAAATGCATCTAAAGGTAAGATTTTAGTTTTATGCAGTAGTACCTTGATTTCATGAGTATGTATGCTAATTCTTTGACATTTGTTTAATTGTGGTTGTGCTATATCATGCAATAAGTTTTATTAGTAACAAAAAATTTTCCATATTATTATTTTTAAGTAAAGTGTTTCCTTGAAACATCTATATCTCAGGATCTGTTACAGATAGAGCTCAGATGATGACTGATTTGAAGGTAGCTTCATATTTCAAAGGGGTTGAAGGTTTACTATGGATTTCCACTTTCGGTTCTTTTTCATTTTCTGTTCAAATGTTGTCATTTTACCTGAAACGTCTATATCTCAAAATTGGCTGTAGATAGAGCTTAGATAATAACCGATAATATGGATTCCGCAATCAAATTCTAGAGCAGGTAGAGTGGTTCACTAATAATTTTTACTTAGTTTTTTTTTTCCACTTCTGGGTCAAAAAAATTTCCTTAAAACATATTTCTCAAAATTCTCTATAGGCAAAGATAATGACTGTTATGGATTCCAGCATCAAATTCTGAAGCGAGTCTGGGGATTCACTAAGGATATGTACCTCCTGTTCTTTTTCACTTCTGGCTCAACAAAATTTTCTTGAAGCTTTATTTCTTAAGATTGATATAAATAGAGCTGAGATAATGACTGATATGAGTTCAGCATAAAGTTCGGGAGATGGTGATGGATTCACTAAAGATTTCATTTTTTTTTTTTTACACCTTAGGCTCAGAATTTTTCCTTGAAACATTTATTTCTAAGGATATCAATAAAGCTTAGATGATGAGTGATATGGATCAGCATCAAATTCTAGAGGGTTATGGGATTCACTAAGGATTTCCATTTGCAGTTTTGAAAATTAGATTTCCTTTTTTTTTTTTCTGAAAATTCGTATTACTGTACGAAATGTGTATATAAAAGGGAATTAAAAGCTTAATAGTTTCATCAGAAATGAAATGTACAAACCATATTTACCTCAATATGATGGTTTCTTCATAAATTTCTTGTTTTTTTTTATTATATGTTTGTCTGTTATATAAATGTGTTTGTTCTTCCATGGATTTATTTATTTTCTTTATTTATTTTTACTTTGTTAATTTGGGGATTTAAAATTTCAAAGAGTTTTAGTCTCTTAAGTCATAATTTTTCAATGCATTTTAATCCTCTTAAAATGCAAATATTAATATTTAACAAGTACAAGGTTTGTTTGTTTCTAATAAAATATATACATAAAACCCGGTCCAATATACAGCAATGTTTAATTTTTTAAAATGTATTTTATGTCCTAAAACCTATGTATTTTGTATCGAAAATACATTTTCGATGTATTTTGCCCAACTCTGATATAAGTCAACTCTAAACTTATTAATGCTAGTAACGTTATTCATTCTCCAACCATGAGCCTATCTATGTCTATCCATATTTATATCCAATGTATAAGTCAACCCTAAACATTCTTCTCATTTCGGGGTTCAAAAAGTTGACTGGAAAATACTGTATTTGTTTCTAAAATATAATTAAATATAAATAATCTTATTCTGTTGTTTTAAATCCATGACTTCATCAGTCCGATAGTTAAAAAAAAAACCACCTTGAAAATTTGGTCTGGATTTGGTGTCTGAATTTTTTTCGAGGTTGTACTGTACATCATTTAATAATCTTCTCTGCACTTTTGGCAGAAGACATTTGTAGTAGAAACATTCTCACTCAGAAAATTAAAATAACCAGGAAATAAGTTTTATGTTGATGTAAAAAAAATATATTAACCCCACACTTACCTACTTAAACCCAACATTACCACAAATACAAGCTAAAATCTTTAACCACAGCCATCGTATTTGTCAACTCTCTGGCTGTTTTGTTTCGACGGACTCAATGTAAACACTTCTTGAAAACAGCAATTTTTGGGGGGGGGGGGGGAGATTGAGGAACATCAGGGAATCCCAGTCCAAATAATTATATTTGGATATATAGGCTTTAGCAAAAATACTTAGAGATCAAATTTTTAGAATTTTTTAGCCAGAAGTTGACACCAAACTAAAAATAATTTTTCCTTGAAAAGAAAAAGAAACTTGTAATTTATCAGGCAGATGAGGGAGTGCAGGCAGCATTCATGATCTTTCTATCTCTTTCTACTTTATTAATTTTTTTTTTCAGCAAAAGTTATAATGTTTTGTTACTCTTCTTTTCTAATTTTAATTCGGCTAATACAAAGTGCATTCATTTTATGGGAAAAGATGTCCTTGACCCCACTGCACAATCAAAACAATATCTGGCTTATTAAGGTTATTTCAACCGATTTTCATTAACCCTGAATTTATGTGAAGCAACACAGTTATTAGTATTCTCTGCAAAAGAAACCACATTATAGTTTTATACAATCTGTGTTGTGAAGTGCATAGTTCTGAAAAGAACCATTTTTTATTGAAAACAATTAGCCATAATCGAAGAAATGAGATAAACATACTACGATCAAAAACAAGCAAGATGTAACAGTGGCTATTAGTGTAGGCTTGGCTAAAGTTTCATATATAAGTCAACCCCCCACACATGCACACACTTTTAAGCTATTTTGTTATAAATTTCTCAACTTATATGCAAATATATATCTTAATTAATATACTTTTTACATATGGTATATTTCAAAGCACCGATTCACGCATAAAGCAGCATTGTAATTTTTTGCATTCATAAAATCTGTCTAATATTTCTTTTACTTCATCTGCATTTTTTTTCATTACTACTCATTTAATTTGGTGTACTGGTATATTTTTCCATAGACTAAAAATGTCTTGATTTAGCCATTCTTTAATTGATATAAGCTTAAAATTTCACTACAGCATATCCTTTCAAAACCCAAACTTAAAAACAAATAATTTCTTTCATTTCAATAACCCAGCAACACAATCATTAAGCAAAATCAAAACGAGAACCCATACTAAACATAGACTGAATTTGTGATGAGTGCTCTGATATTATAAAAAAATGTTACGCAGTTTCAGATGATTTGATTATTCATTGTGATCTATATACCAAGGTTGACAATCAGCAAAATATATTGCACTCGTTAAAATAAACATCTAGTGCTATTCAAATAAAAGTGTTCCAGTTGAAAACTCTCATTTTCATCCTTTAGTGTAAAAATGTTGATGCAAATGTGCAAGTATTATCCGTTTATATAATTTTGAAGTTTACACACAGATGTGTCTACCATCCTGAAAACATTAAAGGAATAGCAAAAAGTACCATTTCTTTTGCAGTGTAGCATGAGTCTTGTGTAAAAAATCTTTTTATGATGGTTTGCTTTGTTTCAATTTTTTTTCCCAATTATCTTAAGTGTTTTGGGGTATATCCATTTTTGTGCATAGTACAATGTGTATAATTGAAGAGCAGACTAAGATAATTGAGTTTGTACTTCTTCCTAATGGCTAATTTTAAATTCTTTTGTATTTATATTGATGTGGTTTTAATTTTTTTCTTCAAATTTGGAGAGATTATAGTAACTGCATCTATATTTAGTAAGTTCTGGGGTTATTAAGATATAAAAAAAGAAATCTTTCATAGAATTTTCATTAGGCAGGCTTTTTTGCTTAAACTTCATTTGAAAAATATTATATAATTTAATTATGAAATTATATTGCATAGTAACAGAAATAAATTATTTTTGTTAGGTAAATGTTTAAACAAAGTAGTCAAATGATTTAATTATTTATTAAATGTATTTCATATTTCAGTTTTATATTCTATTATCGGTTGCTGCAGCAAGAAAAAAAAGTAGTAATATGGAAATTGTTCATTATTAAAATAATAGATTCTATGTATTATGGCTAAGACTAACCACGCTTCAGATATGAAAGATATCAGGAAAATATATTGTGGGATTATCTTTTTATGCTTGAACTATTTAATTTGGGTATATGAAGACTAAACTTCAGATTTCCCGTAAAGTGTTTATCTGCAAGAACCAAGTTATTTTATTCTATAAATCTATAGAATTTTGAATGTGAAGTTTGTTTTGTAAAGATAGAACATATATTCTTATATTTTTTTTTCTTTTATGGAGCATGAGATATTTCATTTTCTTTTTTCCCCCAATAAGTTATAACTATTCATGAAATATGATATTTCGACTAACTTATATCAGCCATCTATAATTCAAAATTATCCAGGTTTAAAATTTGAATTTAAGGATTTTATTATTGTATCTATTTAGCTATACAGTTTGAATCTAAAAATTTAAGATTTTTATTTTACATTATTTTTTATTCTAGAGAGCTGGGAAGATTTAGTTCGCTATCTACAGATGGCTCGCAAGAAGGCTAGAGAATCTTATGTTGAATCTGAATTAATATATGCCTATGCTAAAACTAATAGATTAGCTGATTTAGAAGAGTTTATCTCGGGACCAAATCACGCTGATATACAGAAGGTGAAAGTTAATAAATTTGCATTTCAAACTTAGTTTCTTTTGATTTGAACAATTAAATGAAATATTTATTTTACAGATTGGTGATCGCTGTTTTGAAGATGGCCTGTATGAACCTGCTAAGTTATTATATAACAATGTGTCAAATTTTGCCAGATTAGCTATTACTCTTGTTCACCTTAAAGAATTTCAAGGAGCTGTTGACAGTGCCCGTAAAGCAAATTCAACTAGAACATGGAAAGAAGTAAGTTTTTATACTTAACAGTTTATAGTGCAGCTTTATCAATTACTCAATTACATACCTCTATTTAGCAAATATTTTTAAAAGATGCTGAATTATATAATCTCTATGCAAAGGCTAAGTAGATTTCATTTTGATCACTGTTTTATCTGTAGTGGCCAATCAATATCTGTAAACTAAACTTTGTGGAATTGTCAAACTTTAAATGAAGTCTTCATAAATTTCTAAATGCATTTATTACAGTAGTTAGTTAAGTGCTCTTTCCTTGTTGATGTTAAGAGCTAAAAATGTCTAAATGAAAGTATTTAACTTTTGAAATATTCTTTCTTATCTTTTAGTGAGTAGTCTTATATTGTAAAACTAGTATATAATTCTTATGTACTATAATCACCATAATTTCACAATTTTTTTTTTATAATTAATACAATATATAACATAATTATCTAACGTGTGTGTTGAGGACTACATGGTAGAAGTGAAACTTATAAGGGAAAGAGAGTAGTTACTACTATGAATCATCCTTTAAGTTTAGAGGTTCTAAATTTAAAGAAGAGAATACCTAAAAGAGGAACTAAGTTCTAAAGTTGAATGATAAAGTTAGAACATTAATATTCGACATGTTGAGTGTTCCACTGCTACTCTTAAGGAAAACAAATATTCTCAATTATCAAGTTTTAAATAACCATAATGACTAGTAGGTGGATCATTGTTTTTGAATATTTTTCCTGGAGTAAAAATGTTAATTTTAACAAATCTTGATGTTTAAAAGGAATCTGAACCGTTTAGAGCAGCCATACTCAACCTGCGGCCCGCCGAGCTTTTGTGAGTGGCCCGGTAAAGGCAGTCAAAAGCTTAACAAGCTGTGGGTGTTAGATTTTCCAGCAAACTTTGAATAGTTTATCAATCGGTCGGCAAAAAGGCGAGATTGGAATTCAGGCGACTAACCTATCGCCTGAATTCTGATCGCTTAGCTTCCCTTGTCATTTGAATCTGCAGGCTGCAGGTTACAAAGAGTTTGTTTTTGTTTTGCATGTGTCATGCGGGTGCGAATTGCATGATATTTTTCTAATTGTAAGAGTTGGTTAGTGATAGCAAATCACAGTGAACTAGCGACTGTTAAAAATGTGTGAAGCTATAATTTTTAATTACCCACCATGTCAGGAGTGTCTTCCAAATACAAACAAAAAATATCTGACAAAAATAGATTGTTTCAACACTATTGCATAGCTGCCAACTCTTCCGGTTTTTCGCTATGTCTCCCGGGTAAGTCGCTCAATCTCCCGGTTTTCACTCAGCTGCCCTTATTTTCCCGCTTTCTAGGCAGAAATCAAGGGAATGCAAATCGTGACTTTCAGTTGTTTTCTGCAGTGCAGTTTTCTGCTACCGCTGTGTAGGAATAGATCGCAATTGATGTTTGTATTTTTGTATTTGTATCTACAGGTTACAAAAGTAAAAAAATCTGAAATAGATCTCGAATTTTCCGAAAAATATTACGAAATGAGAAACAAAATTACAAATTTTGAAATCGAAATTTTCCCGTTCTTTCGTCCAGAAGTGCATTTCCCAGCTATCGCGTAATAGGCGCTCGCAAACGGCAATTATTCCCACAACATCACGAGAGAGATGATCAATGATTATCTAATTAATGTGGGAAAAACGCATTTGCATAGACTAAAATTTTATTAAATTATTTTGTTTTATATACAAAACTATTGTGGAAACGTATTATTAATGAAATAAAAGTATTTTTTGCAGCAGTAGCGCTAAAAACGACATTTGTGCGCGATCCTTCTTATATTTCGGTTTATTATGAAACTATTTTTTCACTTTTGCAATCTGTCAGCATCGTCATTTTTTATAATTATTTCGTATTTTATACAAAAATACTATTGTTCAAGCCTATTAAAGAAATAAAAGGTTATTTTGCAGCAGTATTGTGAAAATAATTTCCACTTTTGCAATCTGTCAGCATCGTCAATTTTTTTTATAATTATTTCGTATTTTATACAAAAACACTATTGTTCAAACGTAATATTAATGAAACGAAAGGCTATTTTGCAGCAATATCGCGAAAAACGACATTTGTGCGCGATCCTCCATATATTTCGTTTAATAGTGAAAATAATTTCCACTTTTGCAATCTGTCAGTATCGTCAATTTTTTTTATAATTATTTCATATTTTATACAGAAAATTTATTGTTGTTCAAACGTAATATTAATGAAACAAAAGGCTATTTTGCAGCAGTATCGCGAAAAACGGCATTTGTGCGCGATCCTCCATATATTTCGTTTAATTGTGAAAATAATTTCCACTTTTGCAATCTGTCAGCATCGTCAATTTTTTTTATAATTATTTCGTATTTTATACAGAAAAACTATTGTTGAAACATAATATTAATGAAACGAAAAGTTATTTTGCAGCAGTATCGTGAAAAACGACGTTTGTGCGCGATCCTCCATATATTTTGTTTAATAGAGAAAATAATTTCCACTTTTGAAATCTGTCAGCATCATCAATGGTTTTTATAATTATTTCGTATTTTATACAGAAAAACTCTTGTTCAAACGTATTATTAATGAAATGAAAGGCTATTTTGCAGCAGTATTTCGAAAAATGGCATTTGTGCGCGATCCTCCATATATTTCGTTTAATTGTGAAAATAATTTCCACTTTTGCAATCTGTCAGCATTGTCAATTTTTTTATAATTATTTCGTATTTTATACAGAAAAACTCTTGTTCAAACGTATTATTAATGAAATGAAAGGCTATTTTGCAGCAGTATTTCGAAAAACGGCATTTGTGCGCGATCCTCCATATATTTCGTTTAATTGTGAAAATAATTTCCACTTTTGTAATCTGTCAGCATTGTCAATTTTTTTATAATTATTTCGTATTTTATACAGAAAAACTATTGTTCAAACGTAATATTAATGAAACGAAAAGCTATTTTGCAGCAGTATCGCGAAAAACGGCATTTGTGCGCGATCATCCTTATATTTCGTTTGTGAAAATAATTTCCTGTTTTGCAATCTGTCTGCATCGTCTAAAATTGGGCTTATCAAATTCTCCCGTTTTTTTTCATATTTTCGCACAAAAATCTCCCGGTTTTTCATATTTGGAGGTTGGCAGCTATGCTATTGGGAAGCTGACATATTTTGTAGTGCAAATCAAACATGGTTCAGCAACTTGTTTGATTTGTCGTGAAAGTGTTATATTAAAAAAGTATAATATTGTTCGTCATTTTACCATTAAGCACAAATCGTTCAATGACACTTTTCCTCAGGGATCCCTCATAAGACGTGAGAAATTGGCTTTTAAAAAGTCATTGCAACAGCAACAAAATGTTATGTCGATGGCAGCGGTAGCAAAGGTATTGTGTGAAATTTGTTACACAAAACTAAAACCGCTTGCTGATGCAGAAATTGTGAAGGAGTGTTTCGTAAATGCTTCCAATGTACTGTTTAATAAGTTTAGTAACAAAAATCAAATAATTTTGGAAATAAAAAAAAAACAGCTCTTAGATTCTACCTGTGTTAGACGTATTGAAGATATCGCAAGACATATTTGTAATAATGTAATTGAAGAACTGACAAACTGCAAGTTTTTTAGTTTGGCTTTTGATTCCAGCACGGATATTTCGGCAACATCATGATGCTCGGTTTTTGTAAGATATTGTACTGAACAGAACTCAATTCGTGAAGATATTTTGAAATTTCTTCCAATAAAGGGCCGAACCAGGGGCACCCTATATTATTTGCACTTTTCTTGAGCAGAACAAGATATATATAAAAAAAAAATGAGTTTGTGTGTGTACCGATGGCTGTCTTTCAATGACTGGATACGAAAATGGATTTATTTCCCTACTGAAACAGAAATATAATTTGACAAATGTAATAACATTTCATTGCATTATTCACCAGGAAAACTTGGCTGCATGTATTGGTAATTCCAAAATAGAAACTGTCTGTCATAAGTATAGTGAATTATATCTGAGCACGAGAACTGAACCACAGAAAATTCAAGTCTTTTGGATAAAGTCAGGGTTGCCATTTGCGACTATTTTTGACCTTAGGCGACTATGGCGACTTTTTTTGTCAAAAATAGGCCCAAAAGCGACTATTTTATAAAAAGTGGCGACTTTTTGAAGTTTTGGGAGACTATTTTAAAATATTTTGCAATAAGTCCGTTTTCAAATAACATTAGTAACAAAGATTCAACAGTGATTTTGAACGTCACTAGCGGCCAATCATATCAAGAGGACATTCACGGCCTTCAGGAATTTCGTCACTCTTTACTGTGCATTCGATGTTTCAACGTGATCTCAATCTTAATTACTCAAATTTACTGTCGATTAGGTCATAAATTTAATCGGATATGAATCTAAAAAGCTTAACAAACAAGCAAGTTCGTCTTTTTTTTCTATGATTCAATTTATGTTATAAATAATGCTGTTAAGTATTGTTTTGTGTGTGAAATTTTATGTTTATTTTGTTTTATTTAATTTTGAATCATTTTCAATCTCTTTGCATCTACTTTATGACAGTACCGGGCCGATATTGAAGAAACATCGGTACCGTCAGTATTACAATTTTTGGGATTTTACGTTCCTAACCAGAACAAAGGGAAAAGAAAATATAAAACATGAAAAGCAAGTGGTCGATAATTTTTATTTTGTCACAATAGAGTACGCTTATGATGCAAAAAAAAAAGTCAATTACAGCAAATGGAAATTTTATAACTTAGGTTTATAAGAGCAGGGATATTGCACCTGTGCCAAACTGCGCTAAATCTAGTACCATGATACAAATTGCGCCGATTTTCATGTTTTCCATATATTTTGCGCTGACCGGCGCCAATCTCAAAATTCAATAGAAAAAGAAAAGTTCGGCATATATTAAAAATTCTCTGCGAATTTTCCCAAACTCCCGCAATTGCCTTGGGTATCTCGGCACTATAGGAACTCTTTCTAGTGCCAATTTTTATGATTATTTCCGTAATATGTATAAATCACAGGGAGGACTTAAATTCAATTCATTTTCCAGTGCATTGCTGAGAGTCCAAAAGTATCAGTTTGCATCCACTTTTATCTTCTAATGATTGAATATTAGAGCAATAAAACTATTTTATGTTTATAGTACGAATAAATGAAAATAATTATTTTACTAAACAAATTATTTTTTTCTTAAATTATGCGATTGCGCAATTCAGTTTTTATTCTCGGGCATTGCCGAGAATGCACAATTATCTTTTTCCATCCATGTCCATCCTCTTATTGTCGCACTTTAGCTTGCCTAAATAAGTTTGTTTTCATATTTTAGTTAATTCTAAAGGTTAATTTTTGAATTATTTTCGCATAAATAGTACGATTGCGCAATTGTTTTTATTCTCGGGCGTTGCCGAGAGTATACAATAATCTTCTTCCATCCATGTCCATCCTTTTATTATTGCACATTAACTTTACTAAACTACATTATTTTCACATTTTAGTTAATTTTAAAGCTTGATTTTTTAATTATTTTCGCATAAATAATACAATTGCGCAATTGTTTTTATTCTCAGGCGTTGCCGAGAGTATACAATAATCTTCTTCCATGTCCATCCTCTTATTATTGCACATTAACTTTACTAAACTACATTATTTTCACATTTTAGTTAATTTTAAAGCTTGATTTTTTAATTATTTTCGCATAAATAATACAATTGCGCAATTGTTTTTATTCTCAGGCGTTGCCGAGAGTATACAATAATCTTCTTCCATCCATGCCCATCCTCTTATTATTGCACATTAACTTTACTAAACTACATTATTTTCATATTTTAGTTAATTTTGAAGCTTGATTTTTTAATACAATTGTGCAATTCAATTTTTATTATCGAGTGTTAACAAATATTTTGTACTATTTGCCAAATAGTATAAAAGTTAACTCTTTAGCAATGAGAAATCCCTTTGCTGTACTGTGAATCTAAAGGCATTTAAAGTATATATTTTATTGAATAATGTATTAAGCAATAAATAAAATAGTAATAAATTAATAAACAATTAATATATCTTACGCATTTATTTATTCTTGCACAGAAAAGTAAATAGTGTTCTGATATTCACAGTTATGAAAAAAAAATTATTTCTTTTTTCAACTTTTCCCACCTTAAAAAATCTTATTAGAAACTGTTTTTTTTTTTTTTTTACCCCCTTCCCCCTTCTAAGGGTATCAGGTATCAATAACTCGAAAGAAGTTTTAACTAATTTATAAATTTATTAAAAATGTATTCTATTTTATAGTTTACCAGAAATAGAAAAAACTAATTATCGTAGCAACATACACTTACGCTCACATTTTTAACTTGGGAGGAAAAAACTTCTGAACTTACATTTTACCTAAAATGTACCTATAGAGAAGGAAACTTAAACATTATAATTGAAAAAATTTTTATTAAAAATTATTGATTTGGAGGTTCTATAATCTTTGAAAGATTTTAATCGTATTTGGTACATAAATAAAATATAACATAAATTTTGATTTTTGTAAAATTGCATAATCAAAGTGTCAAGTTTCAAAACAATTTTAACAGTTGAGCTTAAGACTCTTCTGCAAGACAAAAAAATTTCATTTAAAAGTCTACGTTGCATATGTATGCATTCAAAATTATAAACAGAGGAATTTTTTTTTGTTTTCCACCTTCATATACTTATAATATAAATATCAATTAAATCAAAAAATTTTTGTTAAAATTTAGTTAAAATAGCAATATGCACTATCTTGAATTTTGCTAAAGACAACTAGGTAAATCTGGAAAACTATAGGAATTTCATTTTAGAAAATAAGCAAAGTTGGGCAAACACATTGGCTGCCCCCCCCCCCCCCCCCCAAATTAAATGTGCTTGTAAATAATGTTCAGTCAACATTGTCTTGACTCATATTTTGCTAATATACATGAATGTATGCAGACCAGTTAATTTTTTAAAAAAACACTTTCTCAGGGTATAGACATATTTTCAATTTACTGTTTCTAAATTTTGTAAATTTGCTGCTCCTAAGCATTTCATGTTGCTCCAAAAGTAAGTTTTATACCTGTTCCGAAGCATTTCTTGCTGCTCCAAAAGTGAGTTTTGTCTGCTCCGAAAATTGATATAAAAAGCACATAGGTGGGCAACATACTTGTAAGATTTAAAAGGGGATAGAGCTCTGCACGGGTTTGGGCTTAAGCCCCGCTGGGCTTTAGTTTTCTGACACTGTTTCGGGCCGGGTTGAGTCATTTTTAAAAAGTCGCTTATGACATGGCAGAACATATTTATTTTGAAAAAAATTTCAATGGATTCAAATTGAATACATAAACTTATTGGGGCTTATCTCAGCTATGTAAAGATTAATGTTTAAGAAAACAAACTCAATTCTTCTGTACAAAATTTTCACAAATTTATGTTTTTAACACATTTGAATACAAATCATTTCGGGCCAGCTGAGTTCATTCTACATTTATAGAATGAGGGGAGAAAAAATAATTAGCGCCTGTGGTTACAATTTGGACCCGACAGCTCTCCTAGAAAGAAGGCGTTGATAATGCACATCAGCTAAGTGAAAGGGTGGTTTTCACCATAATTTTACGATGACAATTTGTTATTTATTTATTTTTTTATGGAATCTCTAATCTCAAGGCCGTCCGATAGGATGGCAACTTCCGAAAATTGGCCATCCTCGCCGCATTTTAACCTACGCCTGCACACAAGCATTGTTCAGTTTATAGTGTAAGATTCGGGAGGGGGGGCCTAAATCCGGGCCTGGTACTGCATGCTTGCTGTTTTGCATAAATTTGAAATTGAAGAGGCAAAATATTCAGGACTATATAGATGGGACTGGATTTAAAATAAAATAAAAATAAATTAATAGGGTTTTTTTTTTAAAAAGTAAAAGAAAAATAATAAATAATTCCGGAATTTACATAATCGGTTCCATACTGTAATACTAATTATATAGATTTTTCTTTGCATACAATTTATTTTTTAAACATCATAACATACAGAAATATAGTTTTTTTTTTAAATTTAATGTTCTGTTTTATAATAGTATGCCGTAATTTTTCTGATCAATGCAATATGCATTTCATCCACCTTCATTTGCAATAAATTATTTTTTACAAATTTTATTTCGAGACAATATTTTAATTATATATAATGATTTATTTGTATTTATTTATTTCTTAATTTTCTAATATGGTGTATGTATTATTCAATATTAATTATTACAAGTTATAAGTACTATGGTGCAGTGAATGTTTATTTTACATGGTTCAATGACGAATGTTATTCTGTTTGCAGAAATGCAATATATGTTTAATTTATCTTAAACTCTAACCGTCAATGAAACCGAATATAACTTAACAGCATTCAGGTCTTTGTCTTAACTGTACTTTTTATTCGCAACAATTATAAAAGGTAGGACAAAAAAATATTTGTTTTATTATTATTATAATACTCATAGTTGAATTCTAAGTAAATAAACTAAAGGAAGGTAAAAATAAACACATTCAATTTTATTAAAGAAAACAAAGGTTGGCTTAAGAAATCAAAGTTCTGCTTGCTTATAATTTATAAACTCATACTTAGTATTGTGTAGCTGTTTCAAAATTTTCTGTTTTATATATGTATGTCCTATTCTTTTTATCGAAATCAGCATAAAAAGATTATGGAAAAAGGCTACTAAATGGGCCAGTTAAGCAACTAAATGATCTCTAGGAGGAGACTATTTAGGCTACTATTTTTGACTTTTCAGGCTACTAAAGCAACTATTTTTCATGTGTAGTTATGGTGGCAACCCTGTAGAGTGGGTAGTCAATATAGCGACGTTTTTTTACGTAACTCGGTGCATTGGCTTAGGAAAAGTTTTGGAAAGGTTTTTTTTCTTTGAGACAAGAAATAATGTTGTTTTTACAGCAAAACAATAAAATTTACAGTGAATTGTAAAATGATGGATGGTGGTGTAGCCTAGCTTTTCTGTGCGACATTACAAAGGAGCTTAACAGTCTTGATAGTGATTTACAGGGTGAAAATAAGATAATTTCACAGGTGGCGAATAAAATATTTGCTTTCGAAGAAAAATTAAATATTTATTACGAAGAAATATAAAACAAAATACTTCAAAATTTTTCAACCATGACAAAAGATAAACAGGATGGTATTGATATTCCTTCAGAAAACTATACAATCATTTCAAATTATGTAACTGCACTATCTGGAGAATTTAAAGGTAGATTTCATGATTAAAGGAAAATCAAGAACATGCTGTTGCTCGTAGAAAATCCTTGGCACTTGGAACTGGCAATAATATCAGAACTGGCTGGTGTATTGAGATGTAATTACGAAAAGCTATTTGACGAATTTATTAACATGAAAAACAATACATACCTGGAAGTTATTTTTATAGAAAAAAGGGAGGAAAAGGAGTACGCCGAATTTTAGAAAATAGTGCCCGAACAATATTAAAACTGTACAAAAATGTGCTCAAATTTTGCTCACGGTGTTCGCATCAACGTACCTTTGTGAATCGTTCTACTCGAAAATGAAATATGCAAAGAATATATATAGAAGCCGGCTTACTGATTCTCATCTGGATGACGTTTTAAGAGTAGCATGTAGCAGTTACATGCCTGATCTAAATAAGATTGTTAAAAAGAGTTCACAATATCAATGGTCTCAATAGTTTTATTCCTTGATAAATAAATACTTGGACTTATTTATGTTTTTTCATTAATCCTTATGTTGCAGCCCATGTGAAATAGTTGTCATGTGTATGTGGCCCGAGAAAGAAGTTGAGTATGGCTGGTTTAGAGCTATTTTTATGTAACATATTTTTTTACCAGAAATGTTTTATAATACAATTTAAGTATATAAAATCAGAAGATGCAAATACGTATTGGATTCTGTATGAAGGTCCACAGATAATCAAATTATAACAATGGTTTCCTGTTATGTATTCTTAACAGCATGTTATTTCCATAACAATACTGAGTCGATTCACATTTATAGAAGTTTCACCTTAAAATAGATGATTAAGATTAAAAAAAAAAAATTAAATGTTTTTCTCTTTAATAAATTTTCCAGCGAATTTGATAAGATTTTGCGATTTCATTAAGCAGAGCTTCAACTAGTATATTTTTGATATGGGAAATTAGTTACTGAATATTGAATTTTGAATGCAAATTTGAGTGTATTTATAGACATATTAAAATGGCTGATATTACTGATCACTATAATCCAGAGTTGCCGGAAAAAAGCAGGCCGACTTTTTTTTTTGTTTTAACCTCTTAAAAAAGCCGGCTTTTATTAAAAGGTGGTTTATAGCCAATTCACGTTAAATTTGCATTACTTTATCTTTGATGCACTCCTAAATGTTTTTTACTAAAATGTTTATAAACTTCTATTAAATATTACCAAGTACACAAGATTTTATGACCACTAGAAAAATACTATGGAGGTAATGTCTGAAAGAAAAAATATATATACAGTGAGGACAATGCATTAAATTAGACACCAAGATGGTGTTTTGAAAGCCTTTGTTACATGATGCATAGCTCTACATTACATATACTACACATTTGAAAGACTATAATTAATTAAACAGACAAATCACCACACATCAAAAAGGGAAAAAATCAATTTTACTTCAAAAAGTAGTGATAAATAGTGTTTTTTATTAAATTACTTTATTCATGATTTTAAATATTTATGAGTAAAAATAAGACTCTTGCATATCAATAAAGTCCTTAAAATTAGTTAACTAGTAAAATATATCACTAAGCAACTATTGTCCTAAAATAAAATATTTCATTATTTAAAGCAATAACATTTTTTAAAAAATGTGTTAAAGGCCAATGTAAACCAAGTAAAGCAGTTGGTATACCTTTTTTAAAATTTAGCTGATTTTTTGCAACCAACAAATCACTAGCAGGTATTCCAATATTAATGTTTTCATTATTGAGAAATAAAGTTATTTATTGAATTCTAACCCAATAAAATGCCTTTAAAATTAGTTAAAGAACACTTAAAAATGTGTAATTTAAAATTACAATCCTTCACACTTTTTTACAAAAAAAAACAGAAAGCCAATTTTGGCAAAAAGAAAAGCCAAATTTTGGCCCAAAAAAGCCAGTTAAAACCAGTAAAAGCCACCGGTGTGGCTTTTATTAATTTTGGCCGGCTTTTTTGCAACCCTGCTATAATCAGAATGTCTACCTCTCGGTTCACATGCATACTAGTTAAAATTATAGCCACTGCTTAGTATAAGAGAGATAGTAACCAAGAGAGATTACTTTTATGTGTACATATGTAATGCATTTGAGATTTCATTCTTCTGAATTCCTTAAGCCTGATTGACAAGTAACCTATAGTATTTTTTATTATCTTTAAATTTTTAATGCCTGTATGTTCAACTCAAATATATTAAAAAATTTGAGACTTATTGGTTTATTTTTTAGGATACTCACTCTAGAATTCATATTTTGTAGGTGTGTTTTGCCTGTGTTGACAATGAAGAGTTCCGATTAGCCCAGATGTGTGGTCTACACATTGTAGTACATGCTGATGAGCTTGAAGACCTAATTAACTACTATCAAGACAGAGGATACTTTGAAGAGTTAATCAGCCTCCTTGAAGCTGCTCTTGGTAAATTTTAATTAAGTTTTTCTTCTGTATCAATTAGAAAGTTTAATCACAATTTTAAAGTAAATTGTTAGTTGAAATAATTTCTCAAAGTACCGTAATTTACGGAAGAAAAGTCAGTGTTCAAAAGTTAATATTGTATCGTGTGTGGACTGGTTATAATAAAATGGTGCAGTTCAATCACTGGGCTAAGCTGATAAAATCTTTTTTTTTTTTTAAATTCCTCTCCTCTTGTTAGAAAAGAAATAAAACTGTGAGCAACCTGAATTATTCTTCCTTTTAATTATTCTGTAGGTTCCTAAATATAAACACTCTAAAACTTGTTAAAGTATCATTTTTAGTATCTGAAAACGCATTAATAGCCTAAAAGTGTGCAGACTAACCAGAATTTCCTAGCACAAGTATGTAAACTTGCTGAAATGGAATGGAGCATTTACATATTAATACACAAATAAATGAAACACACAGATATAAATATTCAAAAGACTAATTTAATTTCACTTTTAAAAGTTTTACATCACATTAAAATAAATTTCAACAACTTCAATAAACAAATGGCCTAAAAATATAGTAGTAGAACAAAACATTAGAATTATAAAAGTTATTGAAAACATATTGAATAATAAATTTAAGATATATTATTAAAGTACAATTTGCCAAAAGTGAATTTTGAATGAAAAGGAACATCATCTACCTGAAAAGGTAATTTAGAGATTAGAATTTAAAATTTAATCTACTGTAAGAAATATTGCATTTCTCTATCCATAACACTTGGTGAAATATTGGGCGGTATATTGTCAACTTGGCGATTTTTTTTAATGTTGCTAATTTGACAAAAATGATGCTAAATCAATGAAATCAATTGTATTTTGTTAGGGGATAGTATTGTAATGATATTTTTGTCGATCAAGTCGTCCCATTTGGCTAGAAATTTGGTGATTTTTTTTAATATCCTCAAATATTGCCAAATTTTATGAAAATATCTCCAAATTGATAAAATTATGCTAAATCAATAAAAACACCTAATTGATAAAAATTTAATATTTTGCAAAATTTAAGTTCGATTTAAACCAATCCATTTCTCAATCTATCCATCTGTAACGCTTGGCGACAAATTTGGTGGCATGTCACCAGCTTGGTGTCTTTTAAAAGATGTTTCTAAATTGATAAAAATGTCGGTAAAAATATCGCCAAATTTATAATAATACTACATCAATAAAAGAGGTCTGTTATTTTAATCATCCCACTTTGCGACAAATTTGGAGGGTTTTTTTTAAACATCACCAAATTGATAAAATGACACTAAATTAATAAAAATAGGGCCTAATTGACTAAAATTCAATATTTTGCAATATTAATAAAAAACCAACCCATTTCTCCATCCGTCAATCTGTAACGCTTAGTGCAAAATTTGGCAGGATATCACCAACTTGGTGACTCTTTAAAATTTTATAAATTTATGAAATGTCTCCAAATCAATAGAAATGTTGCCAAATTGATTAAAAATGATGGCAAATCAATGAAATTATGTTTTTTAAGGAAATATTAGTGTACTGATGTTTTGGTAGGGTCTGTCCCAGACGACTTTTTTAAAATAACAAATTGATCAAATGTTGTCAAATTGAAAAATGACACCTCATTGATAAAAATTCAATATTTTACAAAATTAAGTTCAATTTCCTTGATAAAGCTCCTTATTGATTCAAATTTAAGTGAGTTTCACTGTTCAAGTGATAGAAAAATAGATACGTTTTGTTTTCAAAAGTCAAAAATTGTTTTGTGAGGGGAAGATATAGTATGTATGTTTAACTAGGGAGTTGCATAGGAAATAATATTGATTGGGATGGGTGCATGGCTCTCATATGCCCATAGGTAATAGGAGCACAAGTGCTACTGATGAGCAGATTGGAGGTAATGTTTTGCAAATTTCTTAATTCCATCATCCAAACTTCATTAATGTAGAATAGATTAAAATAACTTAACAATACAAAATAACCCAGGTTTAAGAGACTTAATATGTCAAGGGTTATTACTCTTACCAAATTAGAATGCAACACAATTTGAAGATATAGACTAGAAAATAAGAGGAATTAATAAAAAACACCCAAAATGATTAAAAACTGTCTCAAAACACACTGGAGGCATCAATAGATTCCAGCAGAAGAAGCCAATGTGTGAAAGCACAAGTCCAATTGTAAAATACGAGGAAAACAATCCATTCTGAATCATTACATTGGACTGCTCACTTGTCATCACACACCACTACTTTGGTAAAAGAAACACTGTGAAATCCAGAAACATTCATTCATATGAATAGCACTACTAAAATTGTATTTAGTAATTGGTGAATACTGTCCTAACATCAGTATTGTCAATACTTAGTAATAGAGGAAACAGGCTACGGGGGCGCAGGCAGGAAATTTGACACTGTAATCATGACTTCTTAACAGGTAGCTGAAAAGCAAATTGAAAGCCTAACATAGATTCCGCACAGATGCATTGTTTATTATATTCCGAATGTATTCAAAGCATTAATCTATGAAGAAAAAAGACATCACATGATCAGAGTATAAAAATTGCAAAATAAGGAAGCCAGTGGTTTGACGTTCTTTTTAAAAGATATAAATATTTTGTTCCATAGGAAACCATGCAATGTAGCACAGAGGTGATGTACCATCCCATTTTTAGATCTAATCAGCGAAAAAGGGCATGACTAATCTTTTACAGCCTAAATGTCATTGCCGAAAATTCTATATAAACTATCTATAAATAAAAAAAGAATTCATGACAGATGATTTTAATTATACTGTTAGACAATCAAAAACTCTTAATGTTTAAAAGAAAAACAACCAAATATGGTGAACATAGAATTTAAATGAAATTGCGATAAATTAATGAATTCGTATCCGAAAATAACAAATTTAGTATTAAATGGAATTTGAAATAAAAGAAATTATGAATTAGCTAATTTAAATAAATTTAAATTATTAAAACTTAAAGAAAAATGAACTTTCGCCATTTGAACTATAATAACTATGGAATAAAATGCTTGTGGAATTTATAAATATTAAAAACCTAAATACTTGAAAAATAGATAAATAAAATTAAAAAAGGGGTAATAAGTAAATGAGCCTCTTGAACCCATTTAGGCAAATAGAATTCTAAAATTAAATGTTAAATGCAACGTTTGTAGCCCATCATTATCATTGTAATGTATATTTGAAGTGGGATAACTTTCAAAATCAGTTCCGATCCACTCCTGTGTGCAGTATATTTCTAGAGTTTATATTTTCCCCAACAATACTGTCAAAAAATCAAAACAACTTGGATTAAAAATCATTGAGAAAATTTTGTGTGGAAAGCATTAAATATTGATATATTTTCATGTTCAACTAAATCTACATTGATTATGTAATCACAGGATATGGAAATAGCAGCTACTATTGTTCAGTTCTGCTACTGCATTTACCCGCGGAATGGTATTTATGTTTGGAATTTTTTTTTTTAGGAGGATGATACATTTGGACTGCAGTTATACTGCTATGGCCCTTCTTCCCCAAATTACAGTAATTTGTGAGGTGCAATTTATTCTGGTGTAGACTGTTTGTGTGCATTTTGCTGTAGATCAGTCATGTTAAACTCAAATCTTTTTAGGTGTGCTTGAGGAACAGGAACAGTTGAAAGGGCCTCAACCTAAAAGTTCAGAGGTCCTCACTCAATCCATTTCTACCTACAGCTCTGTTTTACAGAATAATATCAAATATCCCAATATTTCAAATTTTGGTACATTTATTTTTTGTTTTTATAATTGGTTTAATTTAAACAGAATTTATAAAGATCATAAATTGGAATAAATATTAAGTCATTATGAAAGGTATGTTTTTATTAAAGTGAGAGTCTCTTTCCTTAATACTTTTATCTTGCCAGCCAACCGTTGGTGTAATATTTGGTTGCTTCCATTTTAATTTATAAAGAGTGCAAAAGTGAAGCATGTTTCTAAAGGTAGTGCACCAGCATTCTATACATAAAATATTTTCTATTATACGGGTTTTATTAAGTCAGTACTTTAACAGAAAATTCTCTAAGTGTGAGATGATTGCCCAAGCTCAGTTCTTCCAGTCTTTAATTTCTCAGTTTTCTGTAAACTAGGGCCCTGAAAATATGTTATCTCACATATTGCAGCATTCCTATTAACATCTATTGAAAACCATTGTGTAAAGGATTGTGCAGTTTATTAAAATAGTATTACGGTTCTGGGGCCTCTAAGTGGTTTACAAGTTAATATTGTCCAATATATAATGTTGTGAATTTTATATGGCATAATGCTACACAAATATCAATTATTTGACATGCCTACTGTAGTTCTTAGTTCAATATTGTGTTAATTGCTAAATTTTAAAGTTTATATGAAATATAAATTTTTTAAAAATGAATTTTAAGGCACAAAATTTGTTCATTAATAATTGGATGCAGTGGTTACCTTTTAATTGAATCAAGTTGGTACAAGGTGTTTTTAATGCAATTTAATTTATTTGCACTGTTAAAACGTAGAAGGAAACCATATTTGCATCTGTCTGTGGTTTTCTTGGTTCACTCCCAGAAATTGTGCTTGGTGTCCAAAAAAAGGGGGGGGGGGGGATATTTCTGTAGAAGGCTGTTAGCTATTCAAAAGCTTAAAAAAATTATAAAAAAAAGTTTTATTTGCAAAAACTCCTGAAAATTTAGCCAAATTTCTTTTTTTTCTGGAGGGTGCTCCCATTTCTCAAGAACTTTAAATAAGTTGTTTCATTCTTTAAAATATTAAAATAAAATTCAGTATGATAGACATGCAGGCAGAGCTGGAAACGGAACTTTGAGAAATTATTTTACTTTTAATCAAATGTATTATCTTTAATGCATTTATATCTTTTGGTGTCTATTGCTAGCTGTGACCACACTTGCATAGCAGAAAGGCATTGAGCATATACAGTCATTATACTAACATTTTTAATAAACTATTTTTTAAAAACTAGTATCTAGCTGCAGGTACAGTAGTGAGTCTTATTTAATTAACCTGCAAAGAAATAATTCCATTCTTAATAATATGTACTATGTATATAAAAGATAATGCATTATATAAACACAGCCATATATTAAGTGATTTTAGAAGCTGATGGTTGTTTGCCCTTTTGTTTATAATTTCGCATAATATTGACTACTAGAAAATGTACCCGGTATTGCCTGGGAAGTGTTGATTTTTGCTTTAGAAAATTTAGATGAATTATTTTCAGACTAGCAATGTTGGGAAATGGATGACTTGAATAAGAGGTGGAGTCTCTTTTTGTGTTTGAAAGCCACATTGATGTAAACTTCAACAAAAAGGCCACATATAAGAATTATATATACATCAAAATGCAAATCTTTAATGGAAAATATAATTAATATATACAATTTAAAAAGTAAAAAGTTCTTTGAGAAAGCCGCACTTGATGCACCAAAAGGCCGCATATTTCCCACACCTGACTTTCTTGCTTAACGACCATAAGTATTTTTACATAAGTGCAGAATAACAGTTTTAACGAATGGAAACTGGAATTTATTAATTAGGTTAAAAACAACGTTAAAATTTCAAATTTTAAAGCTTAAAGGAGCATGAAAAAGTAAAACTATAAACGTTTTTGAAACAAAAACTTTATCAGAGTGGATAGCGGACCCTGCCTGGTAAGGTAAATTTGACCAAATCTTTATATATGATAGGATTGAAACTCTTGTTTTAGCTAAAGATTCTAGGCACTTAACACTTAATTTCATAAGTTAAAGAAGTTGAACCAGAACATAAGTAGATCGTAACATAAGTAGATACATTCAGAACATAAGTCAGAACATAAGTAGATACATTCAGCTAATTTCTGTTTGAAAGAAAATGTAGAGGTAAAAAAAAAAGTAATAAAAGAATCCTTTTTATAAACAAGAACATCTAAAAAGAAAATTTGCTTATTCATTTCAATTTCATATGTAAATTGAATGAGGGACAATGAAATTAACAATGTTAATAATAGAGGAGAGATCAAATGGATTCTCCACAAGAATAAAAGTATTACCCACATACCAAAAGAAGCATTTAAATACAAGTTTTTGAAGTACCTTTTCTCCAAAATAATGCATCTGTACATTATAAAGAATTCCTCATTGTGATTTCTTCAGATTGTTTAAAATACTTTCATTGAAAGAAATGTATTTTGTTTGTTCAATACATAATTTACTAATTGCCAAAAATTCCTTAATTTCAACATGAAAGTAGAGTAATGAAGTGTAATGAAGAGTAATGACATTCCCCAAGTCTTTATTTTAAGCACAGAAGAGTAATTACAGGAGCATTAATGAGCAAGTATTTTGCATTCAAAGATGGTATTCTACAGTTTACTGAAGAGAAATCTTTCAACTTACTTAGAATTTTTACAGTGAAAATTATTAGCTAATAAGGGAGAAAGAGTGTTAGCTAAAAAGCAATGCAAAAGGATAAGAAGCAATGCCAATGTTACACAATTTATATATATATATATATATATATATATATATATATATATATATATATATATATATATATATATATATATATATATATATATATATATATAATAATAGTATATATATATATTAGAAAGATATAATAATAACCAATTCCAAGTAATTATGGATATGCAGCAA
This sequence comes from Amaurobius ferox, assembly GCA_951213105.1. Lineage (NCBI taxonomy): Eukaryota > Metazoa > Arthropoda > Arachnida > Araneae > Amaurobiidae > Amaurobius > Amaurobius ferox. The sequence continues at coordinate 101,232,343 of OX578137.1, forward strand.
TTCTTAGCTTTTACGTATGTTGACAAAGCTGCATCGAACTATGCTATTTTTTGCAAATATTTCTACATTAAAACTTTATTATCCAATTTAAATCAAATAAATACCTCCAAACTGCAAAAAACTACCATACATGATTTAAAACGAAAACTTATTTCCAAGTACAAACAATTTTTTTATACTCATCAAAATTTAAACATTCCATATTTAGTAATCATACCCAATTTTCACAAGGACCCAATAAAATTTAGAATAGTTACCAGTGGACATAATTCTTATGCTACAAAAGCTAACAAAAAACTTCTAAAAGTCTTAAACAGTCTATTTCATGAAATTTCCAAAGAACCACATTGCATCATCAGAAACAGCTATGCACTTATTCAAAAACTGAAATCCTTTACTACCATTGACTCAATCCAAACTTTAAATTTTAAAGATCTTTTTAATAACATCAAAGATTTATTTTCGGTCATTAAACAACTCTTTGATCTATTCAAATTAAATATGCTTACTAAATTTGACTCGTCTACCTTTAATAATTTATTACATTTTGTTCTTTTTCACAACTATCTTGTACATAGTAATGTTGTATACCTCCAAACGATTAGAGTACCGCAAGGATCCACTGGTAGCTCTATGCTCGCCAATATTTATCTTTACTTTTACGAAAGACAATCCACTCTGATTACTCATAACATTTCTATTTTTCACTACATTGATGTTTTTCTTTGTTTTCATACTCCATATGATTCATCACCCACACTTAATATTTATCCATCCAATCTTGAGTTAATACTTAATGAATCCCACCCTTCCAAATTTGTAAATTATCTTGATATCACCATTTATATTCAATATAACTCATTCAATACTACTATTTATGATAAGAGACATCAATTCAAATTTAATGTAAAATTCTTCCCTCATTATTCTTCCTGTCTTATTAACCAAGTTTTTAAAATCTAATCATTAGCCATTTGCTCCGAATCAAACACCTGGATAGTAATAAGTGTACACTATCACATATTAATTGTCTCAAAAGTCTGTGCTATATGTACACTTTTCCCACCTTATTTGTAGATCGCAGTATAAGTACGATACTCAATTGTAATGGAAACGCCATAAAATAAACACCGCCTCGGTGGGCTAAAATAAAAATGTTCAAATATTTAAAAAAACGTAACTTCGGTTACACAAAAAATGTGCAAAATTAAAAAAAAAAAAAAAAATGCTTTGGCTGGTAAAGAAAATAGTTCAAAACACTAATAAAACCTTTAAGGCGGATATATAAAAAGCAAATTATATAAAAACTGGCTATGCTCCAAAAAACGTTATCCATACTTTATATGTTTTCGTTCGTAGTGGTCACTTCTCGGTTAGTTTCTTCACTCTTGAGTTTATCTCACCGAACACATCTGCAACTACTTCCACTTCCTCTAATTTGGTCCATGCCATTGCGGTTTTTCGCATGGTATGCATTCAAGTAGGTTCACGTGGTCAGACTCCCATGAAGATTATTCAAGTTACCGAACTTAAATTTGTGAGTTGCCTTTTTTTGCATGTTTGTGCATTTTTTTCTCCCTCATTATGTGTTATTTTAGGATATATAAGTTGAATTTTGTCCTGAATTATTTCTGTGTGAATATAGTTTATTCCATTGTTGGGCACAGATTGCATAAAATTTTAACCACGTGTTTTTATGCAATCATAGAAACAACGGATTTCAGTATATCTGTCTAGAATGTACCCCTAAAGACGTGTCTGACAGATATACTATTCATTGATTTATTTTCTTTTTCCTGGCCTTTCCATCATCTACTTTTCCAGCCCTTCCTCGTTACTTTTTACTTACTGCTTTTAATGTAATTAAATACACTTTAATATTTTATCCGCAGTTTGATGCTGTGTATACTGATTTGCACTCCTGCATTCTTTTTATTATTTTAATATATATATATCTCCTTCAAGATTTGATCTTTTATAATTTTCTATATGGCAGACTGAAACAAGAAATTATTAGTTCAAATTATGTATTTAATTAAATTTTCTTTATCAGAATGCCATACTGGAAAGATTATACTAAATTCCTTCTTTAACATATAAACATTAATGTTTTTAACTTATTTAGAATTGGTCATCTAAATTCAAATTTACTGTATATGTATTAGTTTAGTCATCAAGCTGTAACTGTTACTAAATGGCTTTAAATTGAAAATAAATTACATAGTTAACTTATTTAGTATTTAGAAGTAAGAGCATAAATGTAAAATTGAATGTTATGGTTTATTTTAATTGTGAGTAGAAAAGAGCCTATTTATTTGACTGCATTTGCTAGTTTCTTGAGTTTTTATTTTAATTTTTTTCATTTAGGTCTGGAAAGAGCACATATGGGAATGTTCACTGAACTGGGTATCCTCTATTCAAAGTACAAACCTTCAAAGATGAAAGAACATCTGGAACTTTTCTGGTCTAGGGTTAACATTCCAAAGGTATTCAAACTTGTTATATACAGTAGACTCGTGTTATAGTGACCCTGGAGGGACCTTCGCTGCAGGGACGCTATATCAAATATTCCTATTTTAGGGGAGGGGGTGAAATATAATACAGATTTTCACACTTTATAAATTTTACAACAGTACTAAATAAAGTATAATTCATAGTGTAATTAAAAATAAATAACAAGTAACACATTAAAAGCTAAAAATTGCAAAAGTCCATTTAATGTGGCACATTGCAGAAATGAAACAAAGCATATTACATACTTTGACTTTTCTTGAAGAATGCTGTTATTTGTGTTTGCTGTAAATTTTGCCTAGAATTTTTTTAGGAATGTACTGTTGGGAATACCTAAATAGTACTTTTAGGAATGCAAAACAATTTGGCAATATCCGTTTTTAGAAAATGATTTTTATTGACATTTTCTAGGATCTTCTTTATCTCAATGGACATGCTGAGCACTTTGTCTTATGTAGAGAAAGAATTGTTAACTAAGTGACAAATACAGCATGCAGTTGTCTCTCCTCCACTGAATTGATATACATGGCTATCCAGCAATTGAAAATTCAAAGATTACAGTGACCTAGACTAGTGGATACCAATTTTAATCTGTGATGGAAAATTATAGGGATGCAGAATTCAGGGTTTTGTGAAAGTATGAGAATAGGGGATAAAATAGATTGCTCCTATTTACAGCAATTAAGCAAAATCCATCGCCAAACATTTCAGAGTCTTCAATTTTGATACATACCTCATTCAATGCCTGTGAAAGAAGAGGGCTCTCTTATGAGATGCTTCCCGATTTTGTTTACATTCACGTGACAATGTAAGGAAAAATTTGGTGTGAGTCGATTCAAGGAGAAGTTGGAATTTCAGTACTTTTGTTCAGTAGATATGGGAAAAGTATTTTACTATTGACATGTGCATCTAACCCCAGGTGGTGAAGAGTAAAATTGCATTCCTGAGCATAAGGAAAACTATTGTAGCCTAACTTGATATCACTGATAATTTCTAAGAAAAGAACCCTCTTCTGCTGCTGCTTGGAGACTGTACAATGATTAGTCTTTGCTCTTCAAGTTTGCTGATGGATGTTCCATAAGGTCGCTCTAACAAGATATTCTATCTTTTCTGTGGTCCTTATGGTAGTAAAATAACATTACATGTGTTAGAACTGTAGGGACATTTAGAATCGGTTCTTATATCACAGTAAGTAACTAACATTAGGATCGTTATAAGGCGAGTCTTCTGTGTTTCACTAATTAAAAACTAATTTTATACTACATAGAACAAATTCCCCGGTGTTGCCCAGATCTTGCACTGCTTAAATAATACATTTACAGAATTTCTTCTTCAAGCCACATCAATTTTTGCATTCCTCAACTTTGGAAATCTCAATCACAAATGGACATCTCCTCCAGTGATCTAAGCAGTGTTTCCGATAGTGGGAGCGGAAAACATTAAATCTGCTCAAGAGTTGACTTACTTACCATTGCCGGGTGCAATGTTTATCCCCCTCCCCTGGAAATTGGGAAAATCAAATAATGCTGTAAATTCAATCATATCTTCACTTTTTTTTTTCTAGTAATTTCTAGTAGAAAAAAATTATTTAGATTACCCCAAAAAGCCAAAAAGTATTAAGTAATATGTGCTAAATGCAATTTTTTATGATTTTCTGAAAATCATGAAACATCTGAAAAGTCCCGAGAAACATTGATAAGATTTTAAACAAATAAGAAAGTATCTAAGCAATCATAAATGCTTCAAATCTTCAGAAAATGAATTAAAAATAAATAAATAAATTTAAATGTGGAAAATTTTAAGAAAAGGGGAAAATCTAACTAATGATTTAAAAATAAACTTAAAATTGAAAAAAAATTGGAATAACACCAGAAATAAATTTTTATAATTTAATTAATACTATAATAAAAATGGTAGTAATTAAAAATGCATATTAATATTACTGTATTAAAAATATAAATATTTCCATGAATTTTTGCTTGCGTTATTTTTAGTAAAAAGAGTAACTTTTGTATTTTGTAGCAAATTTTTTTTATCTTTCATGATTTTTTAAAATCTCCCTCAGAATCCAAGCTGGGGGGTGGGGGGATTTTTCCCTCTTGATTATAGAACCCTGTCTAACAACATACATATCTATTATGCGTATGCACGACCTATTCTATAGGTGTCGTGTTGGCAGGTTGAAACTTCAGTCCAAAAATGGTCCATACTGAATGAAATTATTAAAAAATTTTAAGAATTCTCTCTTAAAAAAATTATAATTAATGAATGGATGGCTTAAGGAAATTATTTGCCTTGGAGCACTGTGTGACATTTAGAGGAGTTCCTATGTATCAAATTTCATAGTCGTGTATGATGTATAGATTTCCCACTACAGACTGCACACATCAACACATACAGGCATCTTCCTTTATTATGTAAGATGGAAACCAAAAGCTATTTTTGTGACTGTTATAATTTCATTCAATTCAGTTTTTTGTTTTGAATTAACATATAGAACTTTCCATAAATGGAATTGCAATGTGAGCGTTATATAATTTAACCCATAAGTATATTGACTGAAATCTTTGTGCATTTATAGGTGCTGAGAGCTGCAGAGCAAGCTCATCTATGGGCTGAATTAGTTTTTCTGTATGACAAGTATGAAGAGTATGACAATGCTGTAGTAACAATGATTAGCCATCCAACAGAAGCCTGGCGAGAAGGTCACTTTAAAGAAATTATTACAAAAGTTGCCAATATTGAACTTTACTATAAAGCTATCCAATTCTATATGGATCACAAACCTATGTTATTAAATGACTTGCTACTTGTTCTTTCTCCCCGTATGGATCATACAAGAGCAGTTAACTATTTCACAAAGGTAAGAATTGTTTATATCCTTTTTTGTTTAATATTAAATCGTATTTCCCATGTACTTTATTTACCAAGGGGTATTTTAATTGTAATAAATAGTTAAAATCCGATTCTCTTTGAAACAGAAGTAATGAATATCAACTGTTAGAATGTATATAAAGAAGTTTCTCTAATAATTGCATTGAATGTATATTGTCTTCTAATTTTTACGCATCTATAAATAAAATAAAAATGGTAGATTCTGACAAAACAAATTTTATAGTTGCTTAAAATACGAAATGTTTTTTAAACTTAAGATCAGCTTGAGAAAAAATAAAGTAGTTGATGCTGCCGACGCTGTTTGACAAATTTCGCATTTCTCGAGTTTTTCTGTCTCATGCTACAAAAGTGATATAATACAAAAATAAAACTTTAGTACATATGTAGAGAAATGTTTAGGGAACAAACACTCTGAAAGAAACAGTTTTTTGATTTAAACTTTAGTTTAAGAAACTAGAGGGCTCAACAAAATGGATTGATGTAATCTTTTCGGACGAAATGAAGTTCAATCTTGATGGGCCAGATGGTTTTCGCTATTTTTGGTATAATCTGTGTAAAACCAAAGAAGTTTTTTCCAAACGTTAATACGGTGGGGGCACAGTAATGATTTGGGGCACTTTTGCAACAAACAGAACCACACATATAGTCTAACAACTGCAAAATGAACTTTGACAAATATGTTGATATGTTAGGTGAACATTTGTTACCTGAGGCCCCACTAATTACTTCAGGAGACTATATTTTCTAACAGGATAAGGCTTCCATACACATTTTTAAGAGTGCAAAACTCTGATTTGAAGCTAATTCAGTAAATTTACTTGATTGGCCGGCAAGGAGTCCCGATGTCAATCTAATAGAAAATTTATGGCGCCTTCTAGCCCGAGAAGTTTATAAAAATGGCACACAATATCAATATAAACAGGATCTTGTGTTAGCCATCAAACAAACTTGAAATAACATTTCCATAGACATTTTAAAAGAACTTTCAGCATCGATGCCCCTCAGCTTATTAAAATAATTGAAAAAAAAAAGTTGTTTTCTTGATTATTAAGGGAAATGTTAGGTAATTTAGAACATGTACTTATACTTTTTTCTATATTTTCTTTAGTGATAATCTTTATAAGGTCAACTTTTGTAAGGTTCATATTTGTTGTGTTATAAATGTTATCGTATAATTTCATATTAGAGGTCAGACATATCAGAAATGCATTTTGATAAAGTGAAAATAAAGTATATTTTCATTGAATTATATGTTGTCCTTGTACTTTTTTTGCGCACTGTATCAAATTTCATATTTTTGCATGCTATAGTTTTTGCAGTACGAGGCAGAGAAACTCGAGGGACACACTGATATGGAACAACATTTTTTACTTCAAAAGTCCATAAAAAGTAGAATAACTCATGAACTACATTAAAATAAACACAAGAAAGATCAATCATGCATAAAGCATTGATTATGAAACACTTTCCAACTTCAATGCAATTTTATTTAAACATCTCTAAGATGTGATACATTCCTCGGTAATATTTTTTAAATTATCACATTACTACATTAATTTATTATATTTGAAAACTTAAAACTTCATACAAAATTAACTTTATTCAAATGACGGCATTGAAATATAAATTGCCTGGTTTAAACATTTCTAAAATGTGATGCATTCCTTGGTAATATTTTTAAAATTATCATAATACTGCAATAATTTATTATATTTGAAAACTTCATCAAAAACAAATGAAATTTATTCAAATGACACGAAATGTAACATACGTCATCAAAATGTAACACGCCTGGCTGTCTCTATAAAAGCAGCATTTCATTCATAAACTTTTTTCCAATCCTTTCATTCATCACAATACTATAATTTATTTTATTTAGAAACTTAAAACCATGGAGGTACAAGTAATTAAACTCTATACTTCAAACTTCATCGAAAAAATTGTCTGCTACTCTATATAAAAGCAATGAATATTTCATTCATATCAGCTATATTACAGACTCCATGAGCTAAATAATTTTGCATTAAAGAAATGCAGCAATTCTTATACAACTCATTCTACATCATTTGGTATTTACATTCTCCATAAGTGAAAATTAGGCTTCATTGTAAAATAATCAAAGTTGGATGATCATTTAAACTCAAATATATTGTAATTGCGTTGTTTTAGTATGTAGATGCACAGAATTTAAGTAAAAATAGAGTGGTTTTAGGACGGATGCAACACTAAATATGAATTAAAAAGAACTTTAAAAATCACAATCTTAACGCAAGATGGATGCCATATTTTATTTTGAAGTGGGTCACGTGATCGCTTCATATAAAAGGTTTAATTATTTTAATTTTTATTTAAAAAACTACTGAATATATATATTGCTGAAATTTTTTTTATATATTTTATGGGATAATTTGAATATTTCCTAAAACTTTTGAAGCAATTTGTAAATTTTAAATTCGCTTAAAAAATGTTTGAAAAATTAGGTCCCATAGGGTTCAATGTATTTCATTTTTTCAACCTGGGTTCAATCCAAAACTAATTGGATGATATTATTCTTTCATATTCCCATAGGTCTCACAGACTGTCTGAACAACATACTAAAATTTCATTTTGATAAAGTCATTTTTATAGCAGTTATGCTAATGGACAGACAGACGGAATGAACAATTAATGAATAACATGAAGGCGGTTGGCTCCAGGAGAGCCCAGCACATCGACCAGAGGTCTGTTGTACTACCCCGAAAAACGAAGGTCCTTAAGAAAAGAGACCAGTAGCCAAAGCAAAAATAAGCAGGCACTTGACAGGAATGTCATACAACTCCCAGGGTTCAATCACATGTCGACCCATGTGTTCGAACCTATGGGTGGAGAACATCTCACATTCACAAAGAATGTGTGCGGCAGTTTCTTCGCTATAATTGCAGCCTCTGCATTACGAATCCTGAGTGACACCCATAATATTTAGGTGTCTTTTAAGGGTGCAGTGCCCAGTAAGGAGCCCAACAGCCCTTCTTATGCCAGTTCTACTGAGCTTGAATGATTCCTTCTGACGTATGCTAGGGCAATTGCAATTAAGTATTTTTGCCTGCCTTTAGCCCTTAGTATTACACCAGTTCTTGCACTGAAGCTTTCTGAAGATGTCATAAACAGTTCTTCTAGTTAGTTCATTGGGAACACCCAAAGTCGGCTCGGGACTAACAAAAGGAGTACTTGAGCCTTTTCTAGCCAATTCATCAGCCAACTCATTTCCTGGAATGCCCTAATGTCCAGGCACCCAGTAAAGTATGACTTTGTTGTTGCTAGCAATTTTACAAAGTGCAGTATAGCACTCCCAGACAAGGGATGACATCGTAGTAGACTTCCCTAAGGCCATAAGAGCAGCTTGACTATCAGAACAGATAAGTATTTGGTTGCTCCTGTAATTTCTGTCGTAGGAAATTCTACAACACATAAGAATGGCAAAAACCTTAGCCTGATAGACAGTAGCATAACTACCTGAGGGTAAGACAGTTTTGTACCATCATCCGGACAGCATACACCAAAACCAGTGCCTAGCTTAGAGCCATCAGTATACCAAATAATACATTTTTGTTTATTGTAGGTAGGAGTTCTCTTCCAGTTATCCTGTGTAGGGACTTCAATTTCATAAGGCTTGTCAAACGTATATCTGACAAGAATACCATCAGATGGCATATGGAAATAGGGATGATTTATTTCATTACTGTTTAGACCACTCCAAGATAAAGACTTTGAGTAATCCTTCCAGTTTTTCAGATATTTAAGTCTGCTCATGCAGATGAGAGCCTGAGCTTCAATGTGCATGTAGAGAGGGTGCAATCCAAGCAAAAGTTAGTTGCAATGGGAGTGGTTTTCATGCAACAAGAGATCTCAATACACACCATCCTTTGAAGCCTAATTAAGTCTAATTTAGCAGTTTCACATCTAATTCTAGACCACCAAATAATGGAGCCATAAGTAATGATGGGACAGATTACCATAGAGTAAATCCAATGGATAGCTTTGGGATTCAAACCCCAGGTTTTCCCAATATACAAGACCAGAAGATTCTTCTAGCTTTATGCAGTATTCCAAGTGTCTCTTCCAATTGAGACCCATATCAAAGGAGATTCCTAAGAATTTTACCTCCTTGGAGCAGGTAAGCTTCTGACCGAATAAGCGAATGTCTCTAAGGTTAAGAAAGAATATGTTTTCTTGTTGTTATTGCTTATCCTCTTTAACAGATCTGACATAAGTCAGATCAACTCCAGTAGGTTGTTGACCGCCAGAAAATCAATAACTAAAAGGGGGGCAGATGTCAAGTCCTCCTTGGAAAGTCCGACGCAACTCAGAATGTGCTCCGGGGAGGCCGGATGGACACAGCATTTATTGCAAGTGGGATGGATTTTTCCACCGCGTTCAAAAGAAAGACACTTAAGGTGGCCACTTTTAAGTCTAGCTAGTGCAGTCTGGGAGCCACGATCACATTTAATTTCCAGACGAGCGCCAGGGGAAGTTCTGGTGTACTATTGGTGTGCAGGTGGAATACGCCAAATTAAATTTAATTTAGATCTTGCATTTGAGTACAATTCTTGATAAGTAAGCGAAGAACTAGTGGTCGTTTCGTCCTCACTGCCCTCTTTGGCCAATCTATCCGCAACCTCATTACCACTAATGTTTACATGTGATGGAATCCATTGGAGATGGACTTCGTGGTTCTGAGAAATCTTCTTTAGCTTGAGCAGAATAGATATACTGGTTTCATCGCCTGCAGAGGACCAGCCACTAAGATGTTGAAGTGCACTGCGGCTGTCCGACAATATCCAAAGTTCTCCAAAATTATAATCAAGAGATATGATTCTTGTAAACGCAACCATAGCAGTCTTCTGTGGGTTAACAGAAAGACCAGCATTTTTGCACCATGTCTCAACTCTCCTAAGAGCAGTGGACATCATGTCAGAGACAGTATTACCAAATTTGCCTCTGGCAATGATTGCAACATCGTCAGCATATCCAACACAAGATACACCAGAACCAATGATGTTCTCCAAAAGAGAGTCTAGAGAATACTAAGCACCAAAGAATTGGGGAAAGTGGCAGCCTGCCAAAGCATACACCGTCATATTATCATCAAGTAAAGATGCTCAAATGTACCTATTAGATAACAGGTTCTTGATCCAACAGGAGATTGTCATATCAATACCTTTCCTATCAAGAGCATGTAGGATGGTGTCAATAGGCACTTTATCAAAAGCGCCTTCAATGTCAAGAAAAGTGGCAAGAGCAATTTCCTTGGCATTTAAGTTTCTCTCCAGAATAAAGGAGAGACTATAAGTGCAGTATCCGTAGATTTCCCTGGTTAATAGGCATGCTGATAATTAGACAGAGGCATAGTATCCAGAATCACTTCCAGTTTCCTGTCAATAAGCTTTTCAATAGTCTTTAAAAGAAAAGACGTAAGGCTAATAGGCCTGAAGGATTTAGCCTCAGAATAATTATCCTTGCCAATCTTTGGAATAAAGATTACCTTTGCATATGGTACATGACCAAAGGCAATAGAGGCTCTGTATTGCCTATCAAAGTAGATTCCTAAGAATTTTACCTCCATGGAGCAGGTAAGCTTCTGACCGAAGAAGCGAATGTCTCTAAGGTTAAGAGTGTGTTTTCTTGTAAACACAACCATAGCAGTCTTCTGCGGGTTAACAGAAAAACCTGCATTATTACACCATGTCTCAACCGGGGAAGGAGGGTACGGTCCCTGTGGATGCCTCCCCCACTGGGTTCCGGTCTAAATTGGGTGGCACTTCCCGACCGTCCAAACAGTTACCTTACACCTTCCTGGTAGGCCGGACGGTTTGGGTTTCAACAACAACAACCATGTCTCAACCCTCCTAAGAGCTGTGGACATCATGTCAGAGACAGTATTATCATACTTGCCCTGGACAATGATAACAATATCATCTGCTGTATCCAACACAGGATACACCAGAAACATTGATGCTCTCCAGAAGAGAGTCAGCAACTAGACACCACAGAATTGGTGAAAGCACACCTCCTTGCGGACAGCCTGCCAGAGCATGCACCGTCATACTATCACCAAGCAAAGATGCACAGATATACCTATTGGCTAACAGGTTCTTGATCCAACGAGAGATCATAATATCAACACCTTTCCTATCAAGAGCTTGAAGGACAGTATCAATGGGCACCTTATCAAAGGCACCCTCAATGTCAAGAAAAGTGGCAAAAGCAATTTCCTTAGCATTAAGGTTTCTCTCCAGAATAAAGGAGAGACTATAGAAGGCAGTATCCATGGATTTACCCCATTGATAGGCATGTTGAGAACTTGACAGAGGCATAGCAGCCAGAATCACTTCTCTTATATACCTGTCAATGAGCTTTTCAATAGTCTTAAAAAGAAAAAACGCAAGGCTGATAGGCCTGAATGATTTGGCATTGTAGTAGTTGTCCTTGCCAATCTTTGGAATAAAGGTTACCTTAGCATGCCTTCACGCAGATGGTACGTGTTTAAAGGCTATACAGGCTCTGTAAATACTACAGAGAATGGGAGCAAGCACCTCATTTTCCTCCTGGAGAAGAATTGGAATGATGCCATTAGTGCCCAGAGTTTTATAGGGTTTAAGAGAGTTAATAGCCCATTTAACCCTATTCAGAGTAACCACTCTCCTAGCAATGCTCCACCTACTACTATCACAGGTAGAGGTGAGGCGAGCATCAGGAATAGATCTATGGCCATTTGACTCAGACCGGAAAATGAACCCTGAACAGCTCAGCCAGGGTCTCTTCTCCAGTCCCAGAGTAACCACCGTTAGGCAACCTGACAGTATTCAGGTTACAGTTTCTATCTTTTGACATAAGTTTGACGAGTTTTGCAGTTGCAGAAATGTCCTTAATACTATCGCAGGAATTTCTCTTGGAGTTTCTAACCCCTTTGTTATAGGAAGTGAGGGCAGATTTATAGATCTGCCATTCACCACTCTTTTGCTCTATTAAGGCCGTAACACATTCTAGAACTTTTTGAACAATTTTTTCCCCCGAGTTGGGAGAAAACACGTGTGTGATAAGCGAAAAAAGTTGGAAGAACCCTGAAAAACTTTTTCTGGATCGAGCAGAAAAAGTTGTTCGTTTGGAACAATTTTTCAACAACTAGCCAATCAGCGATGAGTAACGAAAAATCACGTGTAGAGAACAGGTTGGCGCAGCTGGTTTATGGCATGAAATCTACGAGCAAAGTGGCCAAATAAGAACGTAAAAATTTCTGCATCTTTCAATATTTTCAGATGAATTTATACTATTTAAGATGGAATTATTTATATTTCTTTCTTGGAAGAAGAGTATTCAAGAAGCTTGCCAACATGGTATAAAGAATTAAGCCGATTTTGATTCGCATATTGATGTAATATTTTATTTATTAGAAGTTTAAAAGATAAACAATTGGAATACACTTTTAAACAGGTATGTATTGTATATTTTTTGTTTATATTCTCTTACATGATCATAAACTGACTTATGACATGTTGATGCTATTTATATTCACAATATTGAACGCTTCTGGGATTATGTTAAACGTACAGGGTTGCAGCTCTTTGATGAGAAATAAACGTGTACTGCAATATTTCAGCCGATCTGTTTATTATATCAGATATGCTATTTTATTGCTGAATCCATTATAGAAATTGCCCTATATAGTAAAGGTTTGATTTGAAATTATCATAAATTATTCCTAAATTTTTCTTGTGTTTGAATAGCATTTTGTTTACATTTTTGTTTGTATGTGATCTCCGAAATTGTAATGTTAAAACTTTTGCAATTGAAGTTATGCATGCAATACAGTTTATTATAATACTAATAACTAAAATATGAGCATTGCCTGTATATATGAGCACTGTCATTATGTAAGAAACATAATTTATGTATGAGTACAAAGGAGTTTAATAATCAAGAGCAGTTATTCATTAGCTTTAAACCTATGTATTCAACATTCAAAGTTTTGATGATTTTGAGGATAGCATTTAACATTTAAATTTTACTTCCTGTGCTAATTTTTTAGATACAGAAACTTTGAACTTTGAAAATTAACGCAATTCGAATTTCATCAGAAATATAAATTTATGCTTTTTAAATTTTCATATCATAAATTTGAACATGACAATACATAATACTGTACTGATTAAAATACTTTCAAGGTCTGAATATCTATTGTTAAATTGTAAACAATGTTTGAAAAAAATGTTATTGAAAAAAATGTTAGACTCTAAAATGTAAATAATTTTAAGTTAAGCATCAAAAAAATTTTAAACACAACAAATGCATTTTATAGTAGCTAATTGCATAACATGAACTATGAAGAATGATAATAATTGGAAGCAAACTAATCCATAGCGTAATGGTTGATATAAATTTAGCAGCTCATTCAACTTCAAAGTATTTCATAAATATTGGATAATTGCTTATTTGTTTCTAATAGATGTAGTGTTTGCTGTATAGCATGTGTCGAGTACTTATCAATAAAAGCTATTTGTAGCCATTCAACGAGTAAGTCAAATTACAACTAGTGTATATATTATATGTTTATATAAATACCTTTACATATATACGGTTAAATACCTGATATAAAATAATCCAAAACCCATAATTTTGTGAAAAATCAGGCCAAATTAAAATTTTATAGATTTCAATGCAAAATCAATCTACGAGGCACTTCCACAAAGTAAGTTTCCCACTCTTCCCACAACTAGCAAACCTTATATTGCGAGAAGCAACTGCACGTATGTGATAGAGCAATGATATAGCATGACACATGCACTAACGGTACTTCCTTCATTCTCACAGTAGCATCATTGCAGCTGTTGAAGATGGAGGCTCTTATTCCAGCTCCCGCCGACTGTGATGTGCGGTCACGGATAAAGTTTTTGAATGCACAGAGCATTGCGCCAATCAAAATTCATCGTCAGCTGTGACTACAGTCTATAGTTTAAAGTCACGGGCAAGCAGATGGTGCATCACTAGTGCAGAAAATTTTCAGCAAGTTGACAAAGTGTGCATGATAAGAAACGCAGTGGGAAGCCATCCATCATTACAGACGACCTTGTGGAGCTTGTGTGGAAACACATTATGGAGAATCGTCACTTCACAATTACAGAACTCAGCAGTCACATCCTGCTCCTTGTTGCACGAAATTGTCACGGAGCACCTGTTCAAGAAATTGTGCGCAAGGTGGGTGCCAAAGCAACTGACACCAGAACGCAAAACAAAGTGCATGGGGTCAGAATTGAAATTTTTGAAGCGGTACCATGATGACGGGGACGAGTTTCTGGACTGGATCATCACAGGTGATGAAACGTGGATTGTACACATTACCCTAGAAACCAAGCAGCAGTTAATGCATTGGCATCACAGTGGATCTCCCTGTAGGATGAAATTCAAGCACACGTCGTTGGCGCAGAAAGTGATGTGCACGGTGTTCTGGGACAATCGGAGAGTTCTCCACGTCGACTTCCTGACCAGAGGTGAGATGGTGAATGCTGAGCGTTACTGCGAAACACTGCAGAAATTGCAACGGGTCATTCAGAACAAGCAGCACAGGATGCTTAGTGCCGGTATTGTCTTCCTGCACGATAACACTAGGCTGCACACGGCTCGACGGACAGCAAGTCTCCTACAGGAGTTCGGCTGGGAGTAATCATCCACCCTATAGCCCGGACCTCTCTCCCAGTGATTTCCATCTTTTCCTACACCTCAAGAAATTCTTGCCAGGTCAGCGTCAATGTTTTGAGAATGACAGAGAGGCGTAGATGGTTGTCACACAGTGGTTCAAATCCCAGGCGGCAGACTTCTACGACACAGGTATTCAAAAGTTGGTCCCACTGTATGACAAATGTCTCAATTCCTGTGGCGAATATATTGAAAAATAGCTGAACACTTGCTGTATCTGTTACAATAAATATTTCCATGAAATTGTTTTGTTTCTGTAAATGGCCTCGGGGAAACTTACTTTGTGGATGACCCTCGTATAATTTTCATGTAATGTAAAGCAGACGAATTTCCAAGCTGTAAACACGCTGCCCTAACCCTAACCGCAATGTTGCAAATTACACAACTTTATATTTCTCGCCAAAAAAGTGATAAAAATACAATGCTTTCACTCGCAATTTTTCATTTAGCCCAACTTCTTCAATTGTCCAACAACCCTATCACCAACTTTTTTGTCAGAAAATTGGTGGAAAAGTTGTCTGAACTAGTTGGTTGTTCAAAAAGTTCTTGAATGTGATATGGCCTTTAAAGAGCTTTCTACATTTGCCACGTAGACAGCTGAGCTCTTTTGACCACCAGGGAACTAACCTTGGGGAGTCAGCTTTAGTGGCCTTACAGTTCTGGTAGTATGATTGGATAATGGCCTGTTGCACATGGTCAACAGCCAAATCCAACTCAGTAGTTGAAGAATACTTACAAGATTGGCCGGCAAGCCTGGCATGAAGATCTTCTTTGTAGGAAACCCAATTTGTTCTTTTTGGGTTCCTACCTCCTGTTACACTCAACTTAGAGAGACCTTTAACAAAAAAAGTAATTAGACAGTGATCAGACAAGGATATATCATCCGAAACATACCAGTCAATTACGTTGTCATATACAATATTATTGCATATGGTTAAGTCAATGACTTCTCGGTGATTTATTGTAACAAAAGTGGGAGAGTTGCCCTTGTTAAGAATAAAAGGATTAGAGCGGGTAATATGCTCCAAAAGATCATCACCACGTCGGTTGCAGTCACTGTTGCCCCACACAGTGTGGTGGGCATTAGCATTGTAACCAAGGATGAGTCTTTTACCCCCACTACAGTGCTCAATAAGACTAGTAGTGACATTGGTAAAAGTTTCTCTTTCTTCATAGAGAAGATAAGCAGAAGCAAAGATATATTCATCCTTATGCTCATTAGTTTTAAAAATTCACACTGATAGCAACATTATCACCATCAAGAAATTCCACTAAATGAAAGGTATTGAACTTGTTGCTAACAACAACACAGGCTCTAGGTCTGATACAAGATCTATCGTAAAAGACGTTATATCCCTTAATCCCAAGACCGAGAATTGTTATTGCAGGTCCAGGGCTCCTGAATTAGAGCAATATCAGCCCTACCATTCATCAACCTCTTGCCAAGGATAGCAGAGGCAGAACAACTATGACACAGGTTAATTTGCACAACATTGAGACAGCCCATAAGCAAAAACAAAAAGAGGGCAGTGGAAAACTAGGAAGAATTTACTTCCCAGTAACATGAGAATGATCAGTGTCAGACACACGTCATTCTTAAAGTCCTGCATACGTTTTTCCAGCTCATCCTCAGACAGTGGCAAGATAGAATGCAATATACTTTCAGAGCTGGAAACAATTTTCAATTCGTCAAGTTAGGTAAAACAGTATCAACACTAGTGATACCTACCTCAGAGGAGGTTGCCTGATCTTTGGCTGAACCTCCTTCTCCAACTTCCCTTTGGGCCTTTTGTTTGGGTCTCGAAGAATCTTGAAGACTCCATGGTCCAAACTAGTGTAAGCACCAAAGTCAGATTTGCGAATCGCATCCGCAGCCTCTGAATCTACTTTGAAGATCCATCTTATAGAGAGGGGTTCCACAAAGCTTTGCAGAACGCGCCACTCCTCTGACTTCAACTCTGGGTTGAAACAGTTCAACCATTTCAGCAAAATGCTCGGCTCTTTGGTGTAGACATCCTTAGTCTTGAAGGCTACCTTGACTGATTTGGAAGATCATTGGCACTCATGACTTTGAGTGCCTTACTTAACACCTGTATGTTGTTGTGAAAGGTCCTCTTAACCCATTCCACTGTTGTAGCATCATTGCACTGAAGAACCAAGGCACCAGCATTTAAGCCGGAACCATGGATCTTCGGAAGTTGCTCACCAGTGGGAATCTCATCTATTTTATCAAGAATCACCATCTGGATGAGGTCAACTTCTTCCTTGCTCAGCTTACTTGAAGGCAAGGAATCTTTAATGACCGCCATCTTTATAACCTGGACTGCCTGAGCATATGATCCAGGTTGGATGACAGTCCTTGGCCTCTTTACCATGACCAGGTTTCTTGAAGATGGTGTGGTACCATCCGACCCAAGTCGTTTGGTACCTTTGACCTTCTCTTTGGCAGCTCCAGCTTTTATAAGCTGCTGGTCTTGCTGCCTGTGAATGCACCTCCTCTTGCGCCTCTGTGTCTTTGAGAGTACTGCCTGCATCCCAGCCATGGTTTCAGTGTGTTGCTCACCCAGGCTTTCAACTACATCTCCTTCCACAGCAAGGTTGAAGGTTTCCCCCTTTTTACCATGATCCAAGCCCCAAAGGTGTTGTTTCAATGGCTGATCGAGATTCACCCGAAGGTGTACTCGATCCTTTCGAAACATTTTCTCTATGGTGGTATGGAGAGCTAGGTAGTGGCACATCTGAACTCTCCTTGCTGTGACCACTAAATCAGAAAAACCACGGATTACTTCCAGTTCGATCGGAGCCCACTAGGCTTCGTCTCCCCACACTTTTCTAACGTAAAAAGTGTAATCGCCGGAGTAATTCGCAAAGCTACATGATGAAAAGCAGGCCATAGCGTGCACCTGGTGCACAGGGCCCAAGGATCCAAGGGGGATTTCTTGATATGAAACACTCTCCACCATCTGACCAACGCAACCAAGGGACTCAGCCTCTGGAGCCATTTACTACAAACTTTTCTTAAAAGCAATACTACAGAAGCATGCCACTTTGCCCTTTTTGCAACACAACCACATGATCCCATTCTCGAACCCAAAGCGGCAGAGGCCGAAGCCCTTACGGCAGAGGCCGAAGGTTGGTACTAGGGTCCATAAAGCAGAAATGATGCTTACTAAGGGTTTGGCATTGATACCATCTGCAGCTAAGAAGAAAAGATAGCACAGGTACCTTGGGATTGCAATACCCGTATCCACAAAAGAAGTGGACCTGAGGATTTTACAGGGTGAAACAGGATGCCTCACTCCCAACCCCCAACCTGGAGGACCAGGGTGCCTCATTTGGTCTGGAACCTCACCTTTGACCTATTCGGCATGGGAGACCCTACCAGTTGCAAAAGCTACCGTCGGCATAGCTCTTAGATTCATCGGAACACACAAGTTCCACCACCACGAAAAGGCACAGACGTCAGTCAGGGGAGGAGAGAATGAACAAAGTCATAAACACTTTTCAACTATGTTGTAAAGTGTTGTTGGGTGGGAGGTACTCCATCTGGCAAAAACTTAATTGTGTAAGTTCATGCCTGCAAAAGCTCATGGTCTTGTTATTGTTAAGTCTGTCCAGGATACGAATTCTCCAAACATTTCTCTACAAATATGCCAAATTTTATATTTTTGTATATAGTTTTTGCAGTATGAAGCAGAGAAACAAGAATTTTCTCAATCTGTAGTGCTGGCGGCAGCCATTTTTTTTAATATAGAGGTATTTAATGTCAAAGACAATATTTGAGAGCTGTCAATTTGTGTCCTGGACAAACTAACAGTAACAAGACCACAAATTTTTGCAAGACAGCCTTTTTAACACTTTACAACAAAGTTGAAAAGTGTTTATGACTTTGTTCATCCTGTCTGTACGTTAGCATGATAACTGCCGTAAAAATGACTTTATTAAACTGAAATTTTAGTATGTTGTTCAGACGGTCTGTAGGACCTATGGGAATATAAATGAATAATATTACCCAATTGGTTTTGGATTGAACCCGGGTTGAAAAATTGAAATACATTCAACCCTATGGGACCTAATTTTACAAACATTTTTTAAGCGAATTTAAAATTCACAAATTGCTTAAAGTTTTAGGAAATATTCAAATTATCCCATAATATATAAAAAAATTTCAGCAAAATATATTCAGTAGTTTTTTAAATAAAAATTAAAATAATAATTACACCCTTTATATAAAGAGATCACTCGACCCACTTCAAAATAAATATGACATCCATCTTGTGTCGAAATCGTGATTTTTAAAGTTCTTTTTAATTTATATTTAGTGTTGTATCCGTCCTAAAACCACTTTATTTTTGCTTAAATTCTGTGCATCTACATACTGAAACAGCGCAATTACAATATATTTGAGTTTAAATGATCATCAAACTTTGATTATTTCTGCAACAAAGCCTAATTTTCACTTATGGATAATGTAAACACCAAAAGATGTAGAATGAGTTGTATAAGAATTGCTGCATTTGTTTAATGCAAAATTATTTAGCTCATGGAGTCTGCAATATAGCTGATATGAATGAAATATTCATTGATTTTACACAGAGAAGACTATTTTTTCGATGAAGTTTTAAGCATAGAGTTAAATTACTTGTACCTCCATGGTTTTAAGTTTTTAAATAAAATAAATTATTATAGTATTGTGATGAATGAAAGGATTGGAAAAAAGTTTATGAATGAAATGCTACTTTTATATAGAGCCAAGCGATTTATATTTCAATGCCGTCATTTGAATGAAGTTTATTTTTTCGGTGAAGTTTAAGTTTTCAAATATAATAAATTATGTAGTATTGTGATAATTTTAAAAATATTACCAAGGAATGTATCTCATTTTAGAGATGTTTAAATAAAATTGCATTGAAGTTGGAAAGTGTTTCATAATCAATGCTTTATGCATGATTGATTGTTCTTGTTTGCTCAGAATTTGAATATATAGTGCAATCAGTCTAAAAATAAATTATAGGGAACTTAAGCATTAAGTAGATTTTTTTCTTGCTCAGAGTGTTACATTAATCTTCAGGTTAAAATACTTCCATATTAAGCAGAATTATGTTTTATGCAGATTTTGCTAGACATATACCTCTATTTTTACAATTTGTATGTCTTAGATGAAGTGATGTTATAAAACAATATTTTTATAGATTTATTTTTTGTCTTTGTACTTATACTGCCTACTTCATGTGGGTTTTGTTATATTTTGACATGGAAATTGTAACACTTTATTTTTAAAATAGGTCAACCATCTTCCCCTGGTGAAGCCTTACTTGAGGTCTGTACAGAGTCTTAACAATAAAGCTATCAATGAAGCACTGAATGGTTTACTAATTGAAGAGGAAGATTTCCAAGGTCTTCGCACGTCTATTGATGCGTTCGATAATTTTGACAATATTGCTCTTGCCCAGAGGCTTGAAAAGCATGAACTCATAGAATTCAGACGCATTGCTGCTTACCTATATAAAGGCAATAACAGGTGGAAACAGTCTGTGGAGCTCTGCAAAAAGGATAGATTATTTAAGGTATTATTCAAAGTAATTTTTATTGCACTTAAACCCCTCACATATACTGTATTTCTTAAACAACCGTAATGTTCAAAATTAAATTTTTTTTTTTTTACAACATTTGCATTAAAATTGAATTTTTCAGATTGATTCACCACATGTGAAAAGCAGGAGAAAGCTGAAATTGCCTAGTAACTAAAAAAAAATAAAAAAATGACCCCAAGTTCAGAGAAATCATTTTTGTTAAATAATTTTAGCTGCCAAAACTTTTTTTTTTTTTTTCTTTTTTTTTTTTTTTTTTTTTTTTTTTTTTCTTTTTCTTTTTTTTTTTTTTTTTTTAAATATGTAGTATTGTTGGATATACCATGCATTTTGTATTTCCAAACATTTGTGATAGAAAAAGGTGTTACTGTACATAGCTATTAGTCCAGGCAATAGGTAGTTTTACTTGGAGAAAAATAAGAGTTTTGAAAATTTGTATTATAGTGTACTGCACAGTTTGTACTGCAGTTTTACATCCTGAATAACATAATAAATTGGCAAATTTGGTGGGCTGCTGCTTGCTCCACTTTATTGGGAAGATGGTGTCCAAAATAAGTTTTTTTGGCAATATTTCCTTTCTAGTAAGTCCTAGATAAATATATTGTTTATACAAAAGTTATAGAAGATTAAATTTTTTCTATTAAACATTTTTTTTTCTGTTAGATAAATAGTTTTAGAGATAATTTCTCATGTGAATTGGAATGTTATTTTTCATCTGAATTAAAGCATATTACTTGAAATAGCCTAAATACTCTTTTAACCCAAAATTCAAACACAGTGGATGGAGAAAAAAATTTTTTAATAACAAGCCATGACCTACCCCACTTCACAGGGCTTCTGTACATGCAAAAGATGTTGGGGGAAGACTTTAGTCCTCCGTAGAGTAGGAGTAAATTACATCAAATCAAAACACTTTTTTTTTAATTTTATTAAAATAAAATATTTAAATGTCTTTTTTTTTTTCAACATAATTATTTTAAATAAATGTAATTAAAATGTAGCGTAATTATTATAAATCTAGTTTTCAATATTTTGATGCTTTGGATGGACCAGGCTTGTAGTGACCTCTTCTGTATTGTCCTCTTCAATATCTTTGTATAATTTGTCATTGGCACTTATGATTTCTTTCTCTTTCTCATAGTCGCTCAAAATTTCGGCAATATTTTCATAAGAATCTCCATTGCAGTTAATAACATGCTGTATGCTCTTAACATGCTGTATGACCATGTTAAGTTCGATCTTATCATAGATCATTATGGTTTCTTATGAACGGCAGATATTTTTAAGTCGCAGACAGTGAATTGCGGTAACGGATCTAAAAGTTGTAGAAGTTCGGTTAAGAACTTGTTTATCTTTTGATCCAAATTGACGAATTTTTCTGCTGGGGATTAATTCTTCGAAACCTTTTCGCCAAGCATGTTACCGGATTTGGGGGCTTCAAAGAAGTGCACACCAAAGGTTTTGGGTAATGTAGCTATTTTTATTACCCTGATGTCCTCAACTGCTTTAAATGGCCCAGTTTGCAACGAAACTTCTTTGAGCTTATTAGCTCATGACTTGTACATATGTGTGCTTTACCTGAATGTCTTACGAAGTTCTGTAAGTAGGTAATGGATGTCTGACTCAATAAAAGTGATTAGACTTTTGCTGCTTGATCCTTTACTTCATAACATAATCCATGTGCAAATCCACAGACTGGAATTCACAAGCTGCCACGAACAAATCCACGTGCTATTCTGTGAAGATAAATCGCCAAATAAATTTCCATATGCATGTTTATCCAGAAAATTTACCTGCACCAAAACACTAGTTTACTGCAAAATGTAATGATTTACCTGTGCCAAAACTGATACAAAATGTCACATCTGGTGCACAGTCCCTGTTATCTGATAATTTTTCTGGTGTATTTTCACTAGCTGCTCTTCTGAAAAATACTGCTTTAAAGGAACATAAATTCAATGTAAATTGTAAAATTACTGAAACATTATGACAATGATCAGATTTGAGTCCTTTTGGAAAACATGGTTAGGAATTTCACTTTAAAACAAAAGCAGAAATGTAATTGTATGTTCTAACGTAAAATTGCCGGTGAGAAGTATACAAAGTCTCAATGGTTGTATCGCTCTTGGTTGAATTTTAACACTGCATATTTAGTGATTGGAATGCTTTTATGAAACAATAGTACTTCTCTCTACATATTTTGTGGTTTTTCATACAACCACCTTCCTAGTTGATAAATTACAATATTAATAATGCAAACAGCAATTCATGTGTTAACTTATTTCTGTCTGGCCAGATTTTTTTTTTAATTACTCTGTTGCTAAATAGTTTTAGGGAGAACACCATAGTATTATAATGCTTTAGTAACTTAAATATTTAATTATATGATTGCTTTTAATTCAGGATGCCATGGAATATGCAGCAGAATCCAAGATGGCTGAAGTTGCTGAAGAATTGCTGTCGTGGTTTTTAGATGAACAGAATTTTGAATGCTTTGCTGCATGTTTGTTTCAGTGTTATGACCTCTTACATCCCGATGTTATTCTAGAGCTTTCATGGCGGCATAACATCACAGATTTTGCAATGCCGTATCTTATACAAGTGATGAGGGAATATATTAGCAAAGTAAGTAAGAACCAGGTTTTACTCAATTTTGATTAGCATAATTGAAATGTTAACTCTTCTGATCAATTCCAAGTTCCTAAGAAGTAAATTAAATGTACTAATGCAGGATGCCTGTATTATTTTTTGTTATGTTCAGGGTGCTATGGGCAACAAGGCATTTATATATTTAACGAGCATATAAATTTTATATTTGGTCTTTCTCTTTTAGGTTGACAAATTGGAAGAGTTAGAAACCCAAAGATTGGAAGAGTCTGCCCAAAATGAAGGAAAGCCCATTGTTTATGGTACATTCAAAGTTTTATAATTAGCATCTTTGTGCAAATTCATATGTCTTAAACTAAGATTGAATTGTATTTCTTATGCATTTGTATGCACATGCACCTTAATGAGAAAGTCCATGAATTTAATTTGAAATATTTAGTGACTGTTAAAGTACTTCAATTATGTTTTGTCATGTTGCAGTGGTTATTTTATTACAATGTATATGCAGATTTTTTTCTTATGGCATAATGATTTGGGTATTTATAAATGTGATCATTTCAGAAGCATTTGATGCAAAAAAAAATTATGTATTTGCAACTAAATATACATCTTTGGAATTGTAATTAAAAAAATAACATTTATTTCATCCTTTAACTTAAATTAAGATAGTAATCGTAATAACTTTATTTTAAATTAATTCTGAGAATAATAAAAAATATAAGAAAATCAAGCAGGTTTAACCATAAAAACCCAAAATTTTTATTATCCAAAAAAAAATAAATAAAATCTGACTGATTTTAGCCCCAGTCTTTCAAATAAGGTATTATCAAATCTTTTGTCAAAAAAAAAAATTAAAATTAACAAAATAAAGGAAGTAATACAATCGAAATTTTCAATGGATTTATTAAGAAAGCTAAAAAGTGCTAGTTTCAAATCATTACTTGAAAACGTAAATTGATACTCTTGGAATTTCCCATAACTCCTGAAGAGGCTCATACAATGTTGTCATCTCTGCAAGTGGTGAAAGAAATTTTGTGAAAATTTTAGCAAGAACATAATCATTATTGAAACAGAAGATAGGATAACAGCATCTGCTTGTGTTTGTTGTATATAATGTAATATTATGCCTAATAGAAGCTTACTGAAACATTATTAAATTTTAAGGTATACTAAAACCTAAAGCAACCACTTAGCATTCTTTCAAAAATTGGTTACATAGCATCTCTAGAAATATAACAAGTTTCTTTAAAAGTTATATGCGAGTTATATTTAAGATTGTTACTATTTATAATGTTCATACTATTTTGTTTAAAGAAATTCATTAACTAATGTCAGGGTTTTTTTGTGTATTGTCTACTGTATGTATTTTGTGTATTGTTTCAGCTCCTGAGCCCCAACTGATGCTTACTGCAGGACCAGGCATGATTGGTACTGGCTATCAGCCATATGCCTCTCCCATGCCTGGCTATCAAGGATATGGTATGTAGGAGTCTAAGGTAGTCTTCAAGTTCAGTTAGTGGAATCAAGCAGCCTGCAGGTACCGGGCCCGCACTTGAAAGAACTAGCAACTATTTAAATGTTTACAACCTTGTTAAATGTATATGAAAATGATTTGGATGAGGGGGAAAAGTAACATAGATTATATTATGGACTTGGATTGCAATGTTGCATTTTTCATCTTGTCAATAGTTCATATTTTTCTTTCCTTCATCGGTGTAGATTTGGTCAAAATTAATTTTACTTGTCTACTTGTGTCTTCTGAAGCACTTTTAAAAATTAATATATTGCAGTGAAATAAGTTGGTTTATGTGGTTTGGTGATGGATACCATTCTATTTTCTGTTAAAACCTGGTCTATTGTTTTGATGTTTATATTTTACCAAAGGATAATTTCTTTATGCAACTATCTGACTGATTTAATTTTCAGTGGAAAGTAGAGTAACTTAAAAATATTTAACTTTGTTAGACTTCTATGTGCTTGTTGATATTGCTTTGTTACATCTGTTTGATTTTGTATAAATTATCACTTGTAAATGATTTGCCTTTATTTTACTGATGAAAAATTGTGGAGTTTTTTTTTTTCTTTTATATATATATATATATCACATCATTAAAGAGTTTGAACTGCTCGTTGCATTGTAGATGAAGTGTTATGTATTATATGAGATGTTTTCATCTTGGCCTCTGATATTATGCCTTTAAATGTGAGCTATTCGGAAAGCATACTATGAAAGACTGTACACTTCGCAAGA
Source organism: Amaurobius ferox (assembly GCA_951213105.1). NCBI lineage: Eukaryota > Metazoa > Arthropoda > Arachnida > Araneae > Amaurobiidae > Amaurobius > Amaurobius ferox. Next base: position 101,257,927 of record OX578137.1, read on the forward strand.
AAGGATATACTTCCTGTTCTCTGTAGCTGATCTAGACTAAAATACAAATAATGCAATGTTGTAAGAATTGGGTTAATGCATTCCGTCTGAAGTGTCTCACTGAAGAATTAAAATAAAAAAAAAATTACTGTCTTTAGATTTCATTTTAGATTTCTTAATTGTTTAACCAAAGTTCAGTTTCCATTTTGAATTATATTTAAAATAAAAATATTTACATTTATTTTTTGTTTTATGCTTGAATCTCTTAAGTCCCTGTATAAAAACAATTTTTGGTGCATCTGGAGATTTTTTTTTCACCCATAGCTGAGTGATCAAACAAGGACTTTGGAGTCAGTAGCAGTTTGGTAAAATTATAGACTTTCAACTCCTAAATAAAACTCTTTTTAAAAATTTTTATTTTGAAATATTTAATTTAATAGTTTTTTTTTAAAAATAGTTTTCAGGTAATAAATTTAGAAAATATTAAATGTTTATTAATTAAAAACCATTGATATAAAAAATTAATTGCTATTATGTTGGTATTAGAGTGGGATTTTAGAAAAACTAAAGAGTCAGAGTTTGGCAGAAGAAAAGAGTTGGAGTCGAAGGTTTGAGATACTGACTCAACAGCCCTGGATCAAATAAATGTAATGTTTTAATTTAAACTATTTTTATTATTATTATTATTCATTTATCTATTGTAAAGCAATGCGATTCAATTTAGGTTCATGTGGCAAATCTAGCACTATGCAAAAATTTATTATATAATATTTTCAGACCCATTATATATTGTAATGGACATAACATATAAATTAGTGGAAGAATTCATAAATAATTGAATTATTAACAAGAACTAAGTTTGTAAGTAAAAGTAAGTAAGTGGCACATGTCAACACTGTCAAAGAATTTTATAATCTAAAATCACAAATACAATCCCACAATCCCCCCCCCCCCCCCCCCCCCCCTAAAAATGGCCTTACTTGTAGACATTTTTTCTCCCAAAATACTAGGGGAAGGGAAAGTGAAAAGCGATATGTATATACTGGTTATTCAATTATTTTATAACCCTTTCACATTTTCTATATAAAGTTTTATGAATGCTGTAAAGCCTAAATATATCACATCCAGTCATTAAAGTGAAAATCAAAACACAACTTATTATTGTTTTTTGAATGGTAGCCAAGTAAAATACACTCATCATTACACCTGAATAAAGTACTGATGCATGTGTATGAAATTTGCATATTTATCAGAGGCAGTCTTTGTATTTAAATTTCACCAGCTCAAGTTCTTGAATTAGTGGCACTCACTTTTGATTGTGATTTTTCAAAGCAGCTAGATAGTGGTTGCTAGACTGTTTTCGATTGTTCCCATATTTTGTATATTGAAACCTGTACACTAAAAATCATTTTTTCTAAAAAAAAAAGCATAATAAGTGCAATTTTGCAAAAAAAAAAAAGAGGGGGGGGGGGAGGTATGAAATAACTTGTATTTTATTAACCAATAAAGATATTTGAAATGTGTAAAACGATTTAAAATCTGCATGTCTTGTATAATAAAGCTTACTTTATCTTATTCTATATTTGTTTGAAAAGTTTTAAAAACAAGTTTTTTTTTTTTTTTTTTTTTTTTTTTTTTGTTGCTATTCACAATAGACATTCCGATTTTTTTTTTTTTTTTAAAAAGCTCTTAAAACCAATTTATATTTATAGAATTTTTTTTCTGATTTCAAATCCAAGCGAAAATCTCTTAAAATAATTATTTATTTAAAAATCAAGAAATGGAAAAGCTCAAAATCTATTCAAACAACAGGCAGTGATTGGCTGTGACGTCACATGGCCTGTTCGACCTGTGATGCAACATTCCATCATGTTTTACCTTGAGATATTTGAAGGGTAGTAGGGGTTTAATTTTGTATGCAATTGAAATTTTACTTTTGTACTTTGTTTGAATATAGATCATTTGCTGATTATTTTATTTCATTGAAAACATAGATCCTGGTTTTGATCCTAGTTTTTGAAGAGGAATTGGGGAATCAGACAATTTGCCTAAGATCGAGTTTACTGTGATGGTTCTCTACTTCAGAAACAATAAATATTTTGTGACAGCAGAAACTCGAGGTGTAAACTTGATACCCTTTTCTTGAAGGTTTATTATTAGTATTATTATTATGTGAATTACATCTACGTTTAGGGTATCTGTGGTAGAAATCGGAGCATTACGAAAAATGCAAAACACTTTAGACGCCAGTTTCTCCGAACCTGATAGATAAAAATTTACATATTTTTTTTCTTGTTCTGTTGGTCGAGATTATAAATATATAAAATAATTTTAATACTTTGGAACTTTTTAGAAAACACTTAAAAGCATCTATCTGAGAGAGGAACTTTTTAATTTTTCTTACTTTCACTCAAACTTCAAAAGAAAGATATAAATAGTAAGTGATAAAAATATGTATTTGCAAATTTAGTTTCTGAATGTAATTTGGATTTTCCAATAGCTAGGAAAGCTGCAATATTTAAAATATCACGATTATTGCAGCTCGGTGTCTTTACTTACTCCTTGGTGAAATATGGGTGCACAAGAACGAGATATTTTATTTTATTTAAAGTAATTAGAAGGTTACATAAACTTGGATTCTAAAGATGTTTAGTGATTGGTGAGGTTTGAACATAATACCTGGAAATATACATAATCAAGTACGTAATTATGTGCTGCCAGAAAAGTTTATAAATTAACTTAAATGTAAAATCTCGTCAGATATATTGTTAAGTTTAATATATATACCACCAGAGCAAGTTAAAAAAAAAATTCATATTTTGGAGTCGGAGTATCCAGATGAAATCGGGACAAAAAGTAAAATTGCTAGCTAAGTAATTTGTAGCACTTTGAAAGTCTGTAAACGAAACAAATGAGTCTGAAAAAAATCGAACAAATTGAATCTTACTGAAGTTTTATTTTACAAAATATTATTTACACAAAACCATTTCGGCTGCATTGGACTGGACGACAGACCTCTAATATATATATATATATATATTTTTTTTTTTTTTGTGTGCTTCGCAATTTTTTTAATGCAAATAGCCTTTTATAGTTAAGTTTGTTATACAGTAAATTTAAACTGAAAGTTTAGATTGAGCGGTGTATTTTTTCTGGGAATCAAAAATAATATTTGTTTATATGTATATATATTTTTATGCATGCATTTTTTATTATATTTATGATTTGTGAGGATTCGAAATATATCTAATAATTTATTTTTAAATTAAAAACAGTTTTAAATTATTTCTTATAACATATTTTAAAACCTATAATAAACAGTAAATCATTTAATTCTGAAAAGATGAAGCAATTTTAAATTATTTTCCTTTTAATTTCTATTCCTTTTATGCAATGTTTCAAATTTGATTTATTTTTTTAGAAAAAATATATTTTATGACTTTTCAGAAGCACATGTACTTAATAAAAGTACTAAATTACAACTTCTCGCTGCAGTATACCGGTATAAAAAAAAATTTATGCACGGGATTTTTTATATTCTCTAAATTAACTGTGAACAGCATACACTAATCTGGAGACAAAGTCAATAATCCACTTTGAATCTGGTTTTAAATTCATCCGTAATAGCAAAACTAAAAATAGAGTGCCGAACCAGTAGTGGACACCTGTAAGGATTTTCAAAGTTTATTAAATCATAAAGAAATACCTTCTCATAAAAAAAAAAAGCTTTGAAAATTGGAGTATACAGTCATTGATTTATTATCATGACATACGTAATGAACACTTTTTACTGACAGTGGTGAATTTTGTTTATAATCTGGCTTCCTGCACTTCACACTATTTTTTACGCAAAGCATTTTTTAGCACAGATATAACTATTCGAAAGTTTGGGAGGAAAGAAACAATTATAATTATCGGAACTTTCTGTATGTAACCAAACTTATGCGCTAATTCTCGAAGCCGCAGACGAACCTTGTGACGTCACATTCCATGCATGCTAAAATGAGTCGTTTTCCCACAATCAGAAAGGCAAACTTGACTACTTCTAAAACATGAAATACAGCTCAGAGAATAAAAAATTTTATACTTTTGTCTGTTTTTCAACATTTCGAATCTAATAAAGAAAGAGGCTGGAATTGTCCATTGAAAAAGGGGAGGATATATACAGACAAAATTTGACAAGACAATGGGTGTATGCATGTTAACCCAAAAATGTCATTTTGTTATTACAATCCCTTGACGAGATACAGTGCCTTAAATCTATGAAGAACCAGTATATCTGTTGATATTGAATTAATTATATTGAACAATAGATGGTAGCAACACAACTAGTAAGATATTCCAGGGCTTAATTAAGCATCTGATACAGTTAACCTTTGATACACAGAATTAAAAATAAAATGCTCAAAAGCTGCTGTAATAACTCGATCATATAAAACTTCATAAATACAGCCCAAAACAACCTTTTGCAGGAGCAACCGACAAGAAACGTGACCTCACTTATTCAAGTAAGTACAACAACTAAAGCTAAATTTACTTGAATACAAATGGCTCAAAGTAAAAGAAAAGTTATTGCTATCATCACAGAAAAAGTGAAAGACAGGATACTGCGAATGAAGGGAAGGAAGGATTGTAGAAAATAAAAAATCTGATGTGGGTATCACATGACTTTCCCTCTAGACTCAAATTCATATTTTCTTTATTTCTGTAATTCATTAGATTGAGTTTTATTGCACTAAATAACACTAAATTTGCATTTTTAATTCAATTTTTGTTTTTATTTTGTCATTGGACATTTTTATGAAAGTGACATAACAAAAATGTAAGAAATCTGAAATATCTTGAGAACAGTTAGTCCTAAAGTATAATGGTGTTATATTCCTTTCCTCGTCAAAAATTGTGTATAAAACAAGAATTTAATTGATACATTTGAGCATACGTACTTTTTTTTTTAGATTTTTGCGGGCCATTTTGTAAGAAGAGGCACAGTGTTATTTTCCAAATCGTACCAAAATCTAATCGGCACTAGAGTATCAAGTAACTTATCTACCAAATTTTGTGAAATTTGGTCAATTAGTATTTTAGCTAGAGTGGATACATGAAATTTTTACGGACCATTTCACAAAAAAACTGGTTCTGTTTTTGTGAATCCTACCAAAAACTAATCAGCACCAGGGCCTCATCCAAATGACTTACCTACCAAATTTCATGAAATTTAGACCATTAATTTTTTAGTTAAGAGTGGATATAAAATCTGCACAGACGGACAGACACACACAGACGTCATGCTAAAAATGGTTTTAACATATTCTAGGGGTCCTGAAACATGTAGATCCGTCAAAAACTAGAGTTGTGATTTGCAGCATGATTCCAATACTTTCCCTATATATTATCATGTATTGCAGGGAAAGTAATCTGATGTGGACAACACATGACTTTCCCTGCAGACTTATATTCATGTTTTTAATTAAATTTAATTTACTTTTCTTTCTCATTTGGTAACTGGACTTATTTTCAAAGGTGGCGTAGAGAAAATATGAAAAACTAAAATATCTCGAACGGTTAGTCCTAGTGTAATGGGGTTGGTCTTATTCTTTGCATTGTTAAAAATTATGTATAAAACAAGTATTTACTGGATATATTTGAGCATGTGTAGTTTTTTAGTTTAGATTTTGATGATTTTTTATGGATCATTTCGCAAAAAAAGGCAGGTTATTTTTTTCTGAATCGTACCAAAATCTAATCAGTACGAGGGTAACCCACAAACGACTTATCTACTGAATTTTGTGAAATTTGGTTCATTAGTTTTTCAGCTAGAGTGGATACAGGTAATTTTTGTGGGCCATTTCACAAAAAAAGGAGGGTTCTTTTATCCCTAATTGTACCCAAAACAAATCAGCACCAGAGTCGCCCACAAGTGACTTACCTACCAAATTTTGTGAAATTCGGTCCATTAGTTTTTCAGCTAGAGTGGTTACAAACTTTTGCCGGCCATTTCGCAAAAAAAAAGGCAGGTTCTTTTATTCCAAATTGTACCCAAAGCTAATCGGCACCAGATTCGCCCACAAGTGACTTCTTACCTACCAAATTTTATGAAATTCTGTCCATTAGTTTTTTAGTTAGAGTGGATACAAAATCTGCACAGACACACACAAGTCACGCTAAAAATAGTTTTTTCGTATTCTAGAGGTCTCGAAATGTGTAGATCCATCGAAAACTGGAGTTGCGATTTTCGGCATTTCCAATACTTCCCCATACATTACCATGTATTGTAGGGAAAGTAAAAATGTCCAGAAAGAAAATAAGGTGGTAAGAGAATAGATAGCTTTGCTCTGCTACTGAACAAGATTTTAAATTTTTTTTCCCCCATCCTTCGGGACCATGCTCTAATTCCAAGATTTAAAAAAAAAAAAAAGACTGTGGGTTGAATTCAAAAACATTTTAAGGATTTTGCCTTTGGATTTACTAATACTCACCGGATGAGTACATAGCATAAAACCAGAAATAGTACAGTCAATAGGTATGGAAAAAGGGGCTTGCCTTGCAAAAGGTGGAGTAGAAGATTTTATTTTTTGTATTTGTATCTATTGCTGCCAACATGTAAAAACCAAGTTATCCAACATGGCCGACCTCGGGAGAAATTTTGGCAAAAACTATGAAATTTTACGACTTTTTTTTATTTTTTCGAAATATCTCAGAAACGATCGACTTTTGCGATTCGTCCTCAATATAAAATTTAAAGATAATTAAATTTCCTACAATTTTCACAATTACAACTTTTTTATAACACGAATACTAAGTGCGCTACAGATTTTTGAGAGTTAACATTTTTTTCTCAATTTGATAAAACTCAAAATAAAAATTTGTTTTATTTTACTCTTAATTTCTATTTACTTCTCCTCCAAATGCGCAACACTTATTTTGCTTATATTGTTGATGCGTAAAATATTGGATGCATGAAAAGGTGTCGGAGGATGGGGAGGGAGAGGAGAAACGTCGCCAGTTGGGGGTGGCCTTGAGGAATAGCGGCTGCTTCACAGCTGAAAGCGAGATAAGCCATATTACTCACAACCTGCACCAATAATGCCTGTCTAATGGGTATTGCTGCAAAATTTAGACAAGCCTTGTGTGTGCTCGAATGTAAGGGACCCACAGCAAAATTATGGGTTCAATATTTTCGTATGATGATACTCCTCAAACAGTTCACCGAGGCTGAGCGTATAGGCAACTGGAAGCTTCATTTTGACTCCATTCAAAAAGCACTACCATTTTTCCATGCAGCTGGCCATTTCTTATACGCCAAAAGTGCGCATCTCTACCTTCAAGACATGTTGAAACTAGAACAATTAATGGACCCAACTGAATTTCACGACTTCTCCACAAAAAGGAAATTCACCATAAGACGCTCCAATAAGTACTGATGTGGAATTTCGTCTGACCAGACCATTGAATAGACACTTATGAGGAATATGAAAGCCTGTGGAGGAGTCACACGTGGGAGAGGATTTTCAGTCGGTGTTTTAGCAAAATGGACTTTGACAATGATATTCATGCAAAATGTTTGTGATGAAATTGAACAATTCTGTGATGTACATTATGAAACAGGACAATGGTCGCTCATGGAAATTTTAAAAATGTGACCTTCAAGAGGAAAGACAAAGTTGTAACCCTTGAATCGGTTGTCAGCAGTATTAAAGCAGGAACCCTCAAAGTAATTGCTATTGATCCGCTGACACTTTTCCAAAGATTGTGTCTTTCGAAACAGTCTGATGAAGACTTAAAAATGTGTTTTACTTATGAACTTGCACCCTACCCGATATCACTTTTCTTCGAAGAAGGCATACGGAAAGGTACAAAGTCTTCATTATACATGGCTTTCACCCCCAGTCGATTGCAAAGAAATTGCAGGGAAGAAACAGTTTGCTGTTATAGATGGAGGATGCCTCCTACACAAAGTTATTTGGCCTCAAAATACTTCCTTTGCTAATATAACTAAGCATTATTCTTCATTTCTTAAGAGACATTCTAGATCGCGAGTTGTGGTTGTATTCGATGGGTATCCTGCACGTACTGGCACCAAAAGATCTGAGCAATTGTGGCGTATGAGGATGCACCATTCCCCTGAAGTAATCTTTGAAGCGAATGCGATCAACCAAGTCTCCCAAGAAAAATGTTTGGCAAATAATCAAAACAAGAGTCGTCTGATCGAACTTCTGAAAGCTAATTTTGAAGAGTGTGATATTGAAGTCAAGCATGCTCAAGAGGACGCTGACTTACTGATCGTCCACACTGCCATTTCGAAGGCAAAAGAACTTGAAAATGTGATCGTAGTTGGGGAGGATATCGATCTGCTAGTTCTGATGACAGGGTTAGGCCAGTCATTCAGCAACTTATTCTTTCTTAAGCCTAGGAGAGGGAATGCTGGCAATGTGTTATTTTCAACTATATCATTTAAGTTCGACCCAGGCAATATCCTGTTCATCCATGCATTTAGTGGATGTGATTCCACGTAAGCCATCTTTAGTCAAGGCAAAATTAAATTGTGCAAGATTGTTAACAAATCGCCTGAAGTGAAGAAAGTCACTAAAACATTCATGGATCCACTCAGCAGTCACGATGATATAGCTGCAGCTGGAGAAGAAATTCTAAAAACATTATACACAGGCGACATCCATTCTGACCAATCCTTGAACACTGCGATTTAATCAGTTTGCAAAATCAGTCTCCAACAGAAAAATAAATCTCGCACGACTACCACCTACGTGCGATGCTGCACGCTACCATTCCTACAGGTGCTACTACCAAGTTCAAAGCTGGTTAGGCAATGGCACCAACCCGGAGGAATGGGGTTGGGCGTGCAGCATGGAAGATCTATTGCCTGTTGACACAAAAAGAAATTCAGCATCTGAGAATCTTCTGAAGAGTGATGTGTCATGCGCTTGCAAGAAAGGGTGTAGTGGACCCTGCTCTTGTCGCAAGGCAGGTTTGAAATGCTCCAGCAAGTGCAAGCACTGCAGTGACATGGGGTGTGACAATGTCGTACCAATTTCATCTTTGGATGATACTGAAGAGGAAGATGACTCCACCAGCTCTTGAAACCACTGCAACACGTGGATGAACAACTTGAGGATGACAACTTCCTTCCACCTCCGACGGTTGCTGAACCCGAAGAACAACACACATCTTCAAAACGTCTTCGAAGAAGATAAATATGTATGTCTTCAGTTTTACTTATTAATTTCCTTTCTTTAATTGTTTCAAACCTGTATGAATCTTCTTGTAATTTGTATATAAATGTTAAATTTCTGCAATTTGTGTTTTTGAAGATAATTTTGTTTTTGTACTTTAAACAAGTTTGGGCATTTGTGGAGATTATTTAAATTTAATTTGGTGCATTGGTATTATTATTCATTATGTTGATGTATTATACCTAGAAAATTAGTTGAATTACAACACACACGTCATGAATTTTTGCTTATTAATGCTTTATTATTATTTCGTTTATTATCACTCCCATATTTATTCATTCACATTCAAATATCGCTTCTGTGTAGGTAGAACATCAGAATAAAATGTATTGTGAAGTATAATATATGTTGCAGTTGTACAATATGAACATGTGCTGTTATTGGGGTCTGATCGAGTCGTCTGCGAAATATGAGGGGGAGAATTGTGACTGCGGGGTCAGGTGGGCAAGGGGTGTTAATGCGTTTTTTTACTAAGTTGAGAAAAAATGTCAGATTTTAAGAAGTTGTAGTGCGCTTACTATTCGTGCTATAAAATAGTTGTAATAATAAAAATTGTAGGAAATTTAATTATCTTTAAATTTTATATTGAGAAAGAATCGCAAAAGTCGATTGTTTCTGAGATATTTTGAAAAAACCAAAAAAAGTCATAAAATTTCGTGGTTTTTCGGCCGCCAAAAGTTCTCCCGGGGTCGGCCATGTTGGATAACTTGGTTTTTTCATGTTTGCATCAATATATACAAATGCAAAAAAAAAAATCTTCTACTCCACCTTTTGCAAGGTACAATGTATCTACGGACTGGACTAAAATGAGTTATGCAATTTCGGATATTTTTCTCAAAAACAAAATAATGATGAAAATAAGCAAGCACATGCAATAATTTACCTTTATCGGAGTTATAATTAAAAAAAAAAAAAATTCCTAAAATCGCTATAGAAATAGTCATTTTTTTTTTCAATGAATTAGCATACCTGCCCATCCTGATTTACCCAGAAACTTTCAGATTTGCAGGCATCTTCCGATTGAAAAATCACTGTTATGACGATTTCTTCCAATTTTTTGTTCACAAACCAAAAGTCTCTATATTTTCCCAATGTTGTTGCAAAAAATCCCTAATATTTTCATTCTTTGAAAATGATAAACACTCTTAATTTCTTTTTTGGCAATCTGAGAATGTATTCCCTTCACACAGAGAATAACAGTCGTGAAGGTGCATCCACTAGCACAGAGTACTTATAATACTCTGTGATTGAATGAATCGTTCTGGCAGAAAATTCCCTTCACACAGAGAATAACAGTCGTGAAGGTGCATCCACTAGCACAGAGTACTTATAATACTCTGTGATTGAATGAATCTTTCTGGCAGAAAATTCCCTTCACACAGAGAATAACAGTCGTGAAGGTGCATCCACTAGCACAGAGTACTTATAATACTCTGTGATTGAATGAATCGTTCTGGCAGAAAATTCCCTTCACACAGAGAATAACAGTCATGAAGGTGCATCCACTAGCACAGAGTACTTATAATACTCTGTGATTGAATGAATCGTTCTGGCAGAAAATTCCCTTCACACAGAGAATAACAGTCGTGAAGGTGCATCCACTAGCACAGAGTACTTATAATACTTTGTGATTGAATGAATCGTTCTGGCAGAAAATTCCCTTCACACAGAGAATAACAGTCGTGAAGGTGCATCCACTAGCACAGAGTACTTATAATACTCTGTGATTGAATGAATCGTTCTGGCAGAAAATTCCCTTCACACAGAGAAAAACAGTCATGAAGGTGCATCCACTAACACAGAGTACTTATAATACTCTGTGATTGAATGAATCGTTCTGGCAGAAAATTCCCTTCACACAGAGAATAACAGTCATGAAGGTGCATCCACTAGCACAGAGTACTTATAATACTCTGTGATTGAATGAATCGTTCTGGCAAAAAATTCCCTTCACACAGAGAATAACAGTCGTGAAGGTGCATCCACTAGCACAGAGTACTTATAATACTCTGTAATTGAATGAATCGTTCTGGCAGAAAAGGAAGTCATGTGACCAAACACGAGGAGCGGTAGTCTTCTGTTCTACAACCAAACTCTCGCACATACTTTTTGTGATCTCATCGTATTAGCTAATTGAATTTTGTTACAATGGTCTTAACTTCTTTAGTAATTTCTAATTCATTAAAAAAAAAATAGTATTACCAATGTTATAAAGAAAATTACTTTATTTGCAGTCTCATACAGAAATTAAGACTTGGTATACATTTGATATGTATTTAATATATTTCACTGTATAAACATTTTGCAAGTATTTAGTATATTTGCACATATTTCCTATATTTGTTTTAATTTTAGTATATTTGACTCAAGTATGCATTTTGCACGTATTGTAGATGTGATATCAACATCACACATGGAGGGGAAAATTATGTCCTGCATGCAAAAATGAAAAATGCCTCCATAAAATCTGCATTTTTCGAAAATACTGTTTTAACTAATAAATGCAGAATGCTTATTTACATCGTTCCTTGTTGAACATAATTTGCTTATAATCCTACAGTGATCAACTGGGGCATGAGTGTTTCCTGACAGCACTACTTCAATCCAAAACATCTGCAATCCTTCAGGAAATGTTAATTAAAAACAAAACAATAGTTTCATCCATTTCAAAACATATGCTTTCTCAATAGCAATGGATGGAATTAATGCAGATTTGAAGCTGTATCCAATTGTACCTTTTTACAACCCAAAATGTGGTTTAATTAAATTTCCAGTTTTCCTATTCTTGAATGACAAGAAAAAGGTAGACGATGCAATGAATGACTTACAAGCACAATTCAATGAATATCAAATTTATGAAATTCCTGAAAATATAATAAAATAACACATTGATGTGCATTGGGTCAAAATAGCCCAGATAAAAAATAAGCTGAATCAGCTCAAATTTAAAGCTTCACAATTTATCTGTCCCCACTATTTCCCACAGCAATACAGAATGTGAATAGATCTTAAGCCAAATGTGGAAAATAACTAATTTCAGATCATAAATGCCTAATGAAACTTTGGAAAAACTATAACAAAATTTAGACATGGTGTCAGTCGCGGCCATTAAGGGGCGTCGCGGGTACGCGCGACACCATTGAGTAAACATCTCAAATTATTTTTTTAGTTATACAGATTTATTACAATTTTTATTGAAAAAATCTGAATTTTTGTTCAATTAAACAGAGAATTATTAAAAATTAGTTATGAAATATGTCTCTAGATGGCAGCACTACAGCTTTCTTCAAAAAAGGAGACTTGCGGAAGCTGTAATGCGTAGAATTTTCAACACAAGGGGAAAATTCAGGGATATTTGATAAAGCCGCGTCCCTAATATCGGCATCTCGAGAGTGAAAGAATGGTATAGGAACAATATTAGAAATTTGGCGTGAAAAAAAACCAGACATTGCAGATTTACTAGTAGATTGTGTCGCGGGTCTTAGAGCGCCTTCAGCCAAAAAGAAATAGAAGAGTAGAAAAACATGTAGAGGGACCTCTCAAATTAGCTCAGTTTCGCTAATTTGGCTTCAATTTTCTACATTTAAAAATGTGTTTGTTCTGATTCACGTCTTTGTTATAAATTTGGAAGTTTAAATAAACATTTGAACAAACGAGTGGATTAAGTGTACGTGTGGTGATGGGAAGGGGGGTGTTATGATATTTTAGAGGTTTCTGGCCATCGTGAATAAAATATATTGTTTAGGACACTCACTTTGAGGGATCATTTGACCCACCCAGCTGTCTTACTTATTGAAGTAGTTTCGCATTTCGTCATTTCTGATGTAGTGTGGTTCTGTCCTATGGGAAGGGGATTATTTCTGATTTGGTGCAGTTCTGTGCTCTAGTTGACCTGCTGGTGACGAATTTCAATATGTTTGACTCCAAATTAATTCTTTAAACGTCTGGAGTTTCCTATTTTTAGCATACCCGTAATCGATAGGCTATTTTTAGTGACGCTTCAGAAATATGTTGTTTCGGATATTTAGTTTGAGGGGTCACTTTATCTACCCAGCTGTCTTACTTTTTCAGCTATTTAACATTAAAAAATACCTAAAAATTAAAGAAATTTTAAATATTTAGTAAAAAACTTTAATATTAAATTTTCATCGTGTCGTTTCCCTCGAAGTTTTGACCCCGAGGTGGCAACTATATTGCTCAGATACCCCCTGGGCGTAAATTTTGCTTGAAGTAGCCCCCCAAATTTCTTATCTCGGCTTCTAATTTAACGATTTTGATTTTAACGATGGTTATAGTCTCTGTACGTGTCATCTGAATATACATATTTTGTGTCAGCCCTCTGAGCGTAACTTTTAGTTTAACTAGTCCCATAATTATACAATTTTAGCGAGCATTTTTCCTAATTGAGCGAATTTAGTTTTGCTAATGGCTATAGTTTCTGCACCATTTGTACATGTCATCTGGTTATGCATCTTTGTTGTAATAGCTCTCTGAGGATACCTTTTACTTCAATTAGCCCCCTCACCAAATTTCCTTTCTCACCTCCTAATTGAACGATTTTGCTTATGCTGATGGTTGTATCTGCACCATCCGTACGTCTCAGTTTGATACACATATTTGATGAATATATAATATACATGCGTTTCTTGCGCTAACTCCTTGGGCGTAATTTTTAGTTTAACTAGCTCCCCAATTTTACATCTCAGTTCCTAATTGAGTGACTTTGACTCTGCTGGTGACTATATAGTCCGAGCAACATTTGTACATTTCACTTGGATACATATATTTTTATGTCAACCCCTGGATATAGCTTTTAGTTTAACTAGTCCTCACAATTTTACATATCTGCTCCAAATTGAGCGATTTTGTTTCGGCTTGTGGCTATAGTATATCCACCATTTGTACATGTCACCTGGATATGCAACTTTAACGTCGCAAATCCCTGAGCGTAACTCTTACTTTGGTCACCCACCCCCTACCCCCCAATGTTCCATCTCGCCTCCTAATCCACCGATTTTGATTTTACGGGTGGCTATAGTCTCTGAACCATCAGTACGTATCATCAGAATATGCATATTTTTGTAATCAACTTCCTGGGCATAACTTTTAGTTTAACTAGCCTTTACAATTTTACTTTAATGTAAAGTAGGACTATGTAATGTTTTTCCACTAGGAAGGATACATTCCATGTGGCCAGGATTTTTATGAACGAGCGAGAAGGTGGGGGATACGTTATTTTAATTCATACATCCGTCGTTTATATTTTTAATACACACGTTACTATGCCCAAAATACGTATATGTATATATATATGCTTTATATAATATATTATTACATAATTCTTATTATTATTACATATTTCAAATATATATATATATGCTTTATATATATATATATATTACTAATACATATATAGGCAAAAATACATAGATGAGCGCCTCCCTCTACATGTCGCTCACGAGCCGCCACTGCATGGTGTTAAAAGTTTTTAAACTGCTTTAAATAGAAAGTTTCTTATAAAAGCAAAATTTTGTTCTAACAACAATTGTAAAATAGTGAAGAATAATATTCATAAGGCAGAATTTGGTTGCATTGAATAAAATGCCCACCCCCTATTTTAGCCCTTTTATGAGCTTGAATTTACTTCCACAATGATTATGCAGAATGTCGCATTTTTTTCCTGCTAGTAAAAATTACATATTTTCAGCCATTCAGAATGGCAGCTATGGAAATAAAAATTTCAGGGATCTCATTCTATCGGGCGGCTCGTGTATAGGCACTGCGGGAGCGACAGTGATCTCTCTCCTTCGCAGTCTTGCGTGCAGCTTCCTATGTGCGCATGCCATAGCTGCCAACCTTTCCGGATTCGTTTCGAATTTTTACGTCTGTTCCGAAGATCCGAATTTTTGAAAATATTCCTGTTTTACCCCATTATCCCCCGTCTGCGACCATAAAAGTTGCATGTGCCAACTCTACTGAATTTGGCGGGAGACTCCCGATTTCCCGCTTTTGAAGACTCATCTCCTAATTTCCCGCTTTTGAAGACATCTCCCGATTTTAACGATTTTTTTTTTTAAAAATCCCTACGTTTAGGGATAATATCCCAAACAGTTTCCCTATAAAAGCGATTTTTTAGCTAAGTGGAACATTTTTCTCTGATCAAAAGTACACTCATAAGATTACAGATCAGACGTGAAAAACTCTTGGATTTTGGCCGGAGACTCCGAATTTTTCGTTACTTCGGCTTTTTTTGTTTGAAATTTATCAAGTAACCAGACGTGGTATAATTTCTCGGAAACGCCGATTTTCCGCTTTTGTAACACCGATTTCTACCATTCCCGGGATCGTAACAACTCCATAATAAAATGCAGGGTAATGCCAATCAAATTAACGTAGATTTACGGCAGCGTGTAATGTAAATTAAGATCTCGATCGCTTATTTTATGAAAGTAATAAATATACTTCTTCAAAGGTTATCTAATTCAGCATAAATCGCTGAAATTTTATTTTGTTTATTAATTTCGCATAAACAGAGATTACGCAATTCAGATTGTTCTCATGAATCGCGGAGTGTGCAATAATATCTTTTTCCATCCATCTCAATCTTCTACATATTGCATTTTTGATTGACTAAACTAGCTTATTTTCATATTCTGATTAATTATTATGGTTAATTTCTTAATTATTTTCGCATAAACAGTGCGATTGCGCAATTCAGTTACATCGCGTGAATTGCCGAGAGTACGTTAGTATCTTTTTCCATCCATCTCCATCATTTAAATGTTGCATATTAGATCGACTAAACTAGCTTATTTTCATATTATGGCTAATTATTAAGGTTAATTTTTTAATGATATTTGCATAATACAAATTTTTCTATTTTGAAAAATCTGTACCATGCCCTTACATTTTTTCTGAAAAATGTAATTAGTGTTTTCGAAAAATTTAATGTGAGTCTGCAATCGGAGACCCCCAGAGTCCATAAGCTAATTCAAGTTTTTTTAGAGATTTATTAATCAGATTCATAAAGCTTGAAGTCGTGAAAGCTTCATATGTCTTCGATATATCTTATAATGATTCAACAAATCATAAGGATAATGAAGACATGTCTGTGGGATCAGAGACGTCAGAGTGCCTGAAAAAGTTGAACTCTGATGAAACAAAGCAGTTTTTTGAGTATGTTAAAAACTACTATTGTATGACATGTAATTATATTATCAGAAACTTTCCAATCAACTCTGATGTTTTACATCTTGCTGAAGTCGCAGATGTGTCTCAGAGGGAAAAAGTTAAATTTGCCTGGATAAAATTTTTTATAGACAGATTTCCCTCTATACTGCAAAAAGACTCAACAGAATCAACGTTTGATATAATTGATAGTGTAAAGTCTGAGTTTTTGCATTATCAAATGGCAGCTCTGCCAGAAGAAATAATTGTAGAAGTTCCATGAGTATTTCGACTTTACAGTCTACTTTAATTGCCAAATCTCTGATAAATGGTGCTTGCTATCAACAAACATATGATGCCACTTTCTTGAAAAGGGCCAAATCTGCTACCTATGTATTAATAAACCAAAAAGATTCTTAATTTCTTTTTGTTTTACTTATTTTGTAATAGTGTATTTAAATTGTGTAATGAATTTTTTTTTTCAAATATGAAAATAGTTTAATTTTACTTTTAGTTGAATATTGATGTATTTAAGGAGAACAAATATAGTTATAATTTTATGGGTGTAAAAAAATTATCTCATGAGGTCTTAATTTTTTTTATTAAGATTAATTATATAGTATATATATATATGGGTTTCACCAACTTTCTTTCCAGGGGGGGGGGGGCGGTGCAAAATCACTGTCAATACATAATACATTGGCTAAGAAATACTGACATGCTAATTTCAATTGTGTGTGGGGGGGGGGGGGGAACAAGTACTCCCATGCTGGAGTCACCCATGTATATATATTTTGTGTGCAACTATTGCGTGTCATTTTCCTCGCGTACAGTGTTCCTAATTTTTTATTATCTTTGTTGGCAGCTATGGCATGCGCACAACAGTCAAACACCGCAGTTCCAGCGGCGTGGTGTTTCACTGTTGTGCGCAAATATGAAGCTGCACGCGAGGGAGAGAGAGCACTGTCAGTGCCGCAGTGTCTATACACGAGCCGCCCTTGCATTCTATCTAAAATTTTTTATTCAAGTTTTGTAATTATAACGCTGCAGCGTCAAATTTACTCTACTATTATCCGAGCCCATTCCATTCATATGGCAATCGATGTTATAAAAGTCTTCAGAAATGAAAACGTTGTTCAAAATAGCAACCATCCTTTACAAAGACGATTCGTTCCTTCCACGGGCGGTTTTAGTGAAATACGACCGTAAGATGAATGGCTGCCCACGTGATCATTTACAGACCCGTTGTTTGCCAATCTCCAACGCAAGTAAACAAACCATAGAAGCTGTTCTACTTTATTTCTTTGCGAGAGAAGGTTAAAGGCCTTAACATCCCCTCCTGAAGAAAAAAAGTAAAAAAGACTGGTTCGATTTTTGAATAGTGTGCTTCCACATATTTATTAGATAAATCTCAAAGTTTCTCTTTCTTTACAAAGTTAATATTTTGCTTAACTATTCTTTGTTTGGTATCAGTTTGGGGCAAAAAGTTTTGAAAATTTGAACTCTTGAAGAATTTTTAGTCTCGAACCAATATATACAAATATGTTTAGTCGGACTAGGATTCTCTTGCGTCCCTCGTCTCTTGCACCTACTCGCATTTGATCAGCACTTCGCCTCATGCTTTTACTTTCCTTATATACAATAATGTATAAGGAAAGTATTGTGACGGGGTCGAATTTTCGACGGGAGAGCACGTTTCAAACATCCCTGATCACGAATCGAACGTTTTTTAGGTGATGTCTGTGCGTGTGTCAGTGAATCTGTGGAGACGATAAGTGACTAACGAATGGACCGATTCGAATGAAATTTAGTACAAAAATTACAATCCGTGAATACTGGAAGCCTATTGTTTTTATACGCAATCGAATGTTCAAAACCCCCCTAAATTTTCTAGTGAAATTTTGAAAAAATCACCAAAAAATTAATACCTCTAATAAAGTTACGCAAATAGACATTTCTTATGTAATTTTTTATTAGAAAACGATTGATATAAGTTTTAAAACCCTAGCATGAACCGTTCTCGAGATATTGTACATTTTTTAAAAAAAATTATCAAAAAATCATATAAAATAAAAGTGGTTTCCTATTGAGAAACATGTTCACTTTTCATATGTAATATGCGATAAATTGGGTGACATTATTCTCGTGGATCTAGCTCGTTCCTTTCATGAAAAAAGATACTTTGATTAATACTTTTGTATTTGAACGCCAATAGTCATTTATCCTGCTGTAAGAATAACGTATTTCTCCGTCCATAACGCTTGGCGACAAATTTGGTGGAATATCGCCAACTTGACTTTTTTAAATGTTGTTAAATTAACGAAAATCTCACCAAATGGATAAAAATGATGCTAAATCAATGAAAATGATGACTAATGAAAATTTAATATCTTGGAAAGAATAAGAATATAAATATCTACTATAAGAATAACCTAAGTCATGTGCTGCCCACATCAGATTTTTTTTTTTATGTTGAGTCTCAAAACAGGAGAGTAGAGGAGTAATTTTGTCTGCGATTAGCGACCTCTCTAGGCATTGATAATATTAAAGGAAAAGTCTTCAAAAGGATGCATTGCGTAGAGGCCCGGGGCCACATAGCAGGCCATTTTATGTAGTTTGTGGCCAAATGGCCTCGCAGTGGCCTATTTTGGCCCCCCAGTGATGAAAGTTTGGCCCCGAAGGCAAAAAATGTCGGATTTCACCGAAGAAGTGAAAATTGAATAATTAGAGGTATATTTAATAATTTATTTTTCAAAAATGCAATTACAGTTACAGTATTAAAAATCTGATGTGGGCAACACATGACTTTCCTTATATAATGAAATGAATTTACTACTTTTACAGTAAAATAAATAAGTTTTTCTTCTAGTAGATACTAATATCCTTTCCAAGATATTGAATTTTCGACAATTAGTCGTCATTTTCATTGATTTATCGTCATTTTTATCCATTTGGCGAGATTTTCGTTAATTTCAAAAAGTCGCCAAGTTGACGACATTCCGCCAATTTCGTCGCCAAAATCTCGCCAAGCGTTATGGACGAAGAAATAAGTTATATATATATATATATATATATATATATATAACTTATTAGATATTAAATTTTTGACATATATTATATAACTATTATTATATATTTATATATTATATAACTTATTAGATATTGAATTTTCCACAATTAGTCGCCATTTTCATTGATTTAGCGTCATTTTTATCCATTTGGCGAGATTTTCGTTCATTTGGCAACATTTCAAAAAGTCGCCAAGTTGACGACATTCCGCCAATTTCGTCGCCAAAATCTCGCCAAGCGTTATGGACGAAGAAATAAGTTATTCTTACAGCAGATAAATTGGCGTTCAAATGCAAAAGTATTACTCAAAGTATCTTTCTTCATGAATGGAACGAGCTAGATCCACGAGAATGATGTCACCCAATTTATCGCATGATATTATATATGAAAAGTGAACATGTTTCTCAATAGGAAATATTTTTTTTTCTATTTTATATGACTTTTTGATAATTTTTTTGAAAAATGTGCAATATCTCGAGAACGGTTCATTTTAGCGTTCTAAAATTTATGTCAATCGTTTTCTAATGAAAAATTGCATAAGAAATGTCTATTTGCGTAACTTTATAATTGGTTTTGATTTTTTGACAAATTTTTCAAAATTTCATTCGAAAATTTAGGGGTGTTCTGAACATTCGATTGCGTATAAAAACAATAGGCTTTCAGTGTTTACGGATTGTGATTTTTGTGCCAAATTTGGTTCGAATCGGTCCATTCGTTCGTCAGTTATCGTCTCCGCAGACCCACTGACACACACACAGACATCACTTCAAAAATGTTTGATTCGTGATCAGGGATGCTTGAAACGTGCTCTCCCGTCGAAAACTCGAATTCGAATTTTCGACCCCGTCACAATACTTTCCTTATGCATTATGTATATAAGGAAAGTAAAAAGGGTTTAAGATTGCAAAGAAAGATACAAAAATATAAAATGAGAAAAAAGTTTACACATTTGCTTCCTTTCTGAAGAATTTTTTTAACGAAATCTATTTGAGAAAATAGGTAGTTCCGATTCGCGGTAACGACGTTCTTTTTTCATTAAAAATTCGGCAACCGCCGGTCGTGAGTCGTAGTGTGCCGTTCCTATACCATTTAATGTCATGAACATTCTGGAATTCATCGTCTCGTCAGATATGGACGCTCTATGACTGGACTTTAGCTGGTTATAATGAGAAATCACTTTCTCAACAGTCATCGAGTGAGGCGATAGAATCATGAGTGAGCACAACAGCTTTTGCAAGATTCCAGTCGTTACAGGAATTAGTTTTCGCAATCTGTGTGACATTTTTACTCCAGTATCTGAAATATCGAGGTCTTCGACTTCCTGAATAAGTGGCCAACAATCGCAAACATTCGTTGAAAACTCCGATACTTTATCATCTCCACCAAAAATGGTTTCAATCAATACTCGACCATTATCTATCATTATCTTTGGGTGTGTTTTATAATATTGCTGTCTTCGATGTTCAATCTTTCGTCCAGAAAGTTGATGAATGACATTACAAATTCTTTCCTGACTGCCGACCATTCGCGAACACCAGTTGTAACGTACAAATTACCAATTTTTCGCCTTTTTCTTGGCTTTGGTTCATCGACCATCTCATCATCTTCCTGCTCTTCATTACTTGTATTGGTATTAGATTTCAGCAGCTGTTCTTCGTGACCACCTGGATAGGGTTGTCCACGATAAGCCTCAATTTTCGTACCGCATTATTTTTCAAAGTTATTACATCTGGCCTTTTGTAGATTCTTCTGAAGTGTTTGTAGTACGGAAGTTATGTCAGCCATCAAACACGTTTGCTTCAGTTAGAGAGAAATCTCATCATCCCAAGTATTGAGCATTCCTGTAGCTGTACTTCGTTCACGTCGCATAGAAGGGTCCCGGTCGGATATCAGTTCTTTCCAAAAGCGAATACACCCAGGAAGGTTATGTAGCACTACAATAATGAGATTATGAACATGTTCAGCAAATCGTACTTCAAAATGAGCTGGGAATGAACGATGGTGTAGAAAAATTTGTTGCATTCTCTTCAGTTTTGAGGGAGAAGTTCGGAAATACTTCGAAGTCCCTGTTAAATTACTCGTCCACATTTTTAGTTCAGGTACTAAATCTAGAGCCGATTCCAGTGCTAGGTCAGATCGATGACAATCACACCATACAGTCAGCAGTTTATGTCCCAAGTAATTTTCGAGCTATTTCCAAAGACCACCGTCGCATCCAGTATTAGCAGCTTCGCTATCAGTTGTGACACCCACTAATAATTCCGTTGGAACGAAAGAATCCTGACAAGTCTTGACAGTTGCATCGAGTAATCCTTTGGCCCCTTTTGATTCTGGTTGATTGACTCCAATGAAACGACTTTTAATTACGGTTGGTTCATCTTCAGTAACATACTTTGCAACAACGTACTTCATGTCTTTATAACCACGGTCCACACTTCCATCAATCTGTACAAGCTTCTTTCTCTCTAGATCTCCAATAATATGTAGCATTTCAGCACAAACGACGTCATCCCTGTAATGGAGCGCAGAACCTTGAGGCTGAAACTCATCCAGCTGAATTTCCCAGTCATTTGAATCATTCAGTTGGGATTGTATTGATTTAGTACGCAAAACTGCTAATGAACGAGCTGGCCAAGTGCGAGCAGTAGGTGTTTCGAGCAAAGAATCATTGTAAACGTCGATACATAAGGCAATTAAATCATTTACAACTAATGCTCCGTGCTTTTTCAAAGTTTTGACCCAGGGATGTTTGTCGGATTGCTGCTTCCATAATTCTGCAGCTTTCTTCGCGTTTACAGCAGCTCTATGTACGTTAGAATCAATATGGTCAATACAAATAAGGTAGGCATAATGACAAATATGAAATTTTGTAACACTATACACGCCAGTATATCTACAATTGACTCAAACGCAAAGCATGCAATATATGACTACCAGCAACGGTTGCTAGGTGGTAGCTTGGCATTGTGACGTCAGGTGAAAAAGCTCTATTGTGATTATGAGTGTATAGAACTTGAGAGTAATAAGAATTGTGATTATGATTTTGTTTGAATTTAAGAATAGTAACTTACCTTGTGTGAGAATTTGTAGGAGCAAACTTTTTTAAGCTCATGTTTTGAGGTCAAATTTTTTCATGTTTTTAAATGTTAATTGTCTAAATAAACTTGTTATTTGTTATTTTAAATCTAATCAGTGTCCTAATTTCCAAACCTTTTAATTATTTCTTAATTTTCAGATTGAATCTATACGATCACGACAGCCGTTAACTTTATGTTTAATGAACATAATAGGTATTTATCGCGCCCAAACCAGGCGTGTGGGATTTTCACGCAACAATATGCATGGTTTGTTTGTAGAGTTGAAAAAAACTTAAGAAGTTCTCAATGGAAATATCAATAGTGACGAGTTTTTCCATTCATTATATGTCGTTCGACTTTCACCTACCATAGGTCACATACTGGAACATTAACAATTCACTTTCTGACACAAGATGCCTAGATAATTTTGTACTTATGAACGGTCGTGCACATGCTCAATATTAAAAGCATAAATCACCGGTATAAAACTTTTGTGACAAAAGACGTCACGCACACAGATTAACACAACTGCGTATTCTTTAACACCACTCCGAAGTCGCCTTTTTAACTAAGACATTCAATTAGATAACCGTCATACTATAACCAAATTTACAGGTCTCCTAAAATCAACTGAGATCCTAAAAATCTAATGATGTTTCCAATGGACTCCCGGAATACTGCAATGTCTGGGGTCCGCTCCTAAATATGCAAATGAGTTCGTGTACGCATTGGATATTCAATTTGCATGAAGGCTTCTGCTGAATGAACGCCATGAGGCACTCCCGAGAACGAAGTAAATGATTCAAAATTAAAGTTGTGTTTCTGAACATCGTTCAGAGGAATAGAGCATGGACACGAACGTTAATAAACAGCTGCGTAGTAGAATGCGCAGAAATGTAAGGGCAAAAGGACATTATTTTTACCATAGCGGGTAATGGTAAACTGACAATGATGGCAAATAAAAATTGAAACTAAACGCATTAAACATCGAAATGTACCTTTGTGCTGAAAATAAGTTATCTATATAATAAAAGACAATGTCTGTCTGTCTGTCTTATACACTATAGGCTCAGCGACCGCGCTTCGCAAAGCTACGAAATTTGGCAATCGGAGACCCGGGGGAGTGGGAAGGTGACACTTGAAAACCGATTTTTAAAGTTTGAATTGAATTATTTTGTTGTTATTTAATGTTTTATGCGATTTCGACTGTTTTTTTCTTCACCATCCAGACGTCAAAAAACAAATCACACTACCTGAAAGAGCAGACAATTGCGAGTAAAAGTATATCAATTTCAAATCTGAGGGACAAATTCTAATACTTTTTAAAGATTTTAAAACAAAAGTCACTTTCGGCTAAAAAAAAAACGAACTTTCGTTTTTAAATCCTCGCGTCGGGAAAAGTTTCGAGAATTTCGACTAATAATTTACATTTTTAGAAAGCTCAAACATTAGACATTCTTACAAGTCCAATCTGGTCAAGAAGTAATTATAAATAGCAGCCCGATCCCGATCCTGATCTCAAAGAATTCTCGGCGAAGTTCCGATTTTCACCGACATGCGCGCGCAGAAATGGAGGGGACGTCACGGTGTTTCCATGAAGAAAAAAAAATAAAAATAAAGTATGTGTGTCTGTCTTATACACACGCGTCGCAGAGCTACGAAATTTGGCAATCGGAGACCGGGGGGGGGGAAGGGGAGGTGACACGCGAAAACCGATTTTTAAAATTTGAATTTTTTTTTGTTATTTAATGTTTTATGCGATTTCGACCGTTTTTTCCCATTTTTTCTCCACCATCCAGACGTAGAAAGAAACAAATCACATTCTTATGTAATTTTTCCTTAGAAAATGATTGACAAACTTTAGAAAGCTAGCATGAACTGTTCTCGAGATAATTCGCATTTTTCAAATAAATTTATCAAAAAATCCCATAAATTGAAAAAAATATTAACTGTTGAGAAACATGTTCAGTTTTCATATGTAATATCATGCATTGAATTTGGTGACATCATTCTCGTGGATCTAGCTCGTTCCATTCATGAGAAAAGGTACTTTATAGATCCTTTTGAAGCGCAAATCGATATTTTACTCTTTTATTGAGACTTTCGTGATCTGCTGCATCACAATCTGGAACTCCAATTTCCTTGATGTCTTGAAGGAATAATGATGGTGATAGAGGAGCAAAATCTGAATCGCTTTCCGAAATATAGGTAAGAGGTCTTGAGTTTATAATTAACTCACAGTCGCAGAGAATAGTGGTCATTTCCTCATATGATAAACAAGCACGACCTATCACTCTCTTCAATACATCTTTCATAACTCGAATTATCGCTCCCACCAACCTCCCTACCAGGAGGCAGTGGGAAGATTGAATTTCCATTGAATGCGATTCACAGTTCCATTCTCGATTATTCGATTCCAGTCCAGAGTTTTCAACAAATTATCAGCCCCAACAAAATTACTTCCATTGTCACAATAAATTGTTGCGCGTCTACCCCTCCTCGCCACAAATTCACGTAGGGCCAACAAAAAGTATCGGTTGAAATGTCTGACACAAGTTCCATATATACAGCTCGATAAACTGCACAAGTAAAGAGACAAACCCATGGCTTCTTTTAATCCTTCAAATACAATGGACCTGCTAAGTCTACTCCCATCACCTCAAGCACTGCAGCATCTCGAATACGGTCTTTGGTGATGGGGGCAGTGTCTGCATGTAAACTTTTCCCTGAATGTCTCTTACATATTACACATTTGTAGATAATGGATCTCACAATGGATTTCTGTTTCCTCTGTAGATTAAGTAACATTTGAGTCCCTACATGTCCATGCTTCTGATGAAACGAAAATATTAAAAGTTTTGTAACTTGGTGTTGAGAAGGGAGAATCACAGGTCTTGTAAAATAATGGTTGTCCTCTCGATAGACAATTTTTGTTTTTAATCGAATGAGACCATCTTCATCTTGATAAACTGTAAGTGTTCTCAGCTTTTCATTCTTCTCGTCTGAAAATGCTTTTCTTTGAATGATCTTTATTATTCTTTTCTCAGCTTCTGAAAATTCCTCGGCATCCAGACTTCCTTGTTTTCTCAATTCTTTTGATTTCCTACAATTTTCAAAAAATCTCAAAATCCAGCCAATCATGCGTAGAATTTTATCATAGAGAAAAGTAACGATAGTACCAATTTGCATCTACATTTTCGCTCTGAGTAGTCAAGCAGGTTATCGAAGATGAAACAATAGTCCTTTTTCATTCCTTGAGAACTTCCTCTTCATTCACAATAAATTCTGAAGAAGGTCATTTCTCA